>CM021102.1:559014330-559386942 GCA_007115665.2 Sequoiadendron giganteum
CTCTTTCATCATAGTCCTAGCAGCTTCTTGAATATTTATGTTTTTCCTTTCAATAACCCCATTCTGTTGAGGAGTTCTAGGGACAGACAAATACCTATTTATTCCATGAACTTCACAAAACATGTTAAAACCATTGGAGGTGAATTCACCACCTCTGTTAGACCTTGAACACTTTATTTTCAAATCCATTTCATTCTCAACCATAGCCTTAAATGCCTTGAATTTATCTAATGCATCATATGTCTCTCTAAGAAAAGTAACCCATGTCATTCTAGAGTAATCATCAATCAAAAGCATAAAATACCTATCACCTTGTAGACTTCTCAGCCTTGTAGGACCACAAAGATCTATATGCACCAGTTCCAGAAGTCTAGTAGTATATTATTCCTTTCCCTTAAAGCTAATCCTTGTTTGTTTTCCAAATTGACAACTCTCGCAAACAAAATTGATAGGTTTTGTGATCTTAGGTAAATCTCTCACAACATGAACCAAACTAATTCTTGCCAAATTATCAAAATTCAAGTGACACATCCTTTGATTCCATAACCAACTATCATTAATCTATGACATAAATCAATTACCATCAACACCCTTAAGTCAATAGATGTTTTTATCTATTCTCTTACCTATAGCAATCATAGTTTTGGACCCTTTCTAGATCTCACAAGCTCATCCTTAAACACAATATTATATCCTTTTCTACACATTTGTCGAACACTCAAGAGATTATGTCTTAAACCCTTAACATAGTAAACATTATCAGTACTATGCTTGCCATCAAAATTGATTGAGCCTATTCTACAAATCTTAGCTCTTGAATCATCTTCAAATTTAACTAATCCTCCATCATATTTTTCATTTTTAACAAAATTCCTTTTGTCTTTGATCATATGATTAGAATAGAAATTGTCAACAACCCAGTAATAATTATCTTATTTGACATGAAAAGAAGATACCAACGTACCTTCAACCTTTTCCTTCATCTCTAGAATACTTTCCTTCACACAAATTTTAGGGTTAACAGAACTAGATTCTTCTTTTATAGCCAAAAACAAGCATTCATTATCATCAAAATCTCCATAATCACATTCATCATAAGAAATACCAACATCTTCTTTCACATAGTAAGCTTTCTTAATCATCATTCCTTTATTTTCCTTGCCCTTATTGTTTAAAGCTCTCTTTGGACATCTAGAAGCATAATGACCTATACCACCACAACTAAAACATTTGAAAGGTAATTTACCCTGATACTTAATGGTTCCCTTTTTCATCTTCCTCATAAAGTTAGCTTCCAAATCATCAAGATCTTCTTCACCTGAATATTCAACCTTCTCTAATTTCTCAACCTTAAAATCAGTCTCTACTTTTATACCTTTCTTCATTTTTCTCATTTCAAATGCAGTCAAAGTACCAATCAACTGATCTCTAGAATATTTATCAAAATAAATTATTTCCTCAATAGAAAATACATTTTCATTGTAACAATCTGGAAGAGATCTGATGATTTTCTTCACCACTTTAGATTCTTTAACTTTTGCACCAAGACCTCCCATACCACTCACCAATTCATCAATTCTCTGAATGTAGCCTTTAATTGTTTCATCCTCAAACATATGAATCATTTCAAACTGTGCCTTCAAGTTTTATAAATTTTCTTTCTTGACCTTCAGATCTACTTCATAAATCCTTTCCAACTTATCCCAAACTTATTTAGCATTCTTCAAACTTATAGCCTTAACTAATTCAATTTTTGAAAGACTATTCACAATAATAAATCTTGGCTTAGCATTCATCTCATGCACCTTGATTTTTGCACTTGTACTTAGACCATTAAAAGGTGGAGTATATGCATTCTAATAAGCCTTCTCAATCTCATATCCCTGAGTAGACAAATATCCTTCCATATTTGTCTTCCAAAAATCATAATCTAAGCCATCAAATCTAGGATATTCCAAAGGAATCTTGCTCGCCATTTCAGATCTACGTCAAGCGGTTTTAAGATCTTCTTCAAGGAAACTCACTCTGATACCAATTATTGAAATAAACAAGAAAACCAAGATGAGGGGTGAATCAGCTGTAGCAAATTAAACCTTCAAAACCCTTAATTATAGTTAGGTCCACAAGCATTCATTAAGTCATTATTCTATTATATTGATTAAACATGAAATGTAGCTAACAGAAGTTGAAATCACAACACCATACACATTAGAACACTAGATTTACATGGAAACCCCAATGATGGAAAAACCATGGTAAGGATTATCTCACAATATAAGTAATAGCAAAACCAATACAAAGAGGCTCACTGCTAGAATAGGACACACTATCCAGAAAGGCTTACAGCTAGGGCTCACTACCACATAAAAAATACAAGAAGATATAAGAAGAATGTTACAAAGAGAAACACTTCTCAATGCAACAAGGAGTCCACCACAATTGTTCGCACACTTTCACAATCTCACATGAAATATTTTGGATGCCTTCAGCTCACTACCTTCAGGAACCCTAACATGAAGTTCACACTGCTTTGCTCAAATTTTCATCACACACAATTTAATCACATCACTCTTCACATCTATCTTTTTTCTTACTCTTTCCCACTCTCTTGCATCAACACCATACATATTTATATCAACTTCTATCTCAAAAAAAATCTCCAATGTCGGCCACTAGTTGTTATACATTCAAATTTGAAATAGGTTGGCACCCAAACATTCTTGTGGTGGATAGGAATGAAATGTGACCTACATAAATATTTAATTAGGACCCAAATAGATCCCAACACACTTCAACATGCTTCTACAAGACTCGCATTTAGTGTTAAACACAAGGTCAACCAACACCTATGAAAAACACCATAAATATTAAGTACACACTTGCTTAGATCAAGCTGAAAGTTCTAGACAACATAATTCACTTGAAATAAATCTAGAACAATCCACGAAATACTTAAGATTCATCAAATACTTCATCTATACTCGCATTAACAAATAATTTAACTCATAGAAACAAATAATCCTTAATTGCATACTGATAAATGAAACTTACATTGTACTACACCAAATCAAATAAAAACTTGAATACAAAAAGATAAAATCATTATAAGCAACTTCCCAAATCTGCACAACTTGAATCCAAATAGTGGAGAACCATGGATCAAATACATCTCCTAGACCACATAAAACATCACTAAACAACTGGTTCACACATTGGTCAAAAAATATCACAATGTACAATGATCTAGAAACCCAAATTTTGAATATAGAAACCTCTATCACACTTAAGTAACCTGTAAGAACTGCACAGGCATAGCATCAACACAAAAAGAACACAAATCATAATATCATAGCACACTATGAGAATTTTCACAACACGGTTCACTTTGCTTATTGAATTTTCTCAAAATCACTTGGAAACCAATTACTGAAACCAATATCTTAGCTTATTAATTTATTCCAATCTCATCTTCAAAATCTGCAACAAAATAATAGCTCCATCTACTCACAACACTTCCTTAAGGTCTCAACTACACATGCACAACCTGTTTTCCTCTTTTCACAATTTTCTCAATATCCTCAACATCTTCATCCCATAGTTGACATCAATGACAACACTAATCAATAGACATCCTATTGAAATCAATCACAACACCATCATTCTTGCAACAAAATGGAGATATCTCGATGTGATTATAACCTAATTTTTGTTTTTATTAGAAGATTCTAAATCCAATATTTCATATTGTTTGGCAAAGTATTTTGGGAGATATGAATGATAGAGTTTTGTCTGGTATAATACAGTCATTTTATGTACAATGTGTCCATATGGGAGATTCCACACTCCTCCAAAGATGAATCTTTTGTGTTTTAATGTTGAGGATATGTTGCTAGATGTTAGTTGAGTAGTAAATCTAGATGGCATCATGTGTTGAGGTCCACGTATTGCGAATTTGGTATATAGATAAAGGTTTGTTGGTTTAGATCTCATTTGGGGCTGACCTAACACATTTGATATTTTGTGAAGAATGAATAAGTGTTTTTCTCTTAATTAATATCTAATATAGACCCATCTTGACCTATCTTAAGGTGATTTGATTTTTTATTCATGGCACAAAATTTAGATGAAATGTTTTGGGTGCCGAAAAGTTTAATTTTCTGTATTACATCCAATTGGGCTGATCTAATTGATGTTAAAATTAATGTGGATATATATAGTGGATTGATTTCAATTTTGTACGATGATAAGTGAATAAAGAGAGATAGATAATATGTGTGTTACAAAATTTTTATCAGTGTTAGGTGAATTTTGTTGCAAGGTGTGCGAATACAGCTCGCAAAGCAGAGCATTAATCCAGATTAGTGCAAAAATTTATATTGTACTTCATTGGAACCATAATCCAGCATATTGTAGATGCATTTGTATCAATTCAAATAGGTTATAAGCCAACCCTTCTTTCTTTTATCTTATTCTCTATGGGCAGTGAGTCTATTGGACAATTAGTTCACCTACAGTGAGAACTTATGTAATATACTATATCCAGATATAATATATTGTGAGCTAACCCTCACCATGGTTTTTCCCATTTTGGGTTTTCCATGTAAAAATCCTGGTGTTCATGTGTTATATGATATTTTGCATTTTTCATGCTTTCTTTTATTATATCAGTTGAATGTGTTTTAGTAATTGGATGTCTAATGTTTAAATGGTTTAATAGAATATTGATTCCCCCCCCCCCCCCCGCTCAGTATTCCAGGTGTTCAATAGTTGGTATCAGAGCTTGTATCCTTAGAAGGAGCTTGACCACTTTGGGAAGATCTTGGATATTGAACACATGGCTAATAGAAAGTTTCATATTCCTTTGGAAGAGATTCATGCTATTGAATACACAAAAGAAGATTGTGTGCTTCACAAATATGGAGAGCTCAAAGTTTCTCTTGAAGATCTTGACAAAGTTGAAGATGAAAATAGAGATCTGAAGGAAAATATTAAAGAAGCAAATGAATACATAAAAAATTGATAGATAAAATCAAGAAGTTCAGAGACAGGCATAAGGAAGTCAATGAACAATTGAAGCAAGAAAATGAATACATCACCAGACTAAAAGCACAAGTTGAAGAAAATAAAAGAGTTGAGGAATGTCTAAATGCAATAGTGAAAAGAAAATTTGATGAATGCATGAGGCTTGAATAATAAGTGGTAAATCTGAGATTATATCTAGAGAAAGTGAGAATTCATGAAGATAAATTCAAGACAAGTTATAAAATTTTAGATGAGTTGATTACAAGCCAGACATAATCCAAAGACAAAGGTGGTTTGGGACTTGAAAAATATGAAAGCTCAAAAGTAGATCAAACACCTAATGCAAAGAAGATCAATGAACCAAATAAGACTAAAGACAAGAAGAAAAATGGAAAGATCCAGAATCAAAGAAATAATGCTAGAAGACCTCTGATTAGACAACCAAATGCTCAAAGGTACCCATCTTTCAATGGTTTTTGTTATTCTTACAATAAATATGGACACGTAAAAATGTAATGTAGAAGAAAAATGAATCATAATGTTCCATACTTTGCTAGTTAATGCTTTACATGCAAGAAATTTGGACATAGAGAAAATGAATATAAAATTCAAATGATGATTGCATATAACAATGGTAGAATGATTCAACCTTTCAATGGTTACTGTTATACATGCTATGGATTTGGACACAAGCATAATCAATGTAGATCTAGGATGAATGGAAGGAATGTTGTTCAAAAGAATGTTGTATATCGTAATTAAAATAGACCTAGACATATTGCTTTTTTACAGAAGTAGAAACACAGGAAAGGATAATCTAGTAAAGGGAAATGAACCAGTCAAAAAGGTTGATCTAGTTGAAGTAACGAATGAAATGAAAAAGATCTAGAGAAAGAAAGAGGAGATTGAGAACAAGGAAGAATATATACCACCCTTTGGTGTAGATGTTTCCTCGGAAAACTAAGCCAAGAGCTATGGATTAAGTGGATTTTTAATGAATATCTTATGTCCCCTCCTAGAAAAGAGGTGCTAAAGCTACAAAAAAAAGGTATGTGATGAAGAAAAAAATTCTAGATCTATTGGTGAAAACTGTGAAAGAAAATATGTCAATGCAGAAGATTTTGGAGCTTCATAAGTTGATTGTGCATATAGTTTTAGGTTTGCCAACTTTATGAATTGAAGCATTTATTACAGAATTAGGTCAAATAGAGAAATTAAAAGAAAATTTTCTAAGGAAAACTCATTTCATCAAAATCATTCGAAGGAGAATAGAGCAACGAAAAGAGAATTTGAAGAGTTCAAGACATTTCAAAGTTCAATACTTTGAAATCCTGATTTGATGAGAAAAGGAAAAGGTATTCAGAGAATATTGCATGCCCTAGATTTCAGTAATTTATGTTTGAAATCAGTTTGAATACATATTGAAATGGCTACAACCAAGGTTGTTGAATTTTTTGAGAAACCCCAACCAAAATTTAAGAGATACCCTATGAGAGCCATAAAAGATGACCCTCTAGGTTCTTTCTCACACATTCCTTATTGGGTCATACCAATAGAGGACATTAGGGAATATATTCATGGAAGAATGGATGAGCATATCCCCATCAAATTAATAGATTTATATGGGAAAATGAATTAACTAGTGATGAATTCACTTTGAAGTAGGAATGCAAAGCCCTAGTTGAGAAGAAATTGGATGTATGGCAGTGGTTCCCTAACTTTTTCTATGATAACAAGTGGATCGAAATGGCACTAAGTAGAATTCATGACCGGTTTGTTTGGACCAACATGCCTCATATGATTACAAAGTAATTTATTAAAAACAAGGATGTGATGGAGAAAATAGGTGCAATATTTGACCAAAGAGACCTCACTGTAAACTCTATCTGAAAACCTGCTATTAGGTATGCTACCATGGACATCAGATATAAAATCTACAACACTAATAGGGATAACTTAGTTTATGCCACCACAATCTATGTGGCACAAGATATGGTAGATAATGAAGCTGATTATTGTTGCAAGAATGTAAAGAGGAATGAAAGTGTTGTCATTGATGTCAACCAGTTGGTTGGTTATCTACTAGTTGTTGTTGACTGTATATGTTGAGGATATTGAGAAATTTGTAATAAAAGAAGGTTACAAGTTGTCAGCTATTGAGGATGTTGGTCTGGTACTTATGAACTATGTTTTATGTGTTTTGGTTGACGTCCTGGAGATTTTTTTTTGGTCTGGATTTCTCTTTGTGGTTCTAGAGTTGTGTTGCCATGGTTCTATTGAAGATGGTTTCAGAATTTGGAAGTATCGAACTTAATTCATCTATGTGTTTTACACTGGTTTGGTCGATCCTGTGTCAAGCACTATCTTCGAAGTTGATGAAGCATGTTGGATCTATTATGGGTCCCAGTGAAGCATGTGTTCCGGTCACCCTCATTCTAATTCTGCCCTAGGATGTTTGGTGTCGACCTAATTTGAATTTGAAGTTGGATGGCCGACTTTGTATCTTTTCAAAGTTGGAGATGGTATAAATGTAGAATGTGCTAGCAATGGAAAGTGTACATAAGAAAAGAAGAAAGATAAGTGAAAGAGAAAATGTGACCTTGATACTATTTTGAAAGTGTGTGAGTTATGTGTGTGGTTGATCAATGTGAATCTTAACGTTGAGTTTCTAGATGTAGTGAGCAGAAGGTGAAATTTATCATTCATGCAATTTTATCAGTGATTGTGGTGGAATCCTTTGTTGCATTGGGATTGTTGTCTCTCTATAACAAGTTTTCTTTGTCTTCTTTTTATCTCTGTGGTAGTGAGCCATCCAGCTTTTAGCCCTATGGATAGTGAGTCCTTATCTTAGGTAGTGAGACTTATTTCAGGCAATGAGCCTTTTTGTAATTGGTTTTGATATTCTCTATAGTGTGAGTTAATCCTCACTATGTTTTTACCCTCATTGGGTTTTCCACGTAAATCTATTGTTATTGTGTTTGTACATTGGCATTTGATGGTTAATCACTTAGTCAGTTTATGTGTTAGTTATGATAACTTAATTCAAAGTTAAAATCTATGATAACTGATTTACCCCCCCTCTTAGTTGTCCTATCCAACAATTGGTATCAGATCTTGTTTCCTTTGTGAAGAGCTTAACTGCTTGAGGAAGGTCCAGGATGGCTAGAAAAATGATCAATGATTATCCAAGGTTTGATGGAACTAATTATGGTATCTAGAAATTATTGATTGAAGAAGATTTGGAGTATTACAAATATGATGTAGAGAAATCTTATAAGAAACCCTACACTCCTCCTACTAATGGTTTGACTACACCTAAAGAAATTAGAGCACATGAAGTGAATAATAAGGCAAAGTTCATCTTGAAGAATAGTTTGGTACACTCCGAGTTGATTAAGGTTTAGAATTTTAAGACAACTAAGGAAGTCTAGGATGCTTTAGAAAGATCACACGATGGTGATGAGAGGGTAAAAGAGGAAAAATTACAGAATTTGGAAACACATTTGGATCTTTTACACATCAAAGATTGGATGAGGTAGTGGTTGGAATGCGATCCCTTGGTGCTACTATAGATGAAACCAAAATTATAAAGAATATTCTCAGAAATCTTCCTGATACTTATAGTGAAAAGGTGAGTGCTATTGAGCAGACTATAGATTATAAGACATATACTAAGGATATGTTGCTAGGATTTTTGACATCTTATGAGATGAGGAAGCTGAATATAAGAAGTGGAGGTAAAACAAAGACTAGTTTTAAAGCTACAAAAACTAAATATTTGGATGAAGAAAAATTTGATGAAATCGAGGCTAACTTTGTAAGAAGAATGACACAAGGCTTCGGTAAGTATGAAGGTAAATTTCCCTTTAAGTGTTTTAGATGTGGATAAATTGGTCACTATGCTACAAAGTTTCCAGAAAGAGCTAAAAGGAATAAAAAAAGATATGAGAAAGAAAAGAAAGGAAATAAGATTAACAGAGCTTACTATGTTAATGAGAATGCTAGTATTTCATATGAAGATCTAGATGAAAATGAATGCTTGTTCTTGGTGATTAAGGATAAAACTACTTCTACTAGATCAAAAAGACAGTCAACAGAAAGTCCTCCAGAGAAGGAGAAGGAGAAAAATGAAGGTACAGTTATCTCTGCCCTACATGCTAAACAAGAAAAGATATTTTGGGTAGTTGATAATGTTTGTTCACATCACATGACTGGTGATAAGAGTAAGTTTTTGAAACTTGAGAAATATGATGGAGGTCTAGTTATGTTTGGAAATGATACCAGTGCTAAAATTTGTGGGATAGGTTCAATAAGTTTTGATGGCAAGCATCATATTGACGATGTTCAATATGTTAAAGGTTTAAGGAATAATTTGTTGAGTGTTTGTCAGATTTGCAGAAAAGGATATGATCTTGTGTTTAAGTATGAGAAATGTAAGATCCGGAAAGGATCCAGAACATTTATTTCTATAGGAAAGAAATCTGAAGGGAATATTTATCAACTTAAAGTTGTTGATGGACGATGTTTTATGACTCAGATAAATGACAGTTGGTTATGGCGTAAGAGAATGTGTCACATGAACTTTGATAAATTAGAAATAATTAGTTTTGTTTAGGTCGTGAAAGATCTACTAAGAATTACAAAGCCTATAAATTCTATCTGTAGTAATTGCTAGCTCGAGAAGCAAAGAAGAAATCATTAGAGATCAAGAGAACAATCTACTATTGGATTGTTGGATTTGGTTCACACAAACCTTTTTGGTCCTATGAGAGTGCAAATTCTACTTGGTGAAAGTTAATTTATGCTTTTAATTGATGATTATTCTAGATATACATGGGTTACATTTCTAAGAGAGAAATTGGATGCATTAGATAGATTCAAGGCATTCAAGGCTATGGTTGAAAATGAAGTGAATTTGAAGATAAAATGCTTGAGATCTGACAAAGGTGGAGAATTCACCTCCTATGAGTTTAATATATTTTTTGAAGTACATGCTATAAAGAGACAACTATCTTCTCTGAGAAATCCTCAGCAAAATGCAGTTGTTGAAAGGAAAAATAGAACAGTTCAAGAAGTTGCTAGGTCAATGATCACTGAATCCAGATTACCAAAAGTTTACTGGAAAAAAGCTATTCACACCATTGTATATGTATTCAATCAATTTTAGGCAAGAGAAAATAGTACAAAGACTCCCTATGAGCTACGGCATGGAAGAATTCCTACACTCAAATATTTCAAGGTATTCGGAAGAAAATGCTACATCATAAGAGATGAGGAAACTTTGGGTAAGTTTGATGCAAGAATTGATGAAGGAATATTTCTTGGATACTCTACTAAAATCAAGGCATATAGATGTTTCAACAAAAGATTGAGGAAATTTGTAGAAATCTCGAATGTGAAGGTTGATGAAACAATGAATAATTCTATTGATATTGATGGGTATATGTCTAATGAACATGATTGTGCGAGAATAGAAGAAATTATGGAAGAACGAGATAAAGATGAGCAAGAAAAGTAGAATGAATAGAATGAAAGTGAAGAAGATGCTCTGATGATGTCCCCTAGGACACCAAAATATGTATAGAGGAATCATTCAGAAAGAGATTATTGGAGACAAGACAAAAGGTGTGTGAACTAGAAGAAAAGTTGATGCTGAAGTCAATTTGTGCTTATTCTCTAAGATTGAGTTGAAGTCAGTAAGTGAAGCCTGTAAGGATGAACACTTGAAGGAAGTAATGAAAGAAGAAATTTTTTAGATTTAGAAGAATCAAACTTGGGAATTGGTCCCAAGACCAGCTGATAAAAATATCATTGGATCAAAATGGGTATTTATAAACAAGTTGAATGAGAATGAGAAAGTTGTCAAAAACAAGGCAAGGCTTGTGTGTAAAGGCTACTCATAGGTAGAAGGTGTAGATTTTTAGGATAATTTTTCTCCAATAGCAAGAATGGAATCTATAAGGATGTTCTTGGCATCAGTTGCTTATAAAGATTTCAAATTCTATTAGATGGATGTCAAGTCAGCATTTTTGAATGGTGAAATAGAAGAAGAGGTCTACATGGAACAACCAAAAGGATTTAATTTAACAGATCAACCGAATATGGTGTGTAGATTGAAGAAATATTTATATGGATTGAAGCAAGCTCCTAGAGCCTGGTATGCAAGGCTAGATAAGTATTTGAGTCAACAAGGATTTAACAAAGGTATGCCAGAGAACAATTTATATTTCAAGATTGAAAATGAAAAAATCTTGATTGTAGTTGTATATGTTGATGACATTATATTTGGAGGAAATAAAAATATGTGAAAGATTTTTGTGGAAGAGATGCAAAAAGAATTTGAAATGTCTATGTTTCGTGAGATGAATTTCTTTCTTGGGCTATAGGTTATTCAATCAGATAAATGAATTTCCATTTCAAAATCTAAGTATGTGAAAGAGATGTTGAAAATATTTGGGATGGATGGTTCCAAACCGATAAGTACTCCTATGGTGGTTGGTTGTAATTTGGGTAAAGATGATGATTCACCTAAGGCTGGTCAAAACAAGTATAGATCTATGATTGGTGGACTATTGTATTTGACTGCTACTAGACTAGATATTATGCATATGGTTTTTCTTGTGGCTAGATTTCAAGAAGGTCCAAAGGAAACACATGTTACTATAGTTAACAGAATATTTAGATATTTGAATGGCACTCTGGATTATGGATTATGTTATCCTAAAGACACTGACTTTACACCTAGTGCTTATACAGTTGTAGATTGGATCGAAATTATAGATGATAGAAAAATTACTAGTGGTGGTGTATTATTTCTTGGATGTATATTGGTGGCATGGTTGAGTAAGAAGCAATATTCGGTCTCTTTGTCTACTTTTGAAGTTGAATATATTACTATTGCATCTTGCTATACACAAGTTTTATGGATGAAATGGACATTAAAAGGATATCACAGTGTTGTATGATAATCCTATTTGTATCTCCTATGATAATACAAGTGCAATTAACATTTCAAAGAATCTTGTAATGCACTCGAGAACGAAGCATATATCTATCAGGTATCATTTCTTGAGAGAGGTCATGGGGAATGAAGTCAATCTTGAGTATGTTTCAACAAAGGATCAGATTGTGGATATATTTACATTTAGGCTCTTCCTAAAGATACTTTTGAGTATCTCAGGGATAAGCTAGGGGTTATTCCCCTCTTTTTACAAAATAAGATGCATTTGGAGATGCATCAGTTTGATGGATTCATGGTTCTATATTTTTGGACTAATGTTTTTTGGTGGATACCTCTCGGGGGAAAAAAGTAATTTTTAAGTGTTGTCATTATGAGTATTATGTTTTCATTTCAAAGGAAGTTTCAATGAACATATCTTTTTCCTTTTTTATTCATGCCAAAGGGGGAGAGAAAGAGCATGTGAAAAAGAGAGAGAGAGAGAGAGAGAATGTGAAGAGGAAAGAAAGCTAATAAGAGAAAGTAGGTAATGAGGAAGATGATCTTCTAAGGGGAAGAAGCAAAAAAATAATCTTGAGAAGTATTTTTAGAGTTGGTGTGTGTCTTTGATGGTTTTTCATATCATGTGTTTCCATCAATGACAAAGGGGGAGATTTTTGCAAGAATAGAAAGAGGAATGAAAGTGTTGTCAGTGATGTCAACTGGTTAGCTAGTTATCTAATAGTTTCTGTTGATTGTATATGTTGAGGATATTGAGAAAATTGTAATAAAAGAAGGTTATAGGTTGTCATCTATTGAGGATGTTGGTTCGGTACTTGTGAACTATGTTTTACGTGCTCTGGCTAAGGTCTTAGAGAATTTTTGTTAGTCTATATTTCTCTTTGTGGTTCTAGAGTTGTGTTTCCCTAGTTCTATTGAAGATGGTTTCAAAATTTGGAAGTATGGAGCTTAATTAATCTATGTGTTTTACACCGGTTTGGTTGACCGTGTGTCAAGCACTATCTTCGAATTTGATGAAACATGTTGGATCTATTATGGGTCTTGATGAAGTGTGTGTTTGGGTTACCCTCATTCTAATTCCACCCTAGGATGTTTGGTGCTTACCTAATTTGAATTTGAAGTTGGATGAACAACTTTGTATCTTTTCAAAGTTGGAGATGGTATAAATATAGAATGTGCTAGCAGTAGAAAGTATACATAATAAAAGAAGGAAGATAAGTGAAAGAGCGGACATGACCTTGATGCTATTCTAAAAGTGTGTGATTTATGTGTGTGTTTTATCAGTGCGAAGCTTAACACTAAGTTTCTAGATGAAGTGAGCAGAAGGTGAACTATTTCATTCATGCAAGTGGATCAGTGATTGTGGTGGAATCCTTTGTTGCATTAGGATTTATGTCTCTCTATAACAAGTCTTATTTGTATCTTTGTGGTAGTGAGCCATCTGGGTTGTAGCCTTTTGGATAGTGAGTCCTTATCTCAGGCAGTGAGCCTTTTTGTAATCAGTTTTGATATTCTTTATAGTGTGAGTTAATCCCCACCATGGTTTTTTCATCATTGGGTTTTCCATGTAAATATGGTATTATTGTGTTTGTGCATTGAAATTTGATGGTTAATATCTTAATCAGTTTATGTGTTAGTTTTAGTAATTAATTTAAGCTTAAAATATGTGACAACTGATTCACCCCCCCTCTTAGTTGTCATATCCAATGATTATGACCTTTGTGAGTTACTTGGGGAAAAAATAATGGAAAACCTAAAAGAGATTAGGAAAAATAAATGTGTTTAAGTATGGCACACTGGTTATATACTTGCTTTTCTACTTTTTGAAATAAGCTTTGGTAATTGGAAAGGTTAATTGGATGACTAGAAAGCCTATGGAACACTAAATTGTAGATTATAGGAGAAGTCTTAGAGACACAAATGCATAATATGATGCACTTACTACTTTATTTGACGTATTCCATAGAAGAATGCATGAGAGACAGAGAATCCCTAAGGAAATTGTGGAGAAATATAAAAATGGCATCACTTTTCTAGTTTCCATAGAACACTACATCATGGAGGTAGTGGAACCAAATAGTTTGGGTTTCAGAATTGGGTTATGAAGTAATTAGGGTAGAACTACTTGGTTGCACAAATATTTTACTAAATATTCCTAAGGATACAATGAAGCCTAGGTATGGGACTTATGAAGAAAATTCCATGGAAGTGCACATGAAACAAAATGAACCTATTATAAGAAAGAATCTTGATAAAATGGTGGATGTTTATGTACAACACTTGGGTCTTTCTAAGGAAAGAGTGTGGATTACTATAGAAAAATCTAGAGAAGACAAGAGTGTAGTTGAAGCATCTAGGAGCACTAGAAGATTAGGTAAAACAAATACCACTCCCCCATCAATTAAAAAGTCCTTCGAGGCTTTACCTACTTTAGGAGAGAAAATAAAATCTACTACTAATCCTCTGGTAAGGGAGAAATCCCATCTAGTAGTGCATGCCACCAAGGAAGAAAAGAAGAAGACTACAACCACAACACCACCTGGTATGCCTACAAGAAGAGCCAAATAAAAAATTACAAGAGAGAAGGGAATTGGCATAAATGTTGTAGAAGAAGAAGGACTACAGTTGGTTCGAAGAGGAAGAAAAAAGGCTTCACAAGGTGAAGCTAGCACAAATAGAAGAATAATTGACATAGTAGATAAAATAGTGAAGAAGAAGTTGAAAAAGAGAAAGTTGCATTCAAGATTTAGAAGAGAGAAAAGGAGAAAGAGAAAAGTCAAAAGAAGTCTCTGGTAAAGGCTAATAAGTAGAAACAATAGGAAAGAACTCATTTCCCAATGAAGTTTGATGCACTACTTAATAGCATGTTGCAAAGTGAAATGTTGAAGAAGATAGCTACTTTTTTCAAAGATGTATATTAAGTGGACAAAATTATCATCATTGAACCATAGTCAAGTATATCATTGTACTTGAAATTGACATGAAGAATATCCAAAAGGATATTCCTAATGATGTGTGGAACATCCTACTGAAAAGAAGAGAAGAAGCTATAATGGAGCATGAAAGGTTGAAAGATGAAGCTTTGGAAAGAGTTAGTGTTGGACTTTTAGAAGATAATAGGGCCACATTGGTCAATGTATACAAAAAGGAGATGAGAACCAAGCAAAGAATCAAAGTTATCATGGGAAAAGATCAAAATGATCTGGAAAGAATCTAAAAAGAAATCAACGACAAAGCTGAGGAGATTGTCTAAAAGTTTGGACTACTTCTAGTGACCAAGGAGGAAATAAAAGTTGATACTATTGCTCCAAAACCAAATATGGAAGGAGAAGTGCACACTGATGATGCTCAACATGAGAAGGAAATGGATGAAGAAGTTACAAAAGACAACACCCCTCTAGAAGTGGAGGATATGCCAAAAGAAAATAAAGAAGAAACATTAATCGGAGAAGATGTTGTAAAAGGAAATGTTACATCTTCTTCTTTAGTACAAAGTATTGAAGTTAATCCTTCGGTAAACACATGAAATGTTGTAGAGGAAAACAAACCAAGGGAAGTGAATACAAGTGTTGATGTAGAACATGAGGAAAAAAAATTGATGAGGAAAAAGAAGAAGAGCATCAAGAAGAAGAGGAAAATGAAAAGGATGCATCCAAAGATGCAAAGAAAGATAAATCAACTGACTCTGGTACTGCAGATAAAGAAAAGGCTACATAAACTACAAAATCTCTTACTGAATATTTTGGATCCTATGAAGATTCTCTTATAAATCTATTGAGTATTCAGCCTAAATTTCAACCAACTGTGTCCTCACAATTGTTAAAACTATTGATGAATCAAGGTAATGTTGACTTGAACAAGAAATCTCCTATTCACAAGTTTCAACTGGAAGAGTTGTTCAATGCACTTTATAGAAAAGAGATCACTGTTGCATTATGGGATGAAGTGGCCCAAAGCCATAAAAAGTAGAAGAAAATAAATGGACTCGATTGAGTCTCAAATTAATACATCCTTCAGTGCCTATAACCCAGTTGTTGACCTCACATGTGCTAGAAGGGATCTCATAGAGGATCTTCACAATAAGTTTTTCCAGTTGCAAGCTCAAAAAGAAACTATTATTTTTTAGTTTGGAGAAGTCAAGGATGTAGTCAATCCCAAACTCACAATTGTTTCTAGAGAAATTCTTAGTGCTAACAAGGTTAAGAAGATGAATATAGTACCTTCTACTCTAAAAGATGGAGAAGAATTCCTACTGGAACTTGAAATGTAGAATAGGTTGCTTGTGGAGGCCAAGCAAGCATGGGAACAAGGAATACAAGCCTGGGAAGATCAACTGAAGAAGTTGTAGGTGTCAATCACCTCTATTAAAATTATATTTCATTATTTTATGTATTTTTCTATCTATTTTTCAGATTTCTTGTATATATATGAACATATAGGGTTGCATTTTTTCTTCAATATATGATTCAGGGGGACTATTGATAATAGAATAGAATAGGTGTATATAGGCACCCTTTTCCATTCATGTCAAAAGGGGGGAGTGGAACATGTTTCAAAGGGCGAGAGAAATTAATAAAGGAAAGTTTTTGGAGAGTGTTAGAGAACATGTTAACATCAATCAAAAAGGGGGAGATTGTTGGAAGATTGAGGAGAGTGTCATTGATGATATAGTATTGGAAACACGAGCATGGTATGTACATAATGCAGGATACAGTTTTTCATTGATGTAAATATTGTTGTGGATCATCCTAAAATGTTTCAGAGGTATTGTGGAAGATATTTATGCAAGTTGATTTGGTCCAAATAGTATAATAATGTAGAAATTTGACTAAGAGTCAAACTTGCCAGTTCAAGGTTACAACATGTCGGGTTTTGGTTTCGCACCACTCTGCAAATGGAGATATCTCTTTTAGATTTTAACCTAATGTTTTTGTTATTAGAAAATTCTAAATCCAATATTTCATATTGTTTGGTGAAGTATTTTGGGAGATATGAATGACAAAGTTATTTCTAGTATAATACAATCATTTTTTGTATAGTGTGTTCATATGAGAGATTTCACACTCCTCTGTGGATGAATATTTTGTGTTGTGATGTTGAAGATAAGCTTCTAGAGGTCATTTGAGTAGGAATTCTAGATGGCATCATGTTTTGAGGTCCACATATCACAAATTTGGTGTACAGATAAAGGTTTGTTGGGTTAGGTCTCATTTGGGGCCGACCTAACACGTTTGATGTTTTACGAAGAATGCATGTGTTTTTTTCTTATATAATATCTAATATAGGTCCATCCTAACCTATCTTAAGGTGATTTGAATTTTTATTTATGGTGCAAAGTTTAGATGAATTTTTTTGGAGGTCGACAAGTTTAATTTTGTGTGCTACATCCAATTAGGCTGACCTAATTGATGTTACACTTGATGTGGATATATATAGTGGATTGATTTTGATGATTTGGGATGATGAGTGAATAAAGAGAGAGATATGGCATGTATGGTGTTCCACCTACATGTTTCATGTGAATTTGATCAGGTTTGAGTGAATTATGTTGTAAAGTGTGTGAATACAGTGTAGAGTAGAGCATTGATCTAGATTAGTGCAAATATTGATGTTGTACTTCATTGGAACTATAATCCAACATATTGTAGATGCATTTGTATCAATTCAAAAAGGTTGTAAGCCACCCCTTCTTTCTTCTATCTTATTCTCTTTGGGTAGTGAGTCCACCTACAGTGAGCACTTTTATAATATACTATATCTAGATATAATATATTGTGAGCTAACCCTCACTGTGGTTTTTCCCATTTTGGGTTTTCCACGTAAAAATCTTGGTGCTCATGTGTTATGTGGTTTTTTGGACATTTCATGCTTTCTTTTCTTATATCAGTTGAATTTATTTTAGTAATTGGATGGATAATGTTTGAATAGTTTAATAGAATACCGATTCATCCCCCTCTTATTATTTTAGGTCTTCAACACTAACTAGTACCATGATTTCTTCAATCATCTTTCACCCATTTTTTCACAATATTACTTTTTACATGTATTTACAAGTGGTAGTTTGTGCTAGAAATGATCTTCATTCCCATCGAAAGGAAGATCTCTTCCTAAAAAAATCATGAAGTGGCTATTTTCATCACTCATGATGATCTTGGGTAGTCCATGAAGTTTCATCACTTCCTTGAAGAACAATTCAACCACTTGTGTAACCTTAAAATATAAAGAGATAGAAAATAAATATGCATAATGTTGGAAACAAGGCTCACTGAGAGGGGGGGTGAATCAGTTTTGTGCAGTAAATTACTTTAACAATATTTAACTTCACAACATTAATAACATTTAACGGTAATGCATAAACAGAAAAGTAAACACAACACCATAACACCAAGATTTTTACGTGGAAACCCTATCAGGGAAAAAAACCACGGTGGATGGCCAATCCACAAGTATGATTCTGAGTATAATCAAAATGAAGATTACAAAAGGGGAATGCACTTGCATTCAAGTGCACTACCTAGAGCTCATTGCTCAAAGAAAAGAGTTTAGATTAAAACCATCTGAATATTTGAATTGAGATGATAGCATCTAAAATGACTGATTACAGTTCCAGATTAAGTACAATAATTGATCCGCTACCTTATAGACTGATTTTGCAATATTGTTTTGCTTTGCTAACACACACCACACAAATATTCTATGCGCAAGTGAAACTGCACTTATTCGCACCTCTTCTCTACTTTAACACACAATTCATACACACACACACAATGTGTACACACACTAAAATGATACAAAAGATCAAGTATATATATCCGCTACATGGGATTTATTTTCACTTTGTCAGCTTCACCAAAATTATAACTATTGGCTCTCATAATGAGAAATATACCATGTGTATCCTCAATGGTCGGCCACAACTTGGCTAAGACCCATAAAAACATATCCAATCATATAGATATTCAAATGATTAACTCACATACATCTTCAACTTAATATATTTATAAAGTCGACCTCAATACATGAAGAACTGAGAATACGTCAACCAAGTTTCCTAACTCTTATGATAATTGGTAAGATACTTCACATTGAACACAAGATAGATAATACCTCAATAATCATTTCCTGAGATGCACAACACAAAATGGTAACCTGAAATGTATGCACGGATTGATGAGTGTTGAGTTACCGGATACCCTGTTCTGCCTTGATTGAATTCAATCTAACTGTCGGTAGGCTTGAATAAGGATATGCACACCATATCAATGAATAGGGTTACCATCAATGACAACACTAGATGATAGTTGCAGTGTCTCTTTCCAACAATCTCCCCCTTTGGCATTGATGGCAACACTTAGTGAAGAATGACTAAGTGTCAGATTACTACCAAGATAGACTATACTGCGGATCAAAAATCTTCAAAAATGTTTCTATCCAAAATTCTAGGAATACTTCTCTCCCCTTGAGCTGATTATGCATTTTTCACACCACTTCTCCCCCTTTAACATCAATGGAAAAGATAGGGATCGCATACCAAAAAGATAATTAAAATTTTGACTATACAAGGTTTCTTCTTTACCTTACAAAATTTGAAAGATGTCCGTAAAATCTTTCTTTAATTGCTTCAAGTTTGAATCCCAAAATTTTATCAGGCTTTCTGTTATTTTTATATGTCCATAGATCAGGTATGGCAATGTTTTTATGAATTCCAAACTGGTGGGATCACTGACAACCAAAGTTTCTTCTCCTTCTTTTAGAGCACCGCCCAGTATGTCCATTTTGGGACTTATAATGCTTTTGATTTCACCGATTCTAGAGATAAATTTATCATTTTCATGCTACAGTCCTTTTATTTGGTTGACCAGAGACATAACTTCACCTTCAATCTTTCTAACTCCACCGCATAGTGGATCAAATGCCTTGGAGATAACTGCTAGCTGACTCTCCAAATCTTTTATCTTCTCATTTGCTTTAGTAAACTTAGAAAAAGACAAGTAGGATTTTTAAATCTTGCCTCCTTTAGATAAGGTGTCCTGTATGTGTTTGACACATGTGGCCAAGGTGACTTTGTCTTGGCCAATCAAAAACTCCAGACCATTAAATCTTTTTGCATCAAATTCCTTCCGCACTTTAGCCAACACAGATTTTTCAATTGACTCAAAATGAGTGTCCACTGAGCTGATGAGTATCTTCAGTTCACTGGATGAAGATTCAGTTAGATCCTTTACAAATGAAGGTATGACCTTTTCTAGTGCTCTGGATGCAAGAGTCAACAATTCACTATATTCCATATGAGATGTTAGCAATTCCTCTTGAGCTTTAAATTGGGAAAATGAAGCGACCTTCACTATATGGATTGGGATCAAAGTGGATAGGTCAATGGGACCTCTAATTAGTTTGGGCTTAATCTCTTCCTTATACTCCACCAGGAATTTCTTAACCATCTCGACAGTGTCTCTTGGCATTTACTCTTGAAATTATTGTGATGAAATCCATTGAAATGGTTTTCCATTTATGTACAAAGATGAGTAAGGCCTAAAAAGGACTTATGAGGAATGTCTATTCTATTTTATTATTTTAACAAATAATGAATTATTTGATATGACTAAGGACATCATCCTTGATTCCCTTCAATGTTAACCTTTCCCTAAATTATTTCTTTCTTGAAGTACCTAGGCTCTCCCACCAAGAGAGTGTCGTCAATTACCCATACAAATTTTCCCTTCATTTTTTATTTTAGGACCAAATAGACCATTCTCCTATAGATAATGATTTAATTGTAAATTATGTACCTATCACCCAATAGATTCCATTCCAACATATTAGCTACAAACAATTCTTTGCATACTCTTATATTTTATCATTCTTCCAATTTGTGGAGATATGAGACATGAAACATATATTTGTTCTTCTAGAAAATACATCAACAACAAAATTCTTATTCCATTTAACTCACTCAATATAAAATTCATAGTATTGGAGTTTTCTCATCCAATTATATTGTTTCTCATTAGATCCTTGTGGTTGAGAAAATACCTCAAGATATTGTGATTAGTTTTAACAACAAATCAACTATTGACCAAGCATTGTCTAAATTTGACCAATGTGTACATGATAAAAAATATTTCCTTATTATAGATGGAGAATGGCCTTTATATATCGATGATTATCTAACTTTTGAAAGAAATTAGGTGCTTTGTTTGTATGAGCATGAATCTAATTCCTTCTCCCAATGCATCACATTCCAATGTCAAATTAAAGGGTGAAATACAAAATTGATAACGCAAGACATGAGCTCATTACCTCTTTTAGTCTCTCATATGTTCTTTATGTGCAATCAATCCATGTGAAATTTTCCTTGTTTTTAAGTTAGTTAAGGGCCTATATAATTGGGAGAAAAACAACAAAACACTTATAGTAGCTACAAAGGAAAAATAATCCTTGAAACTATGTAAAGGTCCTCAAGGGGGCCTAGTCTTAAATTGATTTAATCTTCTCCATTTCTCCCTTGCACTCTCTTCACATTGATGATGTGACCTAAATACAATATATTTTTCATAGAAAAATCACTTTGACTCCTTGGAAAATAGTGCTCATGCTTCCAAAATTCTCAACACTTCATAAATGTGTAATGGGTGTTCCTCTCACATTTTTGTAGATAAAAATTGCATCAAAGAAGATAAGAATGAAATGTATCATTTCCTTGCAAAAATATGATTCATGCATGACTAGAAGGTTACTAGAGCATTTTTCAAACCAAATGACATTACCAAAAACTCATAGTACTTGTAAAGACACCAAAAAGTGATCTTGTGAATATCCTCCTCTCGAGATTTAATCTAATGGTAGCTCAACTTGAGATCTATTTTTGAGAAATAAATTTCTCCATGAAGCTCATTTATTAATTCATTGATCTTAGGAATGGGTTATCAATTTTTGAAATGGGGTATTAGTTCTTGATATTTTTATCATTCAATGCCTTGTAATTGATGCACATCCACATTGTGTCATATTTCTTCACCAAAACTATAGAGGAAGAAAAAGGACTTGAGATGTATCTAATATTCCCCATGTCCATTAGTTCCTTAATTTCATTTTTAATTTCCTCCTTATGTCTCCTAGGGTGGTGGTATGGAGTGGTGATGGGTTTAGTGCCCTCTTTCAACTTAATTATGTGCTCAAATCCTATGTATAACAATATCATTGGAGGAATCCTATTGACTAATATATCATTCTTTTCCAAGATACTTTGCACATCCACATGATATTCATATTTTACTTCACCAATTTATGTGACAATCACCAAACACTAAGCTACACATGTTTATTTCCCATGGAAAAACCCTCTCCATTATTTTAGTTGACACAATCCTTGGTGCTTTATTAGTCATTCCTTATAGCGTTACATTTTTTCCCTTCGAGTAAAAATTTAATTTCATGGTATAGAAATTTTGTGTGCTCTCCTAATTACTGTAACCACTAGATACCTAGGACCATATATACATTTCTTATGTTGAAAATATAGAACTCATCCTTCATATCATATCCTCCTAAATTAAGATTCAGTTGAGACATATTTCTATTTCATTAGATATAAAATTTTCATCCACCATAATATTAAACCCTTCTAATTCCTTCATCTTGAGGCCTCACTTTGCTGCCAATCCCTCATCAATGAAATTATGGACAAAAATAGTGTCAATGAGTATAATCACCCTTTGAATTGGTAGAACCCCATGGATGAAAAAATTGTTGTACTTTAGAGTACCAAAGAGAATGACAAGCTCGTGTCTCCTACCATGGTTCCTTCTTATTTTAGTTAGCATTCTTCTTCAATCTCCTATTTGAATTCATTTTCATGCTATAGCTCATGTTCCTCAAATCATTATTCATTATTAGACCTTTCTTTAATTTAATGTACTTTTCCTTTCCTAGGACATATATTTCTAGTTGACCATGGCTCCTTTCATCTAAAACATAGATTCTTCCTAGACTTAATTTTTTCCTTGCCTAAATCTCTATTCTTCATGGTAAATTATTGGTTGTTGTACATATTTATTAAAAGGATTATTTGGAATGAATATTTTGGTTAGAACTTATTTTTCAGCATGGAAATCTCTAGTTCCAAAGCCTACTTGATTGCATAGTTTAGGTTAGGTAGTTCAAAACCCTTGATCAACCCCTTGAGATATTTAGTTAACAATTTGATGAAGATGTATAGGATCAAATTTGAACCCCTCACACAAATTCCCCTTTTACACATCCTCTCCTTAGAAAACCAAATTTGAAGGTAACATTCCACATCAGCTAACTTCTTTCCTTCCACTTTTCATTTGTCCTTTATGTCGATAGAAGAATATTTGTCAGGGACACGTGCATATCATACAAATGTCCACACAGCATGCTTACGTCCCTAACATATTCTTGCATCTAGAGTTGGAAAAGGTGTTACACTTTTGATTGGGTTCAATTTGTAAAATCCCTCTTCAACCAATCGACCTCAAAAATGGTATATTCTTCCCTCTTCTCCTTCAAATTCATCCCTCCATTCATTTCATCGATTCACGATATCTTGGGAAATTTTCAAGCACTCTCCAGTATTCTCTTCATTCTCAAACAACACTTTAACACTCCATCACAACAACAACACTCTATCAACTCCATAAAGAAAGTGTGAAGGAAACCATTGCAATGTGGGCTTAGGGTTTTGTAACACCTCTCTGCATTGTAGTCGAGGTTGTGGTGATTGTTCAAGCCTTCTTTCTCCTCCATTGGCTAGTGACCTATTGGTGGAGTTGGTAACATTTTGCTCCTCTCCTTTATGATTTAGTTGAGTAGCTATTTATTGTTTTATAATGCTATTTGTGTACTTTCTTTCTTTACTTCTTTATCATACATTTCTCTCTCATTGCTATCTGTTTTTCCATCGAGGTGGAAACACCAAAATGAGGGTTTGACTGAGGCGGACCCCTATACAATCCTAACGATTTTCCCCTCTTTCTTGTTTGCAAGTGGACATGCTTTTGGAGCTATCTGGCGAACTGGTGCCTCGGTGAGATTATCTTTGTCACTTTAGCTCTCATATACTCACTTCACCATATCTATTTGTACCTTTCCTACTTTTTAAGTTTGTTTTGTTCCTTTAGAAGTCACTAGCTAGGTCAGCAGCTTGTTTTTTGACTATTCGTATTATATTTTTGGTCCTTTGGTAATATGTATGCCACCGCACCTGTGAAACACCAACACATTGTGTTGTCATCCCCGAACCGTGCTTTTGTCCTCAGGTAGAGAGCTACCTAAGGTACAGTGTTGAACCCAAAAATTGGCTCGTCGAGCCCCAGTTTAGATCTTAGGCCTAAAGAGTGATAGAAGGGCCTTATAGTCCTCATCATTCTCATCCCCTATTTCAAAACATCCCTTTACAGTGAAGTAAGTTAGGGCAGCTTTTCGTTCTTGGCTCTCTGTGACCTGGGGCCTTGAACATGGTTGGTCCCCCTCTCTTACATTTTTTGTGAATCCGATGTGAACCAATGCTTGCCCATTCGTTGGTGTTGAAGCTTTTCCCTTGTACCTTGTGGTCATCGTGCCCCTGAGTGTTGTGAATTATTTTGAGCATCATAACCCAGTCCATGACCTCTAGGTATATTTTTAGGAGAAGTGTACAAAATCTTCTGATGGAGAAGATGAGGATCACTTCTAGTTTCTATATTGTTCTTTTTTTCGGACATGTGGTTGGTCTTTCTACCCAAGAGAAAGTATCGTGGGGTGAGGTAGGGTTATCTGATAAGACTAACCACGTCCCCACTCCTCCTACATCTCCTAAACCATCGTCAATAGATGAGCATGAATTTGTTTTCATTCCTTTAGAATATATTGCTACCCTTAGCAAAGGGTTGGGCGACTTAGAGAATCACATGGAAAAGGACCCGAAGCTGGCTAGAGCAACTAAGGTTATTAGCCAAATCAAATATATGGTGGGAAAAGATCGAACATGTATAAAACTCCTAGATAGCCTCTCTAGTCTGACTGAAGCTTGTGCCCCCTCAAAAAATTCTAACCTTGTACAAGGGGCCTCTTTTGACGAACATGAGAGACAGTTAGTAGTGTCAATTCCTCCCACGCTTGTGTACATGGCAAATGTGGTCCCTTTAATTAGTCTCCCCCTACCTCCAAGAGATCTGAAACTATCAAAGTAAATAGAATACCCTTACATTTCAGTTTCACCCCTCCTGTCACCTCTAGTGGTGGAGGTTTTGGCGAGCTGAGTGGTGGGAGCTTTGGTAGTGGAGGTGGCTTCGGTGGTAGGGGCAGTGTTGGTAGAGATGGTTTCAATGGGGGCCATGGTGGTGGCTTTGAAAGTGGAGGTGGCTCTAGTAGAGGCCCTGTCGATGGCGGTGACCCCGGTAGTGGCTTTGATGGTGGCCACATGGGTGGTTTTGGAGGTGGCTTTGGCGGTGCTTCTGGAGGAGGTTTCATTGGTCCTATGTCATCTAGCAACCCTAATATGAACACCCTTCTTCAGAATATGGGCAAGATGCAAATTCAATTGGCGAGCCTCTCTCAAGCCTTTGCCCAACCTATCTTTCAACCCTTCTTCTGTCATAGTCCATTATCGGTAGCAATCTTAAGTACTCCCTTCCCACAAGGAATAGAGATTCCCAAATTCAAAAAAATGACCGAAAAGGGGACCTAAAAATGCATGGATGGTGAAGCTATTCCCTAGATCTCTCAAGGATACAACACTTGAGTGGCACTATTCCTTATCTGATAACTCCATTTTCTCATTTGATCAACTTGTGAACCAATTTTTATGACAGTTCCAAGCTAACATTGGGCCAAAGATGACCTTTTCAGATCTCGTTTCATGAAAACAAGGGGATAATCAAAATATTATTGATTTCATAGTCTGGTACCAAGCGCTCTTTTCATAAATCTCATACCCATTGCCTGATTCTTATGTACATAAGGTATTCATAGGGAACTTACAGATGCCTTGGTAAGAGAAGTTCGCCCTTATGAAAAAAATTATTTCATGCATCTTTGTGCAGTGTTATGAGAATATCAACATATAGTAGTCCACTTCAAAGGATCCTCCTCGTACTCCCATTCAGAAGGGAAGTCCATTGTATCAATCTTTGGAAAGGGTAAATTTGTTGTGAATGTAGTAGCCACTACCAATGATAATGACCTTAGACGCAACTGAAAGTTCACCAAGTTGGTAGAATCCTATTCTTCCATCATGCAAAGGTTGTTAAAGGACAAGATCGTAACCTTGGAGAACCCTAAGCCTCTCAAGGAACCTTACCCTAGTTGGTACAATGTGAATACCTTCTGCCAATACCATTGAGTTAATGGTAATTATACAGAATGTTGTGTACACATGCATCATGAGATATAGGATCACATCAAGGATGGTACTATTCATCTTGATGAAAGCAAAAAAATGCAAAAAAATTGGTGGCAAAAGTGAATAGTGAGTTTCAGATTACATGGACCTATTTTTGTCACATTCTGCCAACATGATTATCAATCCCTCTAATTATATCACTCAAGCTAAGGTGTATGTTAACATGGTTACCATTACTCCCTCTACATAGCTTGCAACCGGCTTGCCCAACGTGACATTCACATCCTAGGATATGCCCTTGAGCAACAAGCCCTCTCCCCTTTACATTATCACTCACCTCAATGGGAACATTGTGATAGGGGTCCTAGTTGACCCTGCAAGCCGAGTGAATATCATTGCAAAGGAGACATTGTGGCTTAATTCATTACATAGAGAGGAGTACAAAGAAACAAAGTCCATAATTTGTATGCATGATGGCCTTGCTCTTAAACCTTATGGTTTGATAACTCTATCTATCCTAGTTGGACCTAGGACTGTAGATATGGTTTTTGATGTTATTTCAAAGTTGGATTTATTCAGAGTGAAGCTAGGCATACCTTGGCTAGCTTCCATGAATGAAATTGCCTCTATCATTCACCAATGTCTAAAGTTCTCCCATGAAGGTGTTGTGCACATGGTGCATGATATTGGATATCATCCTTTGGTATCCTATGGGGGCTATTCATTGGATCACTTTTGGCCTACCCTGATCGGTCCACTTCCCCCAAGGATGGACCTACTTTACAAAAACTATGTGAAGTATAAAACTGGGGGAAAAGGAAAGCTAAATTTGACCCTCCTGGTAGCACAACAACAAGTTACCTACTCTTCATGAAAAGGAAAAGATAATTTTCCCTATTCCCAGGATGGCTCTCCTACTCCCCTTTCTAGAGAAGAGTTTTGGATGAATATGCCTAATTTTTACCCTTTGAGTCTGATGATACCGGCTTGGTGAAAACCTAAGATTTAGATATCAAATCTTCCTACCAAGCCTCCTGGACCTTGGTACTACCTGTATGGTAGAGATAAAGGTCCTCAAGGAGAATCATCTATGTCTCAACCTCCTCAGCCTCCCACCGCTTCTACTCCCAAAGTAGTAAACAAGAAGAGGCTCATTGCCAAGGCACTAGAGTCAATTCCCCTATTGTTTCTCAACCTGCTCCTCCTACTCCCATCTAAGCGTTTGTCCCTCCAATGGAAACAACTGTGGTAGGCACTCCTATGGATGAGAAGGAGCCTTCAGTCCATTCATAATTTTCGGCCTCTAGTTCGAAGAGTCGTAGAAACCACCTTGCATTTTAATGCAAGCGTTGTCAAAAGGCTCTCACGGCTGAGCAGGACGCCTTGCAAATAAAGGATGAGGAGATGACCACCCCTATTTTAGGGCCTCTTGTTGCATCCTCCTCTCTCCTCCCCTTTGCTTCCATTCAACTGAACATCGTATCTCTTCCAGCTCCTGCTATCAGTGCACCTGACCCCAAAAGGGTACAGGTGTTCATCACTCCTTCATTCGAGTTGCCCTTGTTGATGTCCCTTCTAGACATCCATCCTTTTCCAAAACCCGTAGATATGCCGAATACTTCGATAGTATTTCTTGTAGTTTTCTCCTCGTCCTCATCTTCCTCCATACCTCTTGCCTCATCTATGGGGATTTCACATCCCTCAACAAAGAATAAGGTATAGAGTGGCCCTTCCAGCAATGGAGGGCATAAGAGGAACCCACCTTCTCTAAAAGGTGGTTTTGTGCTAGCTTGTTTCATCCTAGTGACGGAGCCAGCTCCAGCTTCCCCTAAGTTTTTCACTGCTCCCAAATCACTCGGTGAGCCTAGCAATGAATCTTGGGCACAACCCTCTCCATCTATTGAGGTACAACATGGAACTCCAGTAAAATGCATATTTAACTCTCTGGATGAAGTTACAGCCTTGTCAACAATCTTTGCAAAGTCGCTTACCCTAGCTCCACAAGAGCTTAGCAGAGAAGACCTTGTGGGGGCTTCTTCCTTAGCCCTTGTTGTGGGAGGGTTGAAAGTTCCTCCGCTTAATATTCCACCACTGCAAGCTCATCCTCCTTATCCTTGTGACGATCTAGAGTGGGAAGTGGATGACCTATCATTCAATCAGTGTTAGGCGGAGGCCTCTTCTTTATCTTTAGATTAGATGTATGTGTGTGTGTTGTGATTTTTTCTGCTTGTGATCGTGTTATGTGTTCCTAGATGACCCTTGTCACCCTTGTTAGTGCTTGGGTACAAGAGTGAATTTTTTGTCATAAACCTTCTTCTATTTGTATTATCATTCTTCCATATTTGTGTTTGACTTTTGGGAAATTGGGGACGATGCAAAGCGTTGGGGGAATTTAGGTTCCCCTTCCATGTTGACCCAATTTTTTATTTTTACTTTGTCTTCTCATGCATTCTTCACATGGTTTGATACAGTAGGAGTTTTATGATAGTTCATTTATATACTACTATTATACTTTTATATATTTATGAGCAGCTCTGACCTCGAGATATCAGATCACCCCTATGTTTCTTATTTATTATCTTTCTTTTTCTCTTTCGCTCCTTTCTTATATTTCTCTCTTATTTGCTTGAGTTGTCCCTCTCATGTGTGAAAATTCCTTTTCTATAACACTTTCATTTCCATAAAATGCATTCGTTGTCAACGAATCTTTTCTTGATAATCTTTACAAACCTTTTTGAAAATTGCATTCTCGACTTAGACCCCTAATGGAACATTTTTCCTTCACCATGGTTTTGTAAAGAAAGAACTTAAGAAATTTCCTCTGAGGTGGGAACAACCTTTACCTTCCCCTCGTGAGGGTGCACTTTCTTCTTTTTGAATTCCTTGATGAAGTGAACATATTCTAAAAGGATTCCTTGATGATGAATCAATTTGAGAAGGAACATATTTCTTAAGTGGACCCTCTTCACGCTAGGTTCCTAAGGGACCCCTTTGAAAGCTTCATAATTTGTTGGTATTCTGCATGAATATCTACTTGACTGCCTATGTGGCCACTCTATTCTCTACATGCTTTATCTGTGGGTAAACATGTCACTTTGTAGGTGCGCTTGTAAAGCCACTTTCCAATACAACTCTGCGGAGTCTCTTTCCTTTGGGTTTCCTCCATTTGAGAGATCTTGGGGTACGCATCCTTCTAGGTCTATGAGTCTGTAAGGTACTTTCATCTAGATTTCCTTCATGTGTGATAGCTTGGGGGATACCTTCTTGGAGGTCTACGGGCCTGTAAGACACTTACTTCACGAGACTTCCTTCATGTGAGAGATCTTGGGGGTTGCCTCCTTGTAGGTCTGTGGGCCTATGAGACACTTACTTCTTTGGGTTTCCTTCATGTGAGAGATCTTGAGGGATACCTTCTTGCAGGTCTACAGGCCTGTAAGACACTTACATCCTACGTTATTTTTTCCATCGTTGGTCTGAGGGCCTTTGGTGTACTTTTTGCAGCTTCATAGTTATGCAAGGCTATGAAATCCTTTATTTTGTCCTACACTTTTGATCTCACCAAATTGCGGTTTGCTTCTTTGATAGTTTAGGTATATATTTCTAACCCTACTCACTCTTCGATCTACTTTACCAAAGCACTCATCAATATTTGTGCTCACTAAAGTGGGGGAAAAATGTATAGGAGCTAATTTGCACCCCTCACACAAATTCCCCTTTTACACATCCTCACCTTAGAAAACCAAATCCGAAGGAAAAATTCCACATCGGTTGGTTGCTTACCTTCCACTTGGCATCTTTCCTTTGTGTTGATAGAATAATACTTGTCTAGGACACATGTACAACACACTTATGTCCTTGACGGATTCCTATGTTTCAAGTTGGCAGAGGCATTACACTTTCAATTGGGTTCAATTTGTAATGTCCCTCTTCGACCAACCAACCCCAAAAATGAAATATTGTGCCCTCTTCTCCTTCAAATTCATCCCTCCTTCATTCATTTCATCTCTTCATGATCTCTTGGGAAATTTTCAAGCACTCTCTAGCGTTCTCTTCATTCTCAAACAACACTTCGACACTCCATCGCAGCAGCAACACTCTATCAACTTTGTAAAGAAAGTGTGAAGCAATCCATTGCATCATGGGCTTTGGGTTTTACAACACCTCCCTTCATCACAATTGAGGTTGTGGTGATTTTTCAATCCTTCTTTCTCATCCATTGGCTAGTGAGCTCTTAGTGGAGGTGGTAACGTTTTTCTCCTCTCCTTTACAATTTGTTTGAGTAGCTATTTATTGTTTTGTACTGTTATTTGTGCACTTTATTTCTTTACTTCTTTATCATACATTTATCTCTCATTTCTATCTGGCTATCCATGGATGTGGAAACACCAAAATAAGGGTCTAACTGAGGCAGGCCCCTATATAGCCGCAACAATTTTCCCCTCTTTCTTGTGTGCAAGTGGATGTGCTTTCAGAGCCAGCTGGAAAACTGACACCTTAGTGAGATAATCTTTGTCACTTTAGCTCTCATATACTCACTTTACCATATCTATTTGTACCTTTGCTACTTTCTAATTCTTTTTTGTTCCTTTAAAATTCACTAGCTAAGCCTTCAGCTTATTTTCTAACCGTTCATTTTTTTTTTTGGTCCTCTTTTCGTATGGATGCCATCACACTTGTGAGATTCCAGTGTGCCACACTGTCATCCCAGAATTGCACTTTCATCCTTGGGTAGAGAGCTACCTGAGGTACAGTGCTAAATCCAAAAACTGGCTTGCCTGGCCTCAATTTAGATCTCAGGCCTAAAGAGTGATAGAAGGTTCTTATATTCCTCATCATTCTCATCCCCTATTTCAAAAAATCCCTTTAGAGTGAGTTAAGTTAGGGAAGCTTTCCGCTCTTGGCTCTCCATGACCTAGGGCCTTGAACACGGTTGGTCCCCCTCTCTTATAGAAGAGAATAATAAATATTCTCCTAGTGATTTTTAGCACCCTTAATAACAAATTCTATAACTTTTCTACATAGTTCTCTCCTAAAAAAAATTGTTTGAGCTAATTTAAATCTTTGAAATAAACTTCAAGATAATTTCAATCAAACATCTCAATCATTTTTTTATGAAATTCATCATATGAGGTGATAGATCCATGATATTGAGTGATTATATTATGGTACCATCACTCATCTGAAATACCCTCCAAATATAAGGTGGCAAGATTGTTTTATCTTTGGTCATTTCTCTAAGGGGTAGTTATGTCTCTATCTTTTGTAATCACATATGAGCTAAGAATCTATTAGTTCCATCATAGTGAGAGAGTGTCAAATTCCCCAAATATTTCTACACATCTCTTTGTAAGGCTTGTTTCCTAGGCTTAGGTCTTTAACCATTCTAGGAATTCTTCATTATAATTTAATTGGAGAATTAAATTTAACTTTAGATATCCTTAGGAAGAGCTATGTATTCTACATAACAAGCCCTAATATCATTAAAATAATGAGTTTTAGGATTCAAGATGTATATCCTCCGCCTCCTTATTAAAAAAGATAGGTCAAGTTCGTCTTGTATGTGCAAATAGAGTAATATTTTTTGTGTGGATCTAAGTGGAATCCAAATTTATATCCTTGGAATCACTTGCATCACATGTTTTTTATCTCAACATATTCATATTAATGTGTGGATCTAAGTGACATTAAGATTTTTATCATCAAATTAACTTGCTTCCCCCATTATTTTTCTTAATGTATTCATATTACATTGTTGAATGCACAAGACAACTAAGAGGGTGGTGAATTATTTGTACTTTAAAATTAAAAAACCCTAATGAACATCAAATCCACATTCATTCAATTAGCCCTTAATCTATAATAATGATTTGGAATGAAAAGAAAACAATAGAAACTAAAGAAAAATCAATGCCATACACAAGAGAACACCACATTTACGTGGACAACCCAAGATGAGAAAAACCATGGTGAGTATTAGCTCACAATATAAAGTAATATCAACACCAATTACAAAAGGGCTCACTACTAGAGGGCACATTTCCCAAAGAAATAAAGGCTCACTACTAGAGTAGAAAAGAAGATAGAGAATAATGTTACACAGAGAAATCAATCTTAATGCAATAGGAAAATCCACCACAATGTCACCAACACCTTTGTAGTCTGACTAAAGAATTGTAGACACCTTCTACTCACTACATTCAATACTCTAACACACGAAATATCGCACTACACTTCTCAAATTCGCACCTCACAACTCTTCGATTTTCATCATACTCATCAATATTGTCTATTTTGTCATCCCTCAACAACTCAAATCTTATTTATACCATCTTCAACCTTGAAACCATTCTCCAATATTGGCTATGCACCTCAACCATAGAAATTCAAATTATGTTGGCACCAAAACATCCCATGATGGAAAGAAATGAAGGTGGACCATAGAGAACCTTAGGTGGGACCTAAATCCATTCATACATGCCACACCATTCTTTAACAAACACTGAAGCACCTTCAAATTTAGTGTAAACACCCAGGTCAGCCATTACTAGTGTAAACACCATTAAAAATTTAAGTAAACACTTCCTTTGATCCAACAACAACTCGCAAACAACAAATATCACCTGAACATAATCTGGAATATTCCACAAATATCTAAAAATCCAACAAACTCCTTCACAACAATTTTCACCTAAAGAATGTACACACCCAATACACTCAAACAACTTTTCCATACACTATAAATCCAAAAATAGACTTCCAAATCACCAAACCACAAACAAATTCAACTGAAGAAAGATACCAACACTATAAACATGCCTTCAAATATGTAAGACCTAGAACCAAATTGAGAAGAAACGTAGAGAAAATAAATTTCTCCTAGACACCTTTGCAATACATAGCTCACACATAGGTGAATTCAAATTCTTTTGTACAACAATCCAACTTACCAAATTCTAAATATAACACCTCTAAACACCTCTAATCAACATATTTGAAACACACAAGTAGATTTTCAACCTAGAAGAAATGTGAAACAACACCAAAACACTACTTTTCAACCCAAAAGAACACTACAACTCATTGTTTCCTATTTAGGTCAAATCTTCTTGAAAGTACTTGGAAACCAAGAACCAGACACACATCCTCATCATCTTCAATACTTCTTCAACACTCCAAAACCAACTGCAACCTAGCAACCCAATCATACATACATAGACAAAATCTTATCAAAGAAACACTAGAGGTTTACACCAATAGCTTACTAATGACAACATAATGCAACTAATTAAAGCATCATTAATGCAACAACATAGACAACACCAAAAACTACATATACTCTTGCAACAATGTTTTGATCATCACATATACTCTTGCAACAATATTCTACTCATCAATGACAACACAAACTTTTTGACATCAATGACAACACCAATTGCTCATACTTACAACAATCTCCCCCTTTATCATTTATGACAACACATGACATGAAAAACCATAAAAAACAAACACAACAACTCTGATCCATACCTATTTCCTTTTCTCTTTTCTCTCACATGACTTTCTCTTTTTCTCTTTCACATTACTCACTCTCCCCCTTTCAACTTATCTTTTTCACATGCTTCATTCTCCCCCTTTGACAACAATGGAAAAGGACAAAATATTTTCATTACTTATATTTCTCCTTTCACATCAATCAACCTTCTCACAACTTCTTTACAGATGTATTTACTTCACTACTCAGTATACTTCCCCTTAGGATCACACACCATACTACACTAATCAACAACCACTACATAATGACAACACTCACTCTCCTTGACTGCAACAACCAATAATGTCACTACTTATTCCCCTTAGAGGTAGCCACCAATCATCAGTCCAAACCAAGGAATGAATCTTTAAATCCACTGGATTGATGCATCTCCTTGTGTATCTAGCTCAAAATAGGGGAAATAACCCCTAACTTCTCTCAAAGATACTAAAAATTATCCTTCGGAAGAGCCTTCTTGAATATATCACCAACCTAATCCTTTATAGGCACATATTCAAGCTTCACTTCTTTTTCTACAACCTTCTCTCTCAAAAAGTGATACCGAAATGAGATATAATTTGTCCTTGAATGCATTACCAGATTCTTTGAAATATTGATAACACTTGTGTTGTCACAAAAGATAAAAATTGGTTCATCATATACCATTATGATATCCTTCAATATTTTCTTCATCCACAACACTTGTGTGCAACAAGATGTTGTTTCAATATACTCTACCTTTGTAGTAAATAAAGATATTGAATCTTGTTTCTTTCTTAGTCATGACACCAATCTATATCTAAGAAAGAATGCACCACCACTTTTAAATTTTTATCATCTACACAACCATCCCAATTTGCATCCCTGTAAGCAATCAAAGTAAAATCAGTATCCTTTGGATACCATAGGCCATAATCTGGAGTGCCCTTTAAACATTTGAATATCCTCTTCATTGTTGCAACATGTGACTCTATAGGACCTTGAAATCTAGCCACAAGACAACTACATGCATGATATCCAGTCTAGTAGTAGTTAGATATAGCAGTCCTCCAATCATTGATCTATACTTGCTTTGATCAGCCTTAGGAGATTCATCATTCTTGCTCAGCTTGCAACCAAAAACCATAGGGGTACATACCGGTTAAGAATCTTCCATTCGAAACTTCTTCAACATTTCTCTGACATACTTTTATTGTAAAATAAAAATATCGTTATCTGTCTGAGTTATTTGTATTCCAAAGAAAAAAATTATCTCTCCAAACATAGACATTTCAAACTCTTTATGCATTTCCTCTGCAAACTTCTTGCACATAGATTCATTTCCTCCAAAGATGACGTCGTCAATAAATACAACCACAATCAATATTTGATCTTTTCAACTTTAAAGCAAAGATTATTATCTACTGTACCATTATTGAATCCTTGTTGTATCGAGTACATATCCAACCTTCCATACCAAGCTCTAGGAGCTTGTTTCAATCCATACAATATCTTCTTCAATCTATAGACCATATATCTAGTTTTTTTCATAATTTAAATCCTTTTGGTTGTTCTAAGTATAACTCTTCTTCCAATTATCCATTCAAGAAAGAAGACTTCACATCCATTTGATAAAATTTGAAATTCTTGTATGTTGCAATAGCCTAAAACATCCTAATAGCTTCCATTCTTGCCACCAGAGAAAATGTCTCCTCAAATTATATTCCTTCAACTTGTGACTAGCCCTTACATACAAGCCTTGCCTTGTTCCTTACCACTTCTCCATTCTCATTTAGTTTGTTTCTGAATACCCACTTAGTTCCAATTACATTTTTATTTGTTGGTCTTGGAAAAAGTTCCCAAGTCTGATTCTTCTCAATCTACATCAGCTCTTCTTCCATAGCCTTGATCCAATATTCATCTTTACATGTCTCAATCATTGTTTTAGTTCAACTTCAGAAAGTAAACATAGATTTACCTATTCTTTAGCAACTTTACTTCTTGCCACTATAGCATTTCTCTTATCTCTAATGATCCAGTCTTAAGAACGATTCTTCTACACATACTTAGGAGTTTTAGGAGTCTTTTCTAGAGCTTCTTCCTCTTCAATATACACTTCTTTTTCTTTAGCTTTTTATTATTATTTGCAAGAAGACTCATTGAGTTCATATCCATCTATCACCACTAATTTTTTTATAAATCTTCATCAAACTTGACACTTGCACTCTCAACAATCTTTCTCAATCTCTTGTTGTAGCATGAGTAAGCTTTTCTTATAGTAGAATATCCAATGAAGATAACTTCATCAAACCTTGCATCATATTTTACTAATTTTTCTTCATCTCTTATGATATAACATTTTCTTCCAAACACTGAAGTATTTGACAATATGGATCCTTCCATACCATAGCTCGTAGGGATTCTTTGTGCTATTTTCTCTTGCTTGAACTCTATTAAGTATATAAAAAATAATATGAATTGCTTCTCTCTAGTATACTTCTAGTAGATTTTCTTCTTTCATTATTTTGCTTGCAACTTCTTGAATAGTCCTATTCTTTCTTTCAAACACTCCATTCTTCCGAGGAGTTCTAGGGGTAAACAAGTGCCTCTTTATACCATGATTCTCACAAAATATGTTAAACTCATTGGAGGTGAACTCTCCACCTCTTTCAAACATCAAACATTTGATTTTCATATCCATTTCATTCTCAACCATAACTTCAAATTCTTTAAACTCATCTAGAGCTTTTGATTTTTCTTTGAGAAAAGTAACCCATGTCATTCTAGAATAATCATCAATCAATAGCATGAAATACCTGACACCTTGAGGACTTATTACTCTTGTAGGACCACAAATATCTATATGTATCAATTCCAATGGTCTAGTAGTAGATTGTTCTTTAAATTTGAAGCTTCTTCTTTCTTTCTTTCCAATTTGACACTCCTTATAGACAATATTGATAGGCTTTGTAATCTTTGGTAGATCTCTCATAGCTTTAACAAAACCGATTCTTACTAGGTTGTCAAAATTTATGTGACATGTCCTCTTGTTCCATAGACAACTTTCATTAATGTGATTCATAAAGCAATGACCATCAACACCCTTAAGTTTATAAACATTTCCATTTGTCCTTCTTCCAATAAAAATCATAGTCTCAGAGCCTTTTTTGATCTCACATCCATCATCCTGAAACATAAGATTGTATCTTTTGCTACACATTTGTACAACACTCAAGAGGTTATGCCTTAAACCCTCAACATAGTAAACATCATCAGTATTATTCTTTTCATCCAAACTGTTAGAACCTTTTCCACATATCTTAGTGTATGTATCATCATCAAATATAACACATTCTCCATATTTTTCAAGTTTAACAAACTTACTCTTGTCACTGATCATATGATTAGAGCATCCCTTATCAATGATCCAATAGTTCTTCTCCTGAATAGCATGAAAAGAAGATACCAAAGTACCCATTAGTTTCATCTCAGAGTTAGTGGAATTAGTTTCATTTTTTAAAGCCTTGAACAAGAATTCATTATCATCATCTCCATAATCAAATTCATCATCAAAAATATTTGCATCTTCTCTAACATAATAAATTTTCTTAATCATATTAACTTTTTTCTCCTTATTTTTATTATTCAAATCTCTATTGGGACATCTTGAAGCATATTGACCTATATTTCCACAACTAAAAAAATTGAAAGGAAAATTACCATTGTACTTACCAATACCCTTCTTCATTCTCTTCAAAAATTTGGCTTCCACATCATCAAGATCCTCTTGATTTGATTCCTTAATCTCCTCTGATTTGCTAGCCTTAAAAGCATTCTCAACTTTTGCACCACTATTTGTACTAAATTTTATCATCTCAAAATTAGTTAAAGAACTATACAACTGATCTCTAGTATATTGATTTAAATTTGAAGATTCCTCAGAAGAAAATTTATGACTATAAGATTTAGGAAGAGTTCTAAGAATTTTCTTTACCACTTCTTGTTCTTTGGTTTTTCTACCAAGACCTCTAATGGAATTGACAACTTCATCTACCCTTTGCATGTAGCTTGTAATGTTTTTATCTTCACACATCCACAGGTTCTTAAACATGATCTTTAGATTTTGCATCTTATCTTGTTTGACCTTATCATCTCCTTCATAAATTCTTTCTAACTTTACTCAAATTTATCTAGCAACTTTTAGATTCATAACTTTCACTAATTCAAAATTAGCAAGACCATTTAAGAGAGCATACCTTGCTTTACCATTAATTTCATAGGCCTTGATCTTACCATCAATACTTGGACCATTTTTAGGTGCAGTTGATCCATTCTCAACAGATTTCTAGATATCAAATCCAACATAAACTAGAAAACCTTTCAATCCTTATCTTCCAGAATGCATAATCCATTCCATCAGACATAGGTATCTCTTTCTTGTGTGTCATACTAGATCTACCTCAAGTTGTTAAGCTTCCTTCCAAGGAATCTGGCTCTAATACTAATTATTGAATGCACAATACAACTAAGAGGGGGGGTTGAATCAACTGTACCTTAAAATTTTAAAACCCTCATGAACATTCAAATCCACATTCATTCAATTAGCCCTTAATTTATTATAATGATCTAGCATGAAAATAAAATAACATAAACCAAAACACAATCAACACCATACACAAGAGAATGCAAAATTTATGTGGAAAACCCAAGATGGGAAAAACCATGGTGAGGATTAGCTCACAATATAAAGTAATATCAAAACCAATTACAAAAGGGCTCACTTCCAGAGGGCACATTGCCTAGAAGAAAGAAAGGATCACTAGCATAGTAGAAAAGAAGATAGAAAAGAATGTTACATAGAGAAATCAATCTCAATGAAACAGGAAAATCCACCACAACGTCACCAACACCTTCACAATATGACTAAAGAATAGTAGACACCTTCTTATCACTACATTCAATAATCTAACACATGAAATCTCACACTGAACTTCTCAAATTCGTACATCACAACTCTTCAATTCACATCATATTCATCTATCTTGTCTATCTTTTCATCCCTCAACAACTCAAATCTTATTTATACCATCTTCAACCTTGAAACCATTCTCAAAGGTTGGCTATGCACCTCAATTATGAAAATATACAACCACTATCAGCATGCCTTCAAATCCACAAGACCTAGAACAAAATTGTAGAGAAATGCAAAGAAAAAATATTTCTCCCAGGCACCTCTGCAATACATAGTTCACACATTGGTGAACACAACTTCTTCTGCATAGCGATCCAACACACCAAATTCTAGATATAACACCTTTGATCAACATATTTTAAATGCACAAGCAGATCTTCAACCTAGAAGAAATGTGAAGCAACAACAAAACACTACTCTACAACCCAAGCCAATTTACCCTGGCAAAATTTTGGGTTCTTCTTCAAGATGTGTCCTTCTGAAGAGCAACTCTCATCATTTCTTTATGCTTTTGGATGTGTCCTTCCTAAGCATTGTCCTCATCATCTGGAATTTTGATGGATTCTCCTAACTCTGAGAATTGATCTCCTAGATATCAATGTCATTTAGGATGTGTCCTTCATGAATTTGATATCACTCGACATTTGGTAACCTTGATATCAAAACACTTGACATTTAGACACACTTGGCAAACACTTGGCATTTGTCTTTTGACACTCATGTTACTAGTTTTTCAACGAGATCCCGACAATAGGATTTAGAGAAACATCGACGTCTCATGACGTTTGTCTTGTCTTTTGACACTCATGTTACTAGTTTTTCAGCAAGATCCCAACAACAAGATTTAGAGAAACAACAACGTCTCATGACGTTTGTCTTGTCTTTTGACACTCATGTTACTAGTTTTTCAACGAGATCCCGACAACAGGATTTAGAGAAATAGCGACATCTCATGACATTTGTCTTGTCTTTTGACACTCATGTTACTAGTTTTTTAGGGAGATCCTGACAACAAGATTTAGAGAAATAGCGACGTCTCATGATGTTTGTCTTGTTTTTTGACACTCATGTTACTAGTTTTTCAGCGAGATCCCGACAACAGGATTTAGAGAAACAACAACATCTCATGACGTTTGTCTTGTCTTTTGACACTCATGTTACTAGATTCTCAGCGATGTCCTGCCTACAAGATTTAGAAAAACAACGACGTATCATGATAATGGCTTTATTTTTGTGCTTTTGGCAGTCATGTTGCTAGTTTCTCGAGGATGTCCTGGAAATAGGATTTAGAGAAGCAACGACGTTTCATGGTTTGTCCTTCTTGTCTTTTTATGCTTGTGATTGGTTATGACAAAAAGACTGGGGCAATTGCGCTCTTAGTATGAGTCATGATCATCCTTGTCTACGACTACTTGTCTTATGTGATGGTACGACCTTGCACACCTTGATTTATGTCATATCATGGTGTTTGTTGGCTATTACAATAATCTGCCCAATGATGATTAAGAGAAATAAGTATTCAAGTCCTATGGTAATGTGTTGAAGGATTTGGTCTAGGAACTAACATACATCTCCTTCTGTCTTGTCATCTTCACTCGCCCTTCTCATATAAGCAGTGCATCCATATCTTTTGCACTAACACTTTCTTGTCCTATCGTCTTCTAGTCTTCTCATCCATTTTTGAGAGCACACTTGTATCCTCAGAACCCGTCTGTCCTCTCAAGGGGGCATACCGCTACCCTCCTTGTCATTCTTCCTCATCCTATTTTGCTCTGGGGCATATTTTTGACTTATTTTCTTTGCCACAATGCGACAGGATACATTATGACAAAGAGGGGCAAATGTAGACACATAAAAAATGACCTAGGCCTGCAAGCTCTATTTTACCACTTTCGTCCTAGCATAATTATGACATTTAATTATGTCTTTGATCCACATTCGACTATTAATTAAGTAATTCATTATTATTCAATTAATTCATGTCTATTGTATTCTTCATGATTATTAAATAAATAAATAATATTTATTTATTCAATACGTCATTAATTATCTATTGTCTTCTTACAATTAAATTAATTTATTAAATTACCTTTATTCATTTATTCTTCCTCATTATTAAATAAATGAATTTCATTTGTTTATTTAATATGTCACTAATTTTCATAATTAAATGAATTTATTAATTTATTTAATTATCGGTCATAATCCTCTAAATTAAATAATTATTTTTAATTATTTAATTACCTAATTTAACATTTCTCTCATTTTAAATAAATGAAATTATTTAAAATGATTCTGTTTTATTAACTGTCACTTCATTTTAGTAAATAATCTGGGAAAAGATTATTTATTGTCACATAAAATCATTATTTTGAATTAATTTAATTCAAAATGATAATCTTCTTCCAAAAATCAAGTAATTGAGCAAATTCTTCATTTTCCAAAAATTTGTTTTTCAGTTCAACTCTTATCTTCTTGATTTGTCGAATTTTACAAATCAAACAGTCTTTATCTTCTTGATTTTTGAAAATCTTTATCTTTTTGACTAATTATCACATTTATTCTCGACCGCCAATTTGATTTTATCAAATGAAATCTTGACCACTCATTCAACAATCTTTCCCTAACCCTAATTAGGGATTGTCACATGGATTCTTGTCCACTAATTTTAGGCTTTGTCAGCTTTTAATCTCGTCCGTTCATCCAAAATTGCATTTTTTTTATAATATGTCAATTTTGCTCATAATTTAGGGACCACTTCATTAATATAGACATTTTATGTTTAGAATTTACTTTGCATTTAGCTTATTTAATTATTTTCTCATAGGCATAGTCTTTTGTCATTCAAATCCTTCAAAACTTGCATAGGACATTGTCATAGTCAATTTGTTTACACACACAAATATGAGGGCAACAATCATACGTTGCAAGCTAGGAGGTGCTATGGAGGTGAATCATGGAAGCTTCAATGAATATCTGGTATAATCATTTATTATTTGCTTTCTTTGTATTCCATAGCTTCTTTGGGTATTTATTTAATCTAATCCGCTAAAACCTATACCTGAAAAACAACCCATTGATACACATTCATGCATGCAATCAATAGTAGACTAGACTCTTACTAATGCAGACATAATGACTAGGGCGACTTACCAATTTCCCACTTAATAACCCAACTCAATTATTCTACTGTGGTGTGTGTAAGCTCAGATAGGTTATGTTACTGGTTACCCGACCAAGACCTTCTCCTGAGTGATACTTCCCCTCCACCTAGAGGAATTGAACATGTACCTGCAAACACTAACACATGTACACAATATTTAGCTATTCACAAAATATGCAATATACACATTTACATCTCCAAAGTTAGAATAACACAATATTCACATAAATGCATTCCTTCATATTAAAATTAGATGGCATTCATTCATAAAGCAGTGGTAACAAAGTGCACACACAATTTATTCATCCATTGAATTCTTATTCATAAAGAAGTGGTAACAAAGTGCGCACACAATTTATTCATCCAATGAATTCTCATTACATTCACATTTTACCCTACATAGTAATAGTAAATAGTAATTAAAAAATTGGGGTGTAACACCAATCTATAGAGGTGTTATAGATCACTTGTAGCTAACTTATAAATACCCTATAGAAGTTTTATATGCCACTTTTATGTCATATATAGGTTTTCTAGAGTAAAATCTATGTAGGATAGAACATATCTAGGTAATTTTTGTTGTAAAGTGGGCTACATATTTCATGAGTAGAAGGTGTACCATGTTGGGGTTAGTTGGATGTAATAAAATAGTTATGGTTATTATTATAGCTATGGGAATAAGTGGTGCATACTCAATCTTATTTTTTAGGACATTGACTTTTGATTTTGTGTTATAGTAACAAGTTGAGACTAGATACAATTGTGTGTCTACATGGAATTTATTGTGTCATCTTGACTTCAATTTCTTATCTTTTATACTTGGGCATCATAGAAGATGAGATAGTTGTGGTTAGAATGACGCTCACTTGTTGGATGTTATAGATGCTTTTTAAATCTCATGAGTGTAGAGGATTTAATTGGTGTTACATGTGTATACCATAGGTAATTAGTTCTTAGTTTTTTTAATGCTTTTATTTTTCTCTTACAAGGTAGACAACAAGTGAGATTTTTGGTATTAGATGTTTCATACACCTTGCAAGCACTAATGTTTAGAATTTTTTATCTACATGTATTTATTTATTATTTGTGCTTCCCTGAAAAATGGGGCATACCACTTATGGCTTGGCCATTATGCCATGTGTATTCCTTGGTATGGAATTTGTTTAAGAATATGTAAGAGTGTTATGTCGTGTAAGATATTTAAGAGAATATGTGACATTTTAAGTGTGTAAGAGACTTTATGATGTACATAAGAGCATTTAAGAGGAAAGTTATTATGTGGACCAAGAATCTTGACCAGATTATGAGCATCTATGATACATGTCATAATGAATCTTAGAAAAGGAGAATGGCAAAAAGTGGCATCTAAGTTTTGTGGGTAAAAAAATAACATGTAAGATAATATTTTATTATTAATTTTTTATCATGTAAGATTGGCATTAGAATTTAGGCCATGGAGTTGGGTGTTATACTTCCTATGTTTTGAATAATGGTTTTTTTAAACTGTAGTGGATTCTTGTTTTGTTATTACCTATTTATTTTTTAATGTAGGGGTTATGCTACCAAAATTTCTTTGAGTGGGATGTTAATCTCCATGGAAGGATATGAAATTGATATTATATTGAATTAGATATGTTGCTAGGAATACATTGGATCTAGTATTTTGAGTGTGGGTTTTCTTTACCTAAAAGGGTTTTCCCCTTAGACATCTTATGTCACCTCTTTGAATGGATTTTTTCTTCCCTTTTCTCATTAGATTTTATTTCAAAATCTAAATTTTTATTGTTATTTAGCATGTTGTATATCTAAAAATAATATTATTCTCCTCAAAATTTTAATGAATGAAATCTATATGTCCTATTGTATATTATGGGCATACAATTTTTACAATTGTAGAAATATTTTGGTACTCCGGCTACATGCATGATATTCTACTCAAAATATGAAAATTAAAAGAGAGTTTAAAATATTTTCTTTAAAATATAAAACTAACTTTACAACATATAACTCCATAAAAATTAGATTTGAGATGAACAACACTAGAATTCCTATAACATTAGAGAGATCATTATAGAATATATAATTGATAAATATAGCAAGAGAAAAAAATTCACCTCACTCAAATGATTGAAACTTGTCCAACATGTCTTAATATGATAAAATGTAATTGCCACTTATGTTTATAAATATTTTTTCAAAATAAATCATAAAAGGGAAAAACAAAAATTCTCGTTTTTCTTATAAGTGTCAGGATTAAAATGTAGTAGGTATTTTCTTGTTAAAAAGTGTCTAAAAACCACCCAAAATCTATTACGTCAGAAGCTCCATTTTGAAATGATGTGACAATTATTAAAAGAGTGAATTGAATAAAAGATTTTTTGCATACATGTCAACCCAACAATCCCATTCTTTTTCATTTTGAAGAGTAACAATCACTATTATATATTTCTTTTTCATATTGTTCTCCTACTTGGAATCTAACATTTTACTATTATCCTTAATAAATGTATCTACTCTTTCTTCTAGTAACAAATTATTTTATAGATCCATATTGACAATAATAAAATTGATATACTCATCTTGGATTAAAGGATTAGCAAAAAGGGAGGGTAGTACCCTATACTTTTATTTCCATGTTTTTAGCATTTTGAGGCTACTTTTGTCATATCTTATTCTCTAATTATTGATCTAATCAAATCTTAAAATTTATGATATTTTCTCATTAAAGAAATTCTTATTTTATAAATGTATGTAATATTATCAAAAACATATTTTACACGTACTATTAGTCCATAATCTTATCAAAAGCATCAGTATTTTTTGCTTGGTTTTTATTAAAATATATTTTATTTTAAATTATTTGAAATTCCACTTGTCTTTGATCTCCTAAAGCCTTGTCCCTATCTTATTTCTCCTAATGTATGTGTAATTGATATTTTTCAAGGACTCTCAAAGGTTTTCACTTAAAAATGTTCCAAGTCCTAAAATGAATGAGACCATAGATGATTTCTATTATTTTTTATTTTGTAACTCTTACTTCTAGTTGATTTTATTTTCTTTCGTTTCTTCACTCTTGCTTGATATTTCCCTAATTAAAGGCTAGTAATTTAGGAATTCATGCGAGGGAAACTGAATTTTTTTTATGAAAATTTGAATTTATTCTTTCATTTTTCCCTAATATTCCACTTCAATAAATCCTCCTTCAATTTTTGATATTATATTTATCTTTAGTTATAATATTCTTACAACTTACTTGACTAAATTATGATGGATGAACTATCGTTTTGTCACATCAAGAGATGAAATTCAATCCAATCTATTTACCATTAATCTACCTACTAATTATTATGGAACACGGTCAAATTGTATTCTGTGGTAATAAAGAGACACAAATGAAATGGATAATGTATTCATTTTGAGATTAAAGGAAAATCATAAAATGTATTTTGGTGCATTTTTTAGTGTATTGAATAGATATACATCACCTTCTCTTCTTAATAGCCGATCACGAACCATGACTTCAAAAATATTCGATGATTATAGAATTGTGCCTCGTAACCCCCTACATCTCTTTTAAGGGGTTTGGAAACAACAGAACAATAGAATATTTGGGAAAGTATGAAAAATATTAGCATAATATTAAGTGGAGTTTTCAATATCATTATGGAAAATGTGGAAGTGGTAGTTTTAAAAAAGATTGTTTGTCCTCCTAATTCTAGAGAATGTAAAATTGCTTGTGATTTGGGGATTAAAAGAAATATTAATAACATTTAATTTAATATATAAATTCTAAGAAAGGTTGTGAGATGAAATCCCCTACAAGAATTATGGTTTAAACTCACCTTTTATGTTTCCTCAAAAGGCAATCTGAACATATCAATTGGATCATGAATCCAAAGGAATGATATAGGTGATCTAATAGTTGTTTGTGAAAGGAGCATTGGATTCAAAATAAATAACAAAATTGAGACATTGGTGGCTTTTTTTGGGTCTCCATATTTCTCTTAATCTCATGCTTGGTAGAATCCATCTAGTGATAGAGTCAAAAAGTTATAATTGACCTATTAATTAGAAGAGAAAAACCAAGGTGTAAATTTAAAATTTATGATAAGGACCTGAAACTATTGTCTTCCAATATTTATTGATTCTATTCTACTCATATTTTTAGGGAAGGTAATGCAATGATTAATGGTTTAGCCAATTTTGGTATCACATTGTTAGTCTCCCATATAATATAGTCTATTTTTATTGTAAAGACAATCATAAAGATACAAATTATAATTTTTGTAGATAATTATAATTTATCTATCATGATGAGATGGACATTTTGAATATCAAGGTTGGAAGTGATCTCCATGTCATGATTAATTTAAATGGATTTTTTTTTTTTTCATGCAAATGGTTTGTGTTACCTTTACCACAATTGGAGTGATTATATTTCCCTTGACCTACAAAGGAAAATCCAAGCTATAAAGGCCAAAACTTAGTGATATCATTATGATAAGTGTACGCTCAATTACAAAGGTGGTGTCTAGAATGACAGATGAGGTGAGTTCTCAAAGGTAATTAATATAAAAACCTTATTATTTTTTATTACCTTTTCATCTCTTGTCACCCTTTGCTACTCAACCAACTATTACTTTCTATTTGTTTTGTCTCCTTTGGTGATTTTTGGTATAATGGGATGAGATGGAGTGAGAACTAATCCACTCTCATACTGTGAGGTTCAAAATAATAGTATTGTGTGTGAAATCTTCAAGAAAGATGGAGTGGAGGTGTATTGTTAAGTTATGAGAGGTTTTGATAGTCACTTTCTATTAAGTTTTCCCAATCATGGAATGCTCATAAAGTTAATATTGAAGCAGTGTTTATTTTGAAGTGATAGAGGACCTCATCAATGTGGTCATTGGTATCTCCAAATAAAGGAGTTTGAGAAACATTGTCTCCAAATCCCAATAGAGTGAGGGACTCTTGCATAGGATGATTTCACAAAACTGTGTCTCACTTTTGACAAGAGGAACTTTTTAGAGAGGTTGGAGTGATTTCACTTGAAGACCTTTGATCGAAGGTACTTCAGTCGAAAGTGTGTGCAAAAACACCTTCAATCGAAGACCTACCTTCGATTAAAAGTAAGACCTAAAAATAATAAAATATTACCTTCGATCAAAAGTAACATTTTTTTGGTAAGCTCATCAAAGTGAACTGAAAATACTTTGTGTCAGTTCATTTTGCCTCATATAACTTTAGCTACCTGTATATTCATTTTTCAAATACCCAGGGCAAATGCTGAAAAATGCCTACCTGTCTGCGGAGGAAACTCACTATGAAAGCGACTTGAGAAGACCTGCAACTTGCTTCGATCAAACTTGAGGTAGGCGGTTTTCCCATTTACACAGGTACAACTTTTAATAACTTTGAACTTGGAACCTGAGAGACCTTAGGTTTTACACCTGTCAATTGCATTTGCTTGAAATTTTCTAAAGCCTTTTTAGCAAATCCATTTTGTGCATATCCTATAATCATGGCATTCTGTGAGAACACATTTCTTTGAGGTCAAACAGTTCACTTGCCTTGTCATTGCTTCCACATTTTGCATACGTCTACTAGGGAAATCACAACTACAACATCTAACAAAATTCCTCTATCCTTTATTCCTCTGTTCTTTATTCTTTTATTTGTTTAATTCACCATTAGTAATTCACGGTCACGAAAAATTAATGACAAATTTTTAATGTGATGAATTTTCTCTGGCAGTGAATTACTGATAGTGAATGAATTTTCCTTGAGGTGAATTTTTCCGCCATGAATTGTTGACAGTGAATTTTCCAACAATAAATTACTGACCGTTAATTTTCCTAAAACCGCTTAATCATCACTACAAAAGCAAATTGCCATCGCATTTATAAAGAATTTTTCAGAACTATTTTTCAGTCAAGATTTGACACTAACTTTCATTGCCAATATGTGTACTGTAATTAGCCCCTTTGTTACATAAGTTTACCCCTAGAAGTTCACTAATTGGGGTAATAATCAAATAATATAAGAGTTGTAAATATAATGGCTTGCAATCTAAATATCTGGAAGCTAGGTTATTTGACAGGGACAGAAGATTAAATCGTCCACTTGAATTAGATTTGCTAGACAGGAATCACATTTCACCCCTCCCCTGTTTTAAGGACCTGATGATTTAACAGTTATCTCAAAAGGGCTAAATCGGCATGATCCAGATCTCTTATATATGCACGCTTGTGATTCATATTATGTTCCATCCTACACCAACACATATGAAGCATGGAAAAATTTATTTGGGCAAGATTAAAAATCACGATACCTCAATAATATTACCTAAATTAAATATTACCAGTTGGAAGATTTAAAAAAATGTATCTTGGCTTGTTAGTAAACACAAGCAGCATCCAAGCTAAATCTAAGTTCATATGAAAATATAGAAAATTAATATTTAATAAAATATTTGCCACTTCATCCTGTGTATAAATTTAACACATAATCAGTGTAAAACTTACCAAGGAATATAAATATGTAATAATTGAAGAAAAACACTTAAAATTTCCAAATACATATAATTTTTTATAAACAAATAAAAGAGATAGGAGCATGAAACATATTATTGATTTATCAGACTTCTACTAAGATAGGATTTATGAATGTCATTTCGGGAATACTCAGTAAGGTGTGTGTCTTTGGTCTCTTTGTGTTGTGTAGTGCAGCACTCAAGTTTGTGGCGTGGCTTGACTGCCTCCCATGGATTTATTAACTCTGGCAGTTGTATCAGCCATGAACAGGTCGATCTTTTGGTGCAACGGAAACCGTCTGTGCAACAATTGGTATCAGAGCTTGGGTCACCGGTTCGAACCCCTCGCTTGCGCTATAAGGGTTGTTGCAAGGTGTGCACCCTTGGTCTCCTTGTGTTGTGTAGCGCGTTGCTCGAGTTCATGACATGGCTTAACCGCTTTCTATAGATTCTTTAACTCTGATGGTTGTATTAGACATTAACAAGTCAATCTTTTATTGCAACGACAACCATTTATGCAACACAAATTTCATACCCAAAATTATAACCATATCCATGATAATAAAGAACCAGAATTCAAATAATACAAAACTCGCTTTAATAGTTCTTAGTATTTTAATCCTACAATTTGTATAAACTTGTTCTAATAGACGAACATGTAAAGGCAGGAAATCCAATGAGAAAGACAGTCCTCGTTGTGTCAATGGCTTAAATTAAACACTGATGAGGCTTTGATGGAGCAAATTGTTGAGAGATTTTAATCTGAATATTATCTCCACAAAGGGACTAATAACTGACATATAAGAGGTCAACTTGGCCAACTGATCTGGCACTCTATTTTTTTCCTGGCATTGGTAGATCACTTTGGTTTAGGAGAAAAAATTCATAAGACCATGGTTATGCCCCGTAGTTTTATGTTACTGTCAATGCTCTGCCAAATTAATGAACCTTAAATCAAAAAACTCACTAATAATTGAGTTAGTTTCCTCAATTAGATTATATATATCATGTTAATATACTAGCTTCAAAACTTACCATGTACCATATGCTTCTTGTAGATTTTTGGTTAAGATTCTTAGTCCATTTGTATACTAATACACAAGCTTCTCAAATCAATTGCAATAGATATTCTTGTATGGATGTACATACCCTGTTCCAAAGCTCCCATAAAACAATAAAGGATAGAGGAATATTGTCAAATGTTGTAGTTGCAATTTCCCTAGTAGACGTATGGATGTTAAAGTGGGGAATTCATATGATTTTAGTCTATTTATAATCTAATATTATATGCAAAAGATGAATTGATTCTTGGAGTGTGCATGATGTGCTGATGATTTTGCAATGTGCTCCTTTAAAACAAAATTGCCATTACTCTTAGTCCTTGCAATTTGAGAGTTGGATTTTCTGCTTTACATGTTTGGCATTTGGTGTTCTATAATACATTTTTTTAGTTATTAATCAAAGAGATTGATGAAATCTGAACACTGTCCTTCCCCTGCCTTATGAATGGTAGCCTTATGTGTCTTCTTCACTGCATTTTTCTCCAATTCCATTGCTGCTATGCCCTGAACCTTGCTTGTTGTTTCTGAGTAGGCACTTGTTCTTTAACCAGGACCCCCTCGCCGTCTAAACTCTAATAACATGCTGGCTATTTAAGTTATTCCCTCAATTATAGAAAATGCATTTTGACATAGGGTCATATGCAATTGTTCTGTCTAGAAAATCCTACAGCTCACCCTAGGATTGCTTAGTGGAAATATATGTTTCATGGTATTAGTGTCATATGCTGAAACTGGTTTTTGGTCATTATGGAAGTTGGAACTTAGCGTGTAACTTTAAACCATAATGAAAGTAACTTTAAACCTCTATATGCAAATAGGAAGTAGTTACTCATAAATAAATTCTAAGCAGATCAATTTGCCTAAAATCTATAGTTGATGTCCATACCCTGTTCCAAAGCTCCCATTTTGGCAGAGGAAGGGAGGATGCTGACAAAGGTTGTGTAATTTGGCTTTACACCCGCCAATTGCATTTGCTTGAAAGTTTCTAAAGCCTTTACAAAAAATCCATGTTGTGCATATCCTTCAATCATGGCATTCCATGAGACCACATTTCTGTGCGTGTGATTTGTCTATGCTTCCATATTTTGCATACATGTCAACCAGGGCAGTTTCAACTACAACATCTGATAAAATTCCTCTTATCATTTATGTTTCTATTGATGTCCATACCCTGTTCTAAAGCTCCCATTTTGGCAAAGGTAGGGAGGGTATTGGCAAATAAGAGTGCTATGCTAATTTATGGTTATATGTCTCCCATCAGTTATTCACCAATGCTTGATTTTCCCTTTCAATCCATAAATATTATTGCAATTTGAATTTATAATATTTATTTTTGTTGGTCTATAATTTTATTGATTGGTAGAAATTTTTCATAGGTTGTTGTTAAACATCATTCAATTCAATAGTGAATTTTAAATAATAAAAATAAGATAAATACTTTATCACATTTTAATATGAATGAAGTGTAAAATTACCATTGACTATCCATTAATTTAAATACTGTTAAATAGAATATTCAATGCACATGTATAAATATGTCATCATTTTATCCATTTTTTTCCACTTCCTTTCTTACTCGTTGAATCCATGAAAATCAATCACAATTTCATTTGGCAGCACTATAACAAGTTTCTTTAAGTACATGTTCAATTGAATCATGTTTTAGATCTAAATCATTTATTGTTTTACCTCTTGATTTATGTTTTGTAATATATATAATATGCATGTACATTTTTTTAATTATTCTAAATTAATGTATGTTAGCTAAAGTTCATATCATGCAGGTACAAAAATGTGCTTGAATTAAAATTAAAACTTAATTAATTTTTATGTAGCACATCGATATGGAGGATCTTTGGGCACATATAGATGTAGAGATTCAGAGATTGCAGTTTCTTTTAGATGATCCTTCAACCATGGGGTCTACAAAAATAATTGCACAAAGATTTTAGAGAGTTTAGTTAGGATTAAATGATCGTTAGGAGGTGTATGTGCCTATTTTGGGGACACGTTAGCAATTGTTCTTGCTAAGACGGGGAGAGAGGTTTTTGGTGATGTGCCTTTGAGCACAATACAACTTAGAAAATTCCAAAGGACACTACCAAAACTGAATGTTTTCCCCAATATCCCACTCTATCGTAGATGAAATCGTATCAGGTTACTAGATGCATAGATATAGGTTGAGAGCACCCAAATTATAGGGCCTTGGTTGGGCCGAGGATGCTTGGCGTCACTCCATCCATTAGCCCTATTGGAGATAAGGTTAGCATTGCTTCCCAACAGGAAGCAATTAATAGTATTGTTGATATTGCAGTCCAAGCTCAGTGAATATCTGTAAATCGCGTGGGACGATATTTGATGAGATAGACACATAGGTCACCATCTATTGATTCAGATGTATATGTTGTGACAGGCATCCTATCTTTAGTTGAGATAGATCACATTGCGTGTTATCCCCAAATTTTGAGGGATACATGTTGTAGATTGTCTGATGACCTGATGAGAGCTTATGGTGTGATCTTAAGACATTTGGGGATCCCATTGGCAGATGTTACCTCATTTTTGGGTCAGTGTTACAGTGGAGATTTCCTAAGTCCAATAGTTCCATCCCAACATTCTGATACTGATCCTACATCTAGATCGTATTGTGGCCTGACACATGCACATGCTCGTACACTTGGTGACCAGTCATCTACTCCTACGCCTGGTGCCCAGTCATCTACTCCTTCACATGGTGACCAATCATCTTCTCCTACACCTAGTGCCCAGTCATCTGCTACTATAGGTGCTCATCGGACATTTGTTGATACACTCGAGCTTTTGATAGGAGGTTTTATGGAGATGTTGTCTTCACCTATGCCATCTCACTCGCATAGCTTGCTACATGTGTCTTTGGAGGAGCTAGTCGAGACTAGGATTGTAGAGAAGTTGGTGGATCGACATATGATTGCAGAAGCTGACACTCATGATGCAGCGGCTATTCTTGAGGTGTGTGTGTATATATAATTTTTAAGTTTATTTTAAGTTCTAAATAAATTTACATGTACAGTTATGTAACTTTGAAATTAATTTTTTTTTTTTATGTATTAATTCATGTATGTATGTACTAGGTGGAGATGCACCATCTTACTCCTAGTTTGACGGCAGAGCGTGTACACACACGTTCTTCGTCGGACTATGTCAATGGACATGCGAGTTCTTCAATTTTCATCTAAGTTAACTACATTTTGTTGGTATAATTAAATGTTTTGTACCTTGTCCTAGGTCATAATTGCACCTTAGTTAAGTTTACTTAGGGACCACATAGGAGTTGGAGATTTTCCACCTTTGGTGGATTTATCTTCTTATTATTTTATCATCTCCACCTTTCATGGACATATCATGTGATTAGGTTTCCACCTTTTGTGGGTGATCCACTATTTGTGGTGGTTATAACATTATCACTTTCCACTTTAGGTGGAGTGATAGCTTTTCATTGTTGTCTCATGTCATAAGATTACGTCACTTGGCATAATCTTATGCACTCTTATGTTCTCACCTTGGTTATTTAAGCGGTCTCTACTACATTTGTACATTGATCATCATATCATTGACATTGAATACAGTTTATTCTTGTCACATTATTTTCTCTCTTCTTTGTGCTTTCCATTTGGTCCATAGATCTCGGCATACATAGCCAATTCTAACATGGTATTAGAGCATGTTTGATTCTAACACATTTACATTGTACATGTTCACTTAAATTCATGTTTGTTTACACATATATATTTAACATAATTTTTAATTGTGTATATGTATATACATGTTATGTAGGGCTCATCACATTTGTCAAAGCATGATTCACGCTTGGATGGTCACTCGACTAAGGCCTGACATGATGACCCAGGGACCATTTAGATGAGATTTTATTTATACATGACCTAGAAAATTTATTTATGACACACATTTTATATGAACTTATGTTTATGTGACATTTTATGTATGTTCAATTATATTTTTTATGACATTTTATTCACATGTTCACTTAAATTTCTAATGGCATTTTATTTATACACATGACAAACATTTTATTTATATGACCTAGACATTTTATATGAACTTATGTTTATGTTTATATGTTTATGTTTAGTTATATTTATGTTTGTAGTTTGCTTATGATGTGTATATTTGAAAACATAGAGTGGGAAAGAAGATTTATTTATAAATGACATAAAAATATGAAATGCAATAATGCACTAATTTGAAATGGAAAGGTGAGCTTAAGAGAAGTTGTATAATTGATGTTCTAATGGATAATCTATTCAATTGCAAAATTTTCTACAACTTGTCTAATCAAATAAATCTTCAATGTGCAATGGGTACCAAAATAGGAAATTATAGTTTGGCGGGGTGAAGTAAAAAATTATTGAGTAGGTTTTGAATGGTTATGAAGTAGTATTTGTTCATAATGGAATAGTGATCTAGTAATGGACACTAGTTGTGTGCATGCATTACATAGAACCTAAAAAATATATTATTTATCATATTGTGTGCTAATATTATATTTAAATATTATATGGACTATAAAAATTCATGTATAAAGAGAGGTAAAATAAAAATTTGAGACCATTCAAAATTTGATGATTTAATTATAATTATAATTTTTATTTTAGGACCTAAACTAAATGAAATGAACTAGTCTATTTATTCCTTGGAGGCTTATTGTGTAAGCTAAATTCAAGACCTTTCAACAATTTTATAAACCTTGAGAAGAAAAATCTCTACCTTTCATAGATGAAAGGAGTTATCCTGGATCAAACTTGCTTGAATACCTTGTAATATTTATATCATAAGTTTAGTGCAACAATTTATAACATATCCTAGAATATCTAAGATTTCTAGTGGTGATGTAAATAATATCCACCTAAGAGAGATGAATATATAACATATGGTTTAATAGAAAAATTATTACATCAACATCTCTCTTTCATTGCACTAGTTTTGAGAATGTAACTCTTAGACCAAAATTTACTTATAAGAGTTGAATAAAATAATTTTCTAGCTCAACACATGAATTGATCAAAGAATGTGGCAATGAAAAGAATTATTCACTAAAAATAACATATATATTTTTTCAGTTTTAAGTGATCATCAATAAACATACTAAATAGATATAGCATTGGAAGACCTAATATGGATCGTTTGGTTACCTTTACCACCTATAATTCAAATTTGGGTGGCAAAAAAATCATAGGGAATAAATATCATAATATGTATTAAAATAAAGGATTATGAGTTAGTTAATGAGCCAAATACCATTTAAAGCTTAAAGGGATATCATTGATCTTATTTTTAATCATATTAGGCTCCTTTATGTTGTTTTATAGACACAATTGACCAATGGTGGAAGAGAAAATAGGAATACAAAGTTAGTAATTTGGTGAATGCATGTAGCTTGGGAAGGATAGATTAATAACTAAAATTGGAGCTATATTAATTTAAGAGATTAAATAAATGAGAGGGTTAGAATGAATTCACTCAATTCATGTTTGAACACGAAACAAGAAAAATATCACATATCACATCCAAATGAACATATATAGATCTCTAAGGTGCACACTTTTTGTTCTTAATTGCTTAAATGAACAACTAAGCTCTCAAAATATTCATCTCCAAACATCTCACTCAATCATGTATCACACTAATTGGATCAACTCTCTCTTCAATAACTTGTAATATTTGTTGATGATTATATCTTTCTAGTCTCCACTTATGATGTCCATGTGCATGTTGAACTTGATGAAGAGATAGGCCAATAGCAATTACTAGTTGGCTATATTGTAACACCATGTTTTCAAGATGGTAAATCAATAAATGAACTAGGAATTTTGAATAATTTTCACTTGTTTGAGATATGCCCCTTGCACTACAACTGAACCTATGGGAAATAGCATTTCATCTCTTCTTTATATTTTTGTTAACTTTATCCTCTCCTATGTGCAATGTAATAAATAATAACTAACACGTTCTATATTTCTAGCCTTTATTGCAAGTATGATTAGTTGGTGTTGTCATTGATGTCAAAAATCTTGTGTTGTCATTCATATTTGTAGTTGAATAAGATGGTTGCAAGTATGAGCAACTGATGTTGTCATTAGTAAAGCAACACTAGAGGGATTGCAATTGTGTTGAGATTTTTTCTTTGATAAGCTTTTTCTTGTGGTTTTGGAAGTGATGAAGAAGATAATTATGTGTCTCTAGTGCTCGGTTTCCAAGTGCTTTTGAGAAAAATTGATAAAAAGAGGAAACAATGTGTTGTAATGGTGTTTTGGGTAATAGAGTTGTGTTTTGGTTTTGCTCCACATTTCTTCTAGGTTGAATATTTGCTAGTGAGATTCAAATATGTTGGCGAGAGGTGTTCAAAGGTGTTATATTCAAGAGTTAGTGTGCTATATCTTTGTACAAAGGAATTTGTGTTCACCAATGTGTGATTGTGCATTGCAAAGGTGTCTGTAAGAAATGTTTTTGCTCCATATTTCTCTCCAGTTATGCTTCAAGTCTTGCAATTCTGAAGGTGTGTTGATGATGATGGTAGTTGATCTTAGTCAAGGGGATTTTAAGTTTGGTGCTTCGAAAAATGGTTTTTCAAGTAAAAGTGTGTAGCAGAATTGTATGAGTCTATTGGGTTTGTAGATTCTTCAGGTGGAAGTTGTTGTGGAGGAGTTTTTTGGATTTTAGGGTGTTTGAAAAAAATTCTAAATTATGTTCAAGCATGGAGTGTGGTCACAAGTCATCCTTGGTTTTGGGGAAGCATTACTTCAAATTTCAATGGTGTTTGCATAGGTAATGGTCGACTTGGTGTTTACACTACATGCGAAGCGTAAATATTGTTTGTGGTAGTGTGTGGTTGAGTGATTTTGTTGATTTGGCTCCCAAAAAAATCAGGTTTCTAGCGGTTCATTCAAAGGGGGGTTTTCGAGGGAACCCCAAAAAGAGTTGACTCAAACACCCCCCTTCGAGCGAACCCTTTTTTTTAATTGCACCTTTGCTTGAAGCCCTTTATGGCGGGATTCAAGGGGGAAAGGGAAAAAAAGTGGGGTTCAAGTGAACCCCCCTTCTAGTGAACCCGCCTTCACTTGAAGGGGTCTAGGGGGTTCACTAGAAGGGGGATTTTCTTGAACCCCCCTTTTTTCCCTTCTCCCCCTACATGTGTAGTTTTCTATAAAAAAATTCCTTTCGAAGCTTGGGTTGAAGATGAAAATGGAATCAAATTCACAAACCCAACTCAATGATTATAATCTTCGAAACAAGCTATCCATCAAATATAATTTTAATATATTTTAGTTTTATTATGTATAATTTTTAGTTCAATTAAAAATAGGGTTTTCATCGAAAATCAAGCTCTTTATTCTACACATGTGGAAAATAGTAGATTAACAAAACAAATCTGAAAAATATGTCCATGCTAGGTATTGATGTCTTTGATCCAACAAAAACAATTTGAATTTCGATACATACAAAAAAAATTATGTTGTATACGCTCCACCTATGTCTAAATCATAATTGACTTGACTTCAAAACTTAAGAAAAAATATTCAATAAAACACTATGAAACCAAATGGACGTTCTAGATATCGTAGTTACAAATCTAAATTCGAAAAAATTAGAATTTTATCCTTCATAGAAAAAAATTATGTTGTATACGGTGAACATCACTTTAAAAATTGTGTTTACTGTTAAAAACTATTTTTCAAAAGAGATGGGAAAAGAAATACAATCTGATTTCAAAAAAAATTAAAAAATATATTTGGAATCTACACACAAAATGTCACAAATCACTCGTTTGGCATCATCTTCAAATTCCTCACGGTTTAGCAGTTATAAGAGCTCAAAAGTGGAGATTTAATTAAAAAAATTCAGTGAAATGTCAAATTTGGCCAAAAAGTGTAACCCACTATTGTGTGACCACCTAGAGTGTGAAGTTGAGTTGTTCAGTGTGAACTTTCAAGTGTTAGTTTATTGGATGTCGTGAGCAGAAGGTGGCTACAATTCTTCAATCAAACTGTGAAGGTGTAGAAGTCATTGTGGTGGATTCTTTGTTGCATTGAGATGTTTTTCTCTATGTAACATTCCTTCTCTATCTTCTTTTCTATTCTAGAAGTGAGCCTCTTCACAATGATCCTTTCTTCTTGGGGTAGTGAACCCTATTTTATTCAATATTGATATTACTTATATTGTGAGCTAATCCTCACTGTGGTTTTTCCCTTCTTGGGATTTCCATGTAAATCTAGTGTTCTCTTGTGTATGGTGTTAAGTTGTTTCATTTTTTGTTATTTGCTTTTCATTCTAATTCATTATAACATATTTAAGGGTTTATTGAATGTATGTGGATCAGGATGTTAATGAGGTTTTTGAAGTTTTAAAGTACAACTGATTCACCCCCCTCTAAGTTGTCTTGTGCATTCAAAAATTGGTATCAAAGAAAGGTTCCTTGGAAGAAAGCTTAATCGCTTAAGGTAGATCTAGGATGATGCACAAGAAGGAGATCCATATATATGATGGAACTGACTATGCATTCTGGAAGACAAGGATGGAAGGCTTTCTAGAGTATCTAGGATATGATGTCTAGAAATCAGTTCAAACTAAATACATTATTCCTATAAATGGTCTAAGCACTAAACCTGAACTTAAGGTCCATGAGATTCTTAGAATAACAAATCTATATGGGTTAAGGATTTAGGTTTTATCTCCTAGGCTTTAGGTCTTAAGGTTAAGGGTTTAGAATCTTCATATCCTAGGGTTCATGAGGTGCTTAGAATAACAAATCTATATGGGTTAAGGTTTTAGGGTTCATATCCTAAGATTTAGGTCCTAGGTTTAAGGGTTTAGGATTCATATTTTAGGGAGCTTCATGAGATGCTTAGAATAACAAATCTATATATGAGTTAAGGGTTTAGCGTTCATATCCTAGGCTTTAGGTCCTAGGATTAAGGGTTTAGGATCTTCATAGCCTAGGGTTCATTAGATGCTTAAAATAAAAAATCTACATGGTTTAAGGGTTTAGGGTTCATCTCCTAGGCTTTAGGTCCTAGGGTTCATGAGATGCTTAGAATAACAAATCTATACGGGTTAAGGGCTTAGGGTTAATCTCTTAACTCCCCTTAAGCCATCCTCTTAAAGGACCCTTGAGTCATAGCCTCTTACATCCCCTTAATCCACCCTCTTGCATCCCTTAAGTCACTCTCTTAATTCCCCTTAATTCATCCTCTTTGGAACCGTTAAGCCATATCCTAGGGTTCATGAGATGCATCCCCTTAATCCACCCTCTTGCATCCCTTTAAGTCATTCTATTAACTCCCCTTAAGGCATTCTCTTAGGACCCATTAAGCTATATCCTCTTAGGTCCCCTTAATCCATTGTGTCAAAAACAACACTTGAATTTGTAAGGAATTTATAAGATCCAATTTTATAACTTTTAGTATGTATTGTTTTTTTCTTGCATGAATTATTTAGTTAAATGACTCATAAAAAATATAGTTACTTTACTTACATTAATTATTTTTGTAGGTTTTCATAGTCGGTCTACCATGTGATTGTCACTGTAAAAGAAAATTATCATATCAATTATGTAAATATCAATTTGTTGTCTTGAGCTAAAATTTGATGTTTCAATTGTATTTGCATGCACATATATTTCATCACGTTATATAGTTGTATTAAACATCAATATACATTATATTTGTTTGCTCAATGTATGAACTTCAATGAACTTATTAGTCACTTTTTAAATATCTTGTTCCAATTTTATCTTATACAAATCATGTCTTATATTTACCACATTTTATATAATTGTTCAATTGTATAGATTATACATTTTATACATACAAGGAGATAGATTTTTGTTCAGTGATTCAAATATTTGCTAGAATTGGAAAATAGTTAAAATTACTTGCCCTTACTTTATTATGAATATGATCTAAACTATTTAAGGAATTTTGTAATTTGTCACCTAAGCATGTGATAAATTATTGAAATTTGAAAATTTAATTATTTTAAGACATGTCTAAACTTAATTCAAAAATGGCATGTAAATATATATGAGATTTGATTCTAGATAAGAATTTATATAGTGCATATTACTTGAAAATTAGATAAAATATATATACATACATGACTGCATATAATCATCAAAATGAACATAACACAATCGTAATTGAGTGCATATAATCATCATATTAAATTCAGGTGATATAAATAAACACAAACATGATCATATTAATTGATATAATATATGTGAAATGGTCCATGAAATAACATGTTCAAAATGTATACGTCAAGTCCAACACATATATTGTGATGTCTTGTTTTGAAATGACCAATAAAGCAAGGAGTGACATTGAAGGCTTCATGAAGAAATTTTTATGGGAGGGTGCTAAGGATGTCAAGCAAATCTCGTTAATCAATTGCAATACTGTATGTCAGCACAAATCCATTGGCGGGGCTAGGCTATGCAAGATGGAGCTTCAAAATTATGCCTTGGGAGCTAAGTTATGTTGGTGTATATACATAAATCTAGAAAGACAATGGTGTAGAATTATTAGAAGAAAATACTTGGACTGCAATGATCCTAGCCGCATCTTAACTATGGAAAATTTGGCTGGTGGTTCTACAATTTAGAAATATATTTGGAGCTACAGGGAGGTAATTACAGATCACCTTACGTGGAAAATAGGTAATGGGTTGAAGGCTGAATTTTGGCTAGACTCCTGGAATGGGTTCCCTATGCTTGTTGAGATCTTCACTGGTGGTGACTGGGTTGAGCAAGTTAGTTAGATTAAAGGTAGAAAGTTGGAAAACTATGTGTGCTCAGAATGTCACTCACACAATTGGGTTAATTAGGATACTTTGGATATCCCAACGAAGGCCCGTGTTAAGCTAGAATATTTACTCGACAAGCGTAGAATTATCCTCACTGATGAGGAAGATGAGATAATCTGGACAGGTTCAAAATCAAGGGAGTATTCGGTGAAGTTAGGATATGAGGTCCAAGTTGCTTTGAAGCTGGTTCCCAATTGGCCCATGAAGTTGTGCTGGAAAGAGGTCATTTTACCCAAATTCGGTGTATTCCTTTGGACCGCATTGCACTCGAGGATTCTTACTAGTGATCATTTGGCTTCAATTGGTATTTGAGGCCTAAGTATGTGTACCCTATGTCGCAAGGATGAGGAATCAATGAATCACCTCTTGCTTAACTGCAACTACTCCTCAAGATGTTGGGACTGGCTAATGGAATCCTTGAGTTGGACGACATCGAGACAAAAATCTTTGATGGAGTTCTTAAAGAGCTAGCCGGTTGTGTGGATGAGTAATGCCTTAGCTGATATCTGGGTGACGACATCATCTATGGTTGCTTGGAAAGTTTGGAAGGAAAGAAACCAACAAGTACTCAATGATAAATCTTTACATGTGGAAGAAGTGATAAGGAAAATAAAAGAGGGCATCTACGAGGTGGTGAATGTGAAGAGATTAAGATCTAAACACAATCGGCTCTCCAAGTGGGATGTACACATGATGCAGATTTGGCCAGACCTTAAACCTCCACGTTTGGATCCTTTTCTTCCTAACAAGACAAGAGTTGATGCTAGGTGGGTTCCATTGTCTGAGGGTAGAGTGAAGCTAAATTTTGATGGAGCATCAAAAGGTAACCTTGGTGTCTTTGGTATAGGATGCATTATTAGGGATATGTCTGGTAACTAGCTTTGGGTTGTTGCATACAACATTGGTTTGGACACAAATAATGAGGTGGAAATGGAAGCATTGTTGATAGGATTAAACTTATGTCTCAAGAAGGAGTACAGGGTTGTAGATATTGAAGGAGACTCATTGCTAACAATCAATGCATTTTTTTTTAACGTTGTGCACAACTAGAAGCTAAAAATCCGGTTAAGGAATATCCAGAACTGCTTGGTGAAATTTGATTCTTTCACGATTAGGCATGTATACCATGAAGCCAACACTGTGGCTGATCATCTAACTAACATCGGTGTCTCAGATGGAGGTATGGGACTTGTCTTCGATGCTAATTCTCTCCATAAAGACTTGTTGTTTGTAATTCTGATGAATAAGGATGCTTTAAATGGAAATTCTCAAAGGGGGGCCGAGTCAACGTAAAGAGCTTTTTGATCAAGGTTTCTTCTTTGAATATTTGTGGTGGATTGCCATGATAACTGGCACTAAAGGACATTGTTTATTTCTTGGTTATGTTGTAGGTGTTGTCAATTTCATTTTCTATGCCTTGCCTCTCTCTATAACTACTCGTACATCTAGATATTATGGGAGCCATCCCCCAAGGGTGGTACTTATCTATAAAAAAGAAGAAGTCCAACACATATATAAATAAAACTAGATCTATAGTCCATAAAATAAAACCATCTAACTATCAGAGTGATCAATCAAATCAAGTCTCCTCTTTGCTCCACATGGACTAGATCTACCCATATCATGTTGTAGAAGAGTACAAGAAAATTGAAATTAGATAAAGTTATTTAGAATTTTTTATTTAATTTAACATATAAACTTGAAAAAAAATTGAAATGTCTTCGGGTGGGATTTCCTCTCCAAATGGGAATGTCACTTTCCAACGGTCCCTTGCGGTGGGCTCTATTGTCATCGCTACGCCTGTGGTGGTGGTGAAGCATGGGGGTGTTCTGAGTGGGAGCTCTTTTTTGGCGACTGGTGACAGGCTTTTTGATGGGCCGTGCAAGAGCTTGCTTCAAGATGATACCCTTCGGGCTGCGTTTGTTGTTGGGGACGCTATTTCTCTCGTGATTGGTGTTAAGGACTGTGTTGATGGGGCTCCCCCCATCCCTAGCTCTACTATGTTGGTAAATGGTGTGGCTGCAGCACTACATGGTGTGGGTGTTGATCCCTCTAGTATCCCTTTTGTGTCGGTTTCTCCTATATCTTGTGCTCCTTCTGGCCGGAGGTCTTTCTTTGAGACAGTCTTCTCCCGACCCTCCCCTACCTTAGTGCCTGTGAATGCTCCTATGGGTGGGGGTGTTGCTCGTCCTCCTTCTACTGGGTGTTCTGTGGGGAAGGAAAAATATTTTTCTAAAGCTGCTAGAGTTTGTGCTCGGCCTCCCCAGAGGTTTATTCCTTGTGCCCGAGACTCCCCGGTGGTGGTTTGTGGGCCTAAGATAGTAGAGAATGAAGAGTATTACCTAAAAATGGGTGTGGTATTCAGATTCAATGGTTTGTGGCCATCCCTCCCAGACCTTCATGATTGGGTGAAGGCTTCCTGGAAGCCTTTGGTTGTTGGGGAAATCGAGCTCTACCCTAGCGCTAGGGGCTTATTTATTGCTACCTTTGGCTCCCCTCGTGAGCGAAGCTGTGTTCTGGATAGAGGATGCATGTGGGGTATTCATTCTCTATCCATCAGGCCCTGGGCTCATTTTTTCAACCCCCTTACGGAGCCATTGAATACCAGGCCTATTTGGGTCCGATTGCCAAACCTTCCTCTCCAATTCTGGGAGGAATCATGCTTTGAAGCCATTGGCAATACCATTGTTTATTTCTTGATGGTGGATTCTACAACTAGGGAGTTTGGGCACACCATGGTTTCCCGGTTGCTAGTTGATTTGGATATCTCTAAACCTCTCCATGGGGAGCCATTGAATACCAGGCCTATTTGGGTCCGATTGCCAAACCTTCCTCTCCAATTCTGGGAGGAATCATGCTTTGAAGCCATTGGCAATACCATTGTTTATTTCTTGATGGTGGATTCTACAACTAGGGAGTTTGGGCACACCATGGTTTCCCGGTTGCTAGTTGATTTGGATATCTCTAAACCTCTCCATGGGGATGTTGTTTTGTTGGTGGAGGACAGACCTTGGAAGTAGCTCTTAGACTACGAGGGTCTCCCCTTTCAGTGTAGGAGATTCTTTTCGGTGGTTGACTTGGACTTTGCTTTCCCTCATGCCCATTGCAAGGGCACTGCAACTTGGTGGACCGATGCTCTCCTTGATCACCTCACAGTGGGTTCTTCTTCAAAGGTTTCTTCTGTGTTGGTTGACCCTCATATTGTTGCTCTCCCGGAGCTCTCTTCTTTGGATCCACCATTGGACCGTTCTGCTGACTCTGTTGTGCTAGACCCTTTTACTGACACTATTGGGCCTAACCCTGCACCTACTGTCGCTGCCCTGTCACATCCTGTTCACCCTTTGTTGGGTTCCTCTTTTGTTTTGCTTGTTGATCCATTCTCGGCTGCCTTGTTGCCAAATCCATCACTGCTTAGTGGTCCTATGCTAGCTGAGGTGGGGTCGCTCCTCTCACCATTCTCCTTGTTTCCTATTTCTGAGCCGCCCTGGTCGGTTGTTCTTCAGAAGAAGAAATTTGTGTCTGCTTCTCGGTCTCGAGCTCGTGGAGCCAGCTCTGAACCCTCTGTTTTGGGGTTGCTTAATCTCTTTGTTTTCCACAGTTGGCAGTCGGCTATTTTTGGTTGTTCCTATAGTTCAATCTCTATTTTGAACTATGTTTTTCTTTGGCCCCTTGGGCTCTTTGTGAAGGGTACGACACCCTGAAAATTTTGCTTATCTATTCAAAAACATATAAACTTGAAAATATAAACTTGATAAAAATAGATTTAATTAAATATCTAGTAAATATATAGTAAAAATGTTTTTTAGTATGCATAAATTACTATCTAATCATGTGAATCTACTAGCACATTTTGTTCAACGATTAGTATAACTGTCAATTGAGGAGGTCTAGATGCTTGATCTACTAATTCTTGAATACTCAAATAAAGAAAACAATAGGTTAGAACCTCAAATATATATATTTAAAAGACCTAAAAATTGTATAGGAGATTTAGTAAAGTTTACGACCTCGAATGATGTGACCTCATGATCTCGCACCTAAGATTTCCCCTGCATAAAAGCTGATGATGAATCAAGTGTACTTGCCATGGGTATCACATGAAATCCCTGCATATAGATACAATAACTTATAGATCATTCACACATGTGTACAAATTTAAATTAAATTAGATATGATGTGTGTTTATTTTAAACTTAACAAAATTTTGAAAGCACACACCTAAGATTGCCCATGCATAATAGTTGGTGATGAATCAGGAGCGCTCACTATAACATGTGGTTGGTCAAACATAGGTATTGCATGACCTCCCTACATCTAGATACAATATATCATTTCACACATGTGTACAAATTTAAATTAAATTAGATATGTCTACATAAATTAAAATATATATTAGTTTACCTGACCAAAAGGGTTTCCCAATTCTATAGCACTTGAGAAACATACACGATCATATTGAGATTCAGGCATCGTCTGATCATACATCTACATCGAACACTTCTTCAATTAATAATATATTATATATATATATATATATAATTTAATGTTATTATTTACATGAATTTTGCACATTTCAAAAAAAATAAAATGTGCCTTTCAAAATATGTACATACATGCGTAGGACGATCCTTAGAATATAGTAAATCCATAAATGACTTCATCCTAGATACATGTGGGTCACCTGAATTGGATGCTTGATTATGCCCATAGCTTGAGCCTCCATACTCTCTACTGCCCACTTCAGCCACCACATGTGTATTCTGATGAGTGAGATGTCTTGAAAGAGAAATCAATGCTCCTAATGTCGACAACATTGTTTGTTGCTGAAATGCGGTAGGAACACTAGGAGATAGAGGAGAAACAATCGAAGGAATTGGAGTGCATCGTTGAGGATTGACACATGCTCCTAATCTATGTCGGAGCATGCCATGCACAACTCCCTGAAATGACCTCATATCAAAATAGTTGAGTTTTAAACCCAACTCAAACTCAACCATAACTTTCACAAAAGTAAAGAGGCACCTCACAATTTCCATGTGGTGGAGTATCAAACACCATCCACCATCTATCCTAAAAATTTGCAGCTATCTGCGGGTGCCTACACCATTTAATTGAAAAAAAAATTAGTGGGTGGAATTGGTTCATTTGTTTGGGGGCTAAAGAATATTGGCAAATGGCTTGTTTGGTAATTTTAAGGTCATGGATTTATTTATAAGACAACCCATCTACATAGAATTGTCTCCACTCTTCTCTCCATTGATGGAACCTATCTAGGTCTGTATCAATGGATCAAACAAAATCGGTAACAGTTTGCATCGAATATGCAAATTGTGCAATATGGGGGGAATGTTAGGATCATTTTTATCAAATACATATTTTCTTGAATCACATTTAGGTTTGCTTCTATGTTCTCTCTTAACTTATTTTGATCTAATGCAGGGTGTGGGGGGTTAGGAGGTGGAGAGGGTGGAGGTGTGGGGTTTTTTCGTGGTGGAGATTGTGGATGTATGGGATTTTCAAGTTAGTCATTAGGTATGAAATCCTCTATATTAATTCAGGCTCCATGTGATGAAATGGCAACTGCATGTTAATCAACTAGAACATATATATATATCAACAAACTAATTAAATAATGTACACAATTTGAACTAAAAATCACATTGAATGTGCACAAATTCAAAATACATGTCATTTGAAGACACACTCAATTTAAAACACTAAAAAATCCATAGCATGAAAATTTAGACTAATTTATGTTGTAGAATTTATACAAACAATTATAGCCTCCCCTACAACATGTGCATTAATTTATACAATTAAAGTCATGCGTACCCTTGATTAAATTCTCACTCTATCTTAAATTTTGATTTCAACACAATGGCCTAGTTTAAAATCTTTAAATAATAATATCAAGATCCTACTTCATTGATTTGACAAGTGGCAAAATTATAAATGCATTAAGTATAATTTAATGAGCTACTTGATCATAATTTATTGTTGGCATTTCATGATTGTGTGATTTTGGGAAGGTGGTATTTTGTTTTAATTTCTAAATCAATTTCTAGTTGTTTTTCTTAACTAGCCTATATTTCTTGACTAGTTTGAGAAGATAATCATGACTATTTCAAAAATTTCTCAAGTTTTGTTATTATTTATTTGATAGACATATTTATAAGTCTCAAACGTTGTCACTTTTGAAATTTTTAAGTATTATGTCCATGAAGAGGAATATATAAAATTATAAAATTTTCATTCCTTTTCATTGTTTATTATAGACCATGAACCTTGAATTTTTATTGCAATGAAATTGATTTTGACAATTAAAGCCAGCAAGCATATTCATATAAAATTTATTTTATGATAGAGAGTTTAATTTTATTAAATCACATATATTCAATTGGTTTTGTGTTGACATAGTAACGATATGGTTTCATTTTCCTTGCAAGGTTAAAATTGAATGGTAGACTATACTTGCCAAGCCTATTTTGATGAAATTTGATGCTTGGTTTTGAGTTCCTTAGAGGTATGTATAGGGACATAGATACAAATTTTAGGGACTTGTTGTACCTAAGCATGAAGATTATGAACATAGACCTGAATATTGCTAAAGAAATTGAACAAGGAATTGGAAAAGTAAGCACACCAAGTATTTGAAGATTTGTTAGAGGTGGAGAATAAGGATTAGGAGTGATAAAAGGTATTACTAATGCAATCTTGGGCTCACTAATAAATATTATTAAGACCATATTTGAAACAATTTATTATTTCCTTGAAAATGTAGAATTTGGTGCTAGATATGCCCCTTGTATGGAAAATATACGAGCATTGCCAGAGGTTGAATGTGATTTTGTGTAAATTAAGGGTTAATTAAAGAATTGTTATAAAGATATGATATTTTATTAAAAAGTTATTATTGTAGGGATTGTGTGATTTGAGGGCTAGTAAAAAGACAACAAATCTAGACACTATAAATAGACATTATTATTCAATGTCAAAATTATAATTCCTTTTGTGATTGTAAATTAAATTCAAATTAGGATAAAAAAATATGTTCTTCTCCTCTCGGATGTAACTTTAAAAGTCTTACTCTCAATTTTAGTTGTAACATTAGTTGATTAAGCCTAATGGGTAAAAGCAAGAAGAGGTTTAGATTTTGTTGTTTAGGGTTTTAGGTTTAGGTTTGAGGGTTTAGGTCCTAGGGTTAAGGGTTTTAGTATTTAGGTCTATGTTTTTTGGAACCTAGGGTTTATGGTTTTGATTTCTAAGGTTTTTTTGTCCAATTTAGGTTAAACTCTAGTTAATTTAGGTATAGATTTTATGGTTTTCAATTTACAATTTAACATTTTTTCTTTGGTTGATGATTTTGGTTACAAATACAATTTAAAAACTATAAAATATTCAACCTAATTACAAACAAAATAAAAAAAAATCTAAATAACAACTACAAAACAAAAATGCAAGATATAAAGCCAAAAAAAAATAGAATTCAACCAACCTAGAGGTTGTTGAGGTTAGTTGTGTCGACAGGAGGAAGTGGAAGTGAAGAATAGGTTGAATTTTCCCCTTCAAAATGTGTACGCGATATGATTTTTCGCTCCTAGTCGGCCAAACTTGTTGTGAAAAATAAAAATGACAGTCATTTATTTAAAAAATTAAATAGCTTTCAATAACATGTATGTGCTATAAAATGTGTACATTTTTGTTGGTGCGTACCAGAATCTAAATGCATACGTGTTTGGATTTAGGCTCGGGTACCTGATCCAAAGTGCTTAAGAGTTTCCTACAATTGTTTTTTACCAAAACTTCCCCTCTTTGTGGACCCAACTTCTTGCTTTTACCCTGAGACACAGTATTGTGGGATCACCCCATAGCTTTATTATTGTCCCCATACAAGATAACATTGTTTGTCACCTTAAAATGATAATATTAGACTCCTCTTTACAAGCTTCATTTGGGTCTGCCACTATTTCACCCTCTTTCAATCCCTTTGGAGAGAGTGGAATAAAATGACTTTCCTTCAACTTATTTTCTTTTATCCAATTATGATTCTTGGGGTCAAATACACCAGTCACAATGTTTGAATCAGTTTCACCATTCTGAACACCACTTCCAACCATTATTCCTATCTCAAGGAAATCATTTTCCACTTGAGAGAGGAACATTAATGGTTCTTTTTAATTATTCATTTTGTGCCTATTCACTTCTTTCTTTCATTCCTCACTTGCCTTCTTGCACTAGAAGTAAGTTGGGTAATCTCCATCTCCTTACCGTCATTGGTACAAATATCCTTCTTTGTAGCTAGGGACTCAGAGCCTCATTATGGTTCTATTGAGTTGATATTTCTTTATTTTTTATCGTTAGTTATTTCTTTTAGGAATTACTTAGATGGCCAAACTTCCTATAGTTCTAGAAAAAAATACCAACATTTGTGTATCCTATGACTTGGTTCCATAACCCAAACCTTGATTTTAGGGAGATAGAGGAGTGTAAGACCTTGTTAATAGTAAAATTGACACATATTATTCATTCTTGCAAACACCAATTTTGGATTTTTCTAAGTTACTTTATCAACTACAATCAAATGTACAAAATAGTTCGCTATACCTTGGAAAAATTTATGATTCCAAAACTCCAAAGGAAGCTTTGGAAGTCGTATCGAAGTGGGAACAACTGAACCAGGATCCACCAAAGGATCAAAACATAGCTTCCATTTACATAGGGATAAACAATTCTTGAAATTCTTGTCAAATGCCCATGGGCCTCCAGTTAGCACTTTTAGCAAATCTTCTTGCATCATAAAGAAAAATAGAAATAAAGTGAATTTACCATTGCACTTGTGTTAACACTCCCTTTGAGTTTCCAAACTGTTTCTGCCCATTTTCTTACTTGATCTATATTGGGTCTAAAAGTAAGAAAATTACCTACAAGGGAGAGTTGAAGACCAACAATCATCTCATTCATGATGTCATGAAGGACAACAATCTCCAGGACTTCCAAAGAACATGAAACCTTGATAAGACTAGAAGCCTTGGAATTCAACAGATTTGTAGATCTACCTCCAAAACAATTTCCACATAGGAAATCAAGTCTTCCTATGAGAAAAAGGAGTCAAGAACTATGAGGGGAAGCAAGATACTTTTTAGCATCTCAAGTGAAGATCTCCATAGGCTCCAAGGGTAAAATATTTTTGCTCCATCTTTCCTTACCACAAGAGTAACCTTTGCTCCTTCCTTAACTTACATAGTAGCAACCTCTATGGATGAGGAAGCTTGTTGGGCCCCCCCACTATTAAAACCCATGGCTGATCAAAATAATTTTTAGGAAATTTAAAATTGTAGAGCACACACAACTAAGTAGTTTCTAGAAAAATTCTCCAACAATTGTTATTGTCTATTGTAATTCATGATTTGGGGTCTGCTCCATGTGGCTGTTGTGGTGGCTGCGGGTGGTGGTTGTGGTACGGTGTGTGGGTGCTGGCTGCGTGTGCGGGTGGTTGTTGTGTGTATGGGTGGTTGTTGTGTGTGCGGCTGGTGTGGTGTGTGCGGGGGTTGTTGGGTGCGTAGGTGTTATAGTGTGGGGGGGTGGGGCCTGTGGTGCGGAGGGTTCCGATGGTGTTTGGTGTGGGGTTTGTGGGGCGCTTTGGGGAGTTGCTATCGGTGGTGTGGTGTGTGGGATTTGTCTTGTTTGAGGTGTGGAGGTTGGAGTGGTGAGTTTGGGGTGTGGTGGTATGGTTGGGGTCTCAAAGAGCTTGATGATTTTGGGTATGAAGCCGCCTTCGGGTCTCTTTGTTGGCATGCATGCTCCGTCTGTGGATTCCTTGTTTGTGGGCGAGAGCTCTAAACTTAAAAAGGTGAATGAGTGCCTGTCGCGAAGTTGTGATCGCCCAGTTCTGGTTATCTCCCCAGAATCGGTGCAGGAAGACTTTTCTTATTTAAGCCATGTGTTGATTTGCAAATTTTTGGGTATTCGTGTCCCCCTCTCGGCTTTGGAGTCTTGGATCCGTAGATCTTTGCAAGTTGAAGGCGACTTTGAGATTCTGGTGGCTAGGAATGGTTTTTTTATGGTTGATTTTTCTTGCATGTTAGATCACAATCGCGTTTTCGAGGGAGGGCCATACTTCTACAATCATGTGGGGTTGTTTATGAAACCCTGGCATGGAGGTTTCAATGTGGTGGAGGACGTGCCTTCCCGGGTTCCTGTGTGGATCCGCTTTCCATGGCTACCGTTGGAGTTTTGGAGAGAAGATATTTTGCATCAGATTGCTGCTTTATTGGGGAAGCCGGCTGCCATTGCTCAGAATACTTTGGATAAAAAGGTATTTTCATTTGCTCGCATTTGTGTTGAAATTGACTTAAATAATCCATTGCCAGATTCTTTGGAAATCTGTATTGGCTCTGCCTCGTGGATTCAGCAGTTAGATTATGAGTCCCTTTCATTTCGATGTCATTTTTGTCATGAGTATGGTAACCTTCAACGCCAATGCCCAAGGGTTTCCAGATCGGCGGGAGCTCCTTCTCCTCCTTCGGGACCTTCTGCTGAGAAGGGAGATAAGGGAAAAGCACCTATGACTGAGGGGGGGCCTAAAGATGGCTTTATTCCTGTCAAGTTGAAAGCTAAGGGGAGGGGTCAAAAGTGACCCTATAAAGATAGACAAAGTGACCAAGGTTTCAACCGTTTTGAGGTCTTGGATAGTCAGGCCTTAGAGGAGGGGTTCCTAGGTGAGATCTTGTCTGGGGCCACGGGTATGGATACCGGGTTGGAGCAGGCAATTTTTGTTAAGGATAACTCTTTGCCATTGGAACAGGGGGGTGTTGGGCTCCCTGATGCTTCTGTGGGCCTACAAGATGATATTGCTTTAGCGGATTTGGCTAAGGAGGCGTTGGCTGTAGGTAAAGGTAGGGGCTCGGCTACTAGTCTTGGGGTGCAACAACGCCCTCTCAAAAAGGGGCATTTTGAAAACCCCTCTAAAGTTGGTCGCAAGAAGGATGCTGAAAAGCTCAAATTTACTGGGGATTTGTTGGTGGAATCGGGGTCGGTTAAGACCATTGAGGCCCACTTTGTCCAACCTTCCTCATGATTATTCTGTCATGGAATGCAAGGGGGTTGAATAGCGCCCCCCATCAAAAGGCTATTCAGGATCTTATTGGGATACACTCTCCAGATATTTTTTGTGTTTAGGAGACTAAGCTTCAGGTTGACCTCATGTTGCAGCTCTCTCCCCGTATTTGGATGTCTAGTCAGTGCTAGTGTATTGGGTCTAGGGGAACTTCTGGAGGTCTGGCTCTCTTTTGGGATCCTCATAAGGTTGTTCCTCGCTGGTGGATCTCTAGCCATTCCTCTATTTCAGTGGTGGCTTCTATCCTGGAATCTAGGGAGACTATTTTGGTGAGTAATGTTTATGCTCCGATTGATATTTGTGGTAAAATCTAGCTTTGGACTCATATCAAGTATGTTAGGTCGTTTGCTCCTTATTTGCCTTGGATCTTAGCTGGAGATTTCAATTTTGTGCTGTGTTTAGAGGAAAAATGAGGGGGGCTTCCGAGACTGGGTCTTGCTTCTGATATGTTTCAAGCTAATGTGGATTCTCTTGCTCTTGTTGATACCAAACCTTCCAATGGCATTTTTACTTGGAATAATAGGCGGAGTGGGCCAGCTGTGATTTCTGAGCGGCTGGACAGATTTCTGGTCTCTTGTTTTTGGGTTGGAGGTAGGTTGGTTACCTGCTTTGAGATCCTAGATTGGCATGGCTCGGATCACTAGCCAATTAAATTTTTAGCTTCTGCCCTCCCTAATTCTAAGAAATCTCCTTTCAAATTTTAGATTATGTAGTTGTGTGATCCTTCCTTATATAATCTTGTCGATCAGTGGTGGAGGGATGGAGCTCCTACGTATGATACTCCTATGCATTCTCTCGTCAAAAAATTGCAATATGTCAAGTTTCATCTTAAGCGGTGGAATAGAGTGTGTTTTGGAAATTTACGGGCTAAAAAAAGGGAAGCACAAGAGAGTCTTGCTATTATCACTCACTAGATTCAAGATCTGGGATTTTCAGAGGCTCTGGGGCATGCTGAGTCCCAAGCACTAAAAGTGGTGGAGGAGTGGGAGCTTCGTGAAGAATTTTTTTGGAAACAAAAGACAAGGGTTGATTGGCTTCAAGCAGGTGACAGCAACACTGCTTTCTTTCATCACTCTGTGCAGGCTTGTTGAAATAAGTCCCATATCTCGTCTCTTGTCAATCATGAGGGCTCTTCTATATCTTCACAGCAAGCTCTATCCAAGGAGGCCTGTCAGTTCTATTCTGCTCTTTTTACTGAGGATTCCTCTCCTGCTGAGGCTGATGAGGATTTGGTCCTTTCCTGTATTCCTTCTTTGATCTCTAATGACTTGAACATGTCTCTGATTTGCCCAATTACTTTGTCTGAAGTGGAGGAGGTTGTGTTTGGGATGAATAAGGGGAAAGCTCCTAGACCTGATGGATTTCCTGTTGAATTCTTCCAAGAGTTTTGGGATATTGTGAAGATGGATTTGTTGGAGGTGGTTCGCGAGTCTCTTCATAACAAGCAAATGCTTTGTGCCCTAAATGCTACTTTTTTTATTCTCATCCCTAAGAAGGAAGGGGTTGATCGGCTTGATTTTTTTAGACCTATTGCGCTCTGCAATGTGGTGTATAAGATTGTTACAAAATTGATTGCGAAGAGGCTTAAATCTTGTTTGTCTATTGTTATTTCTGAGCAAGGCAGCTTTGTGGAGGGCCGTCAAATTTTGGATGGAGTGGTGGTTGCTTTTGAGGTCATTGATTCCATGGCCGTTTCCAAGGATAGGTCTATGTTCATTAAGTTGGATATGGCCAAAACTTATGATAGAGTTAAATGGAGATTTCTTCAAAAGATCCTGTTGGCCTTTGGGTTTTCTCCAGATTGGGTGAGTTGGACTATGAGCTATGTTACTTCTTCCTCCTTCTTGGTTATTGTGAATGGTGAACCTTCAGAGCTTTTGGGTGCTTCGAGGGGCCTTTGTCAGGGGGATCCTCTCTCTCCTTATTTGTTTATTATTTTGGCCGAGGGGCTGGGGCACTTCCTTAAATTCCAAGTTTCTCAAGGTTTGATTCATGGTTGGTAGTGGGGGTTGGGGCTTCCAACGCTTTCTCATCTCCAGTTTGTGGATGATACTTCCCTTATGGGGTTGGCTCATATTGGTGAAGCTCAATCCTTCAGGCAAGCTTTGGATATCTACCTTGCTGCTTCGGGTCAGAAATTCAATGAGTAGAATTCCTCTATTTTCTTCTTTAATACTCCCCAAGATATCCAGCGGAGGATTGCCGATATTTTGCACTTTCAAATTGGGTCTCTACCCTTTGTCTACTTGGGGATTGCTCCAGCTATTGGCAGGCAACCCCGATCCTCCTGGCAGTTGGTTCTTGATAAGCTGAGGAAGAAGGTAACTCATTGGACTCACTGGTGGTTGTCTACAGCTGCTAGAGTTACTCTCCTTAAGTTTGCTGTACAGGCCCTCCCCACGTACAGGTGTTTTGTCCATTCGGCCCCTATGTATTTCCTAAGGGAATTTGATGCTCTCTCCCGTCAATTCCTTTGGAGTGGCAACTTGATGTCTTCTAAGTGGAGTCTTGTTAACTGGGATTTTGTGTGTCGCCCGAAGTAGGAGGGGGGTCTTGGCTTACGCTCTACTATTTTAAACGAGAAAGTTCTTGCTGCTAAGCTTTATTGGTGATGGTGCACTAATCAGCACCAGTTATGGGCTCAGATTCTCAACCATAAGTATCTTAGAGGTGTTGCTTCCTGTGAGGTCCCTCGCTATCCTCTTGAGGGGAGCAATTCTATGATTTGGCATACACTAAAAGAAGGGGCTCAGTTGATCAAGTGTGATATTTTTTGGATCTGTCACTCGGGATCTCAGGCTCTTTTTTGGTTTAATGCATGGGATGGCCATCCACCCCTTCTCTCTGCTTATCCTCATCTTCAACCCCTTTGTGATGTTTTTACTGTTGCTGAATGGGACACCGTTGAGCATTACAAGACCGCTCAGCGTTGTGATTCTGTTGTTACCTTTCGTTGGAAGCTCCCTGCTGAATGGCCTCCTAGGGGGTCTGTGTTAGAGTAAAGGTCTTAACTTAATTATGTTGATTAAGTTACCTTTATTCCCTTCTTAAGATTTCACATTAGTTTGCATAAAGTGACATTTAATAATTATATTAATTATTAAATGTTATCCTATTAGGGCTTCTATTAGGGTTTTTCCTATTAGGGTTTTATTAGGGTTTACATGATCTCCTTTTTATAAGGATTGATCTCATTGTATTTCATATCAATTCATTCTCTCATTCTCTCTGATATATACATTTTCAGTTTTCAGAGAACCCTTGCTTGTTTGTCTCCATCTCTTCTTTTGTGACAGGTTATTTGCATGCAAGTGATCTTCGGGGTTTGTGAAGTTGTATTTTATCAACTCCTACATGGTATCAGAGCTTTACTTCTACATGGTATCAGAGCTTCACACCTGTTGCTTCATGTTCTTGTTTTGAAGATTCTTGGAGCTTCAAGGGTTTGGGGTTTGTTTTCTTGATCTAGGGCATACCTGTAATTTTGAAACATTTTCAACTCAAATGGACCTTGCCATTGCGTCCACGGCGGTCTAAAACCCCTAAATCGACTGTTCATTCATCCATTTTGGACAAAGTCAAAATTTAGGGCAAATTTTTTTTGCAAGTACAGTCGTACGACCATCGTCTGTGCGCGGATCCGTAAAAAAAGTTACTGGTAATTTTTTTTTTATTTTTTCTTCAATATAGTGTTGTCCATAGTTTTTGAAAAAAATAAATAATTTTTTTTGTAATGTTATTTTGATTTTTTTTTATCAAAAAAATCACAAAAAAAAGCATTTTTTAAAAAGCCTTTTAACGGCTTGCTTAGGCCGCACCACGTAGGTGGGTACCCTGCATAGGGTACTGCATAGGTCCATACCTGCACAGGCCTGCACCCTCATATGGTGCGGTGGGGGTGGGCCCATGTGCCTCCCCCACCAAACTATTTTTTTCAATTTTTTTTTATTAAAAAAAAAAATTGTAATATTTTTTTTATTTTAAAGAAACAATTTTTTTAAGAAAATAAGCCAAGTTGTGCATTTATGGTGACGGTCGTTTGGCCATCAAATTTAACCCAGTGTTTTTTCTGCGACGGCTGTATGACCGTCAAATTTAACCCAGCACTGGTTTTTTCCCTCTTTGGAGCTATTTTATTCCAGAGGCCATAACTTGGGCATACGATATCATTTTTTGGCAAACGAGATATCGTCAAAAAGCTGGTTTTCTCATCTTTCTAGTGGTGTGGGTCTCATCACTTCTTTCTTCTATTGGTGCATTCTACAGTCAGTTGAAGACAAAGGGGCTATTTTTAGTCTCAAGCTCATACCTTTTGATCAGTTTCTCCATTTTTCGCAATCTCAGTGGCGTTGGAACCGTATTTTAGAGCTTTTCAGTTTCATCCATGCAATATTTCCAGATTTCACTCCAAGTATATTTTATTCAGTTATTTCTATTTTCACACTCTAGTGGATTACTTGGACATATTTGCTCTTGAAAACTTTTTGTTTGCATGAGATGCTTTGTTTTTGGTTGTTCTTCATGTATTTCTAGCGCTTTGTCTTTTTTGGACATTTTGAGCATCATTTGTAAGCAATATCTTTTATGTACACGCAATGAGATAAAGTGCCACACTATTGTACATGCATCTTTTAGGGATTTTGCACATAAGGTTGTGCCATATTTTGTACTCGCACTGTTATGATAAAGTGCCATGAGGGGTTGTGTAGTTTGCCTCTTTTTTTTCCATCACATCTTTGTCCGGTGAATATCCCTCCACGACGATAGTGATTCCATACCATTGGGGGTTGTGTATTTTGCCTTTGTTTGCCATCACACCTTTGTCCGGTGAGTGTCCCTCCACGACAACCATGGATCCATATGATTCCAGCCTCATGCATGTGTGTTTTATTTTGCACACCACTTTTTCAATTGCAGGTGCTATCTTGTGCACTTTCAGATGTTTCTTCTCCTTCATGCACTACAAGGTGTTTCACATCATTTCAGTGCATCTATCAGGCTCTCCCAGTTCAGCATTATGGGGGGGTTATTATATTGTTCGTGCTAATTCTTCCTTGGTTTCGCCTTGGAAGGGATCTTCCATTCTCAGTTGATCAGTGTTTCAAACTATTGGTTCTTATGCCATTTGTATCTTCGTTCCAGGTGTTTGCCTTCGTTTTCCATATGATTCGAGTAGTGTCATTTGGGGCACTTATATAGATTGTTGTCTTCTTGTTCCTGATCATCCTATCTTTTGCGAAGGTTCTTCAACACCATAGCAGTCATCTTTCGATAGTTGTTTGCAACTTCTTCTGCTTCAGTGATGGTCTTTTTGGATTTTTGCATGTCTTTTTGGAGTAGAGCTTTTTCCCATGAGGTTTTCTCTATTTCTCCTCTTTACAGAGATTTGGTTGTATTTGGGTACCTGATCTGGCCTAGTTGTCAGGACCCATGTTTTCCTTCCTACATTGTAGTTACCTTTGCTTTCTTGCATTTGTTTGTAGCTGCATTGTTGCTCATCTTAAGGGGGGGTGTTAGAGTAAAGGTCTTAACTTAATTATGTTGATTAAGTTACCTTTATTCCCTTCTTAAGATTTCACATTAGTTTGCATAAAGTGACATTTAATAATTATATTAATTATTAAATGTTATCCTATTAGGGCTTCTATTAGGGTTTTTCCTATTAGGGTTTTATTAGGGTTTACATGATCTCCTTTTTATAAGGATTGATTCCATTGTATTTCATATCAATTCATTCTTTCATTCTCTCTGATATATACATTTTCAGTTTTCAGAGAACCCTTGCTTGTTTGTCTCCATCTCTTCTTTTGTGATAGGTTATTTGTATGCAGGTGATCTTCGGGGTTTGTGAAGTTGTATTTTCTCAACTCCTACAGTCTGAGGGGAGTAGGCGGGAGCTTACTCAGCTTTAACCTCCCGTGCTTGTAATTCTGTGCGTGGCCCGAATATTTTGGCTTGGGATGACGTGGGTATGTCTGGCAAGTACTCTGTGTCTGCTGGATATAAGCAATTAAGTAGGCAGTTGTTTGGTGATTTTGAGGTCCCTTGGTGGAAGCAAATCTAACACAAGTTGTCTTGGCCTAAGTGCAATTTCTTCATGTGGTTAGTAACTTAGAACAGGTGTCTCACTTGGGATAATCTTTGCAAGCATGGTTTCCAAGGCCCCTCAAGATGTGTGTTGTGTCATGATTATGAAGAAAGTGTCTCTCATCTTTTCTTCCAATGCTTACACTAGGGAGATTTGGCATTTTTGGTCGAGGGTGTGGAATACGCCCTACTGGAACGTTTGCTCATTAGCGGAGTTTGTGGACCGCTGGGGTAGCGCCCCTGTTTCTACTTCCTTCCTTCAAGTTTCCTGGGGGATTGGCCCATCCTTCATTATATGGAATCTTTGGCTGGAGAGGAATCGTCGAATTTTTCAGGAAGTGTTGTTGGCGGCCCCTCGCCTGTGGCAAAAAATTCTGCATTCCTTGGGAGAAACTGTTGCTACTAAGTGTGATCTATTTGTTTCAGTGGCCCCTTGCGATGTTGATTGTTTTAAACGTCTTCATCTTCCTCTCTACAACGACAGCTCATGCGCAACAGATGTAGACATCCTACTTCGAAGGTGAATAGGGAGGGAAGATGGTCCCCTCCTCCTCAAGGATTCCTCAAACTTAACATGGATGGCTCTTCTCATGGAAACCTTGGTCATGTTGGTATTAGTGGTGTTGGTTGGGATAGTTCTGGGGATGTTCAGTTTATTTTCTCGGTGTACAAAGCTGTTTATTCTAATAATTTAATGGAGGCTCAAGCGATTTTATTGGCGGTGGAGTGTGGCAGCCAATTGGGGTGGCGCAGAATCATTTGTGAGTTTGACTCGCAAGTTGTGGTGAACCTATTGAATTGGAGGAATTTAGATGATGTTACCTGGCATTTGGCTTTGATTGTGGAAGAGATTCTCCACCTTTGTACTTCTCTGGAGGTTGCTACTTCACTCATATTCCTAGGGAGTGGAATGGTGTTGCAGATGGTTTGGCCAAATGGGCCTCTAATCACATTCATGACTGGACCGTGCTGGATCAGGGTCAATTACCCCCTGATTTGTCTCAACAGTTGGACCACTTGGTGGATCTTGATAGGGCTATGTAATGGCCTTGCTTTGTATTTGTCCTTGATTTAATAAAGTTTTTACCCCTCTTTTATTATTATTGTAATTCATGATTTACTTATATTAATCTCATTTTTTGTTGTAATCTATAATTTCATCATTTGCTGCAATTTATGATTCCATTAGATTAATTTACTTCTAAGAAATAGTAGGAAGAATGAGTATATATATTCAATTAGCTCATTTGTTCAACTAGTTAAGGATACTTAATGTATGATTAAAAAATGGCCAAGATAACTACTAGGTGGAGGCCTACTACAAATATCCATGGGCATGCCTTGGATTTGACAATTAGACTTATAAATCTATTTAAATGCAAGGTGTATAACAACCCTTGTCAAGTGGTTTAGTTATAAAGCACACAAAAATACAGAAATGATAATTGTTATCCTACTAACATGTTGGTTGATTGTTCATGAGGATGACAATGTTTGATTCCTATGTGACTTGTCCATCTTATGTGTTAAGGCCCCAATTATTTGTCACATTGCATTGCCTTACTAGATGGTTTTGGTGAAGAGAATAACACAATTATTAATCATGTACCATAGGTTTTGATGTGTGGATGTTTCATTGATGACAACAACATCCACCAAAAAAATTCCCGATTTTGCCACATCACACTTGATCATATGGAGGGAGATTTAGGTTTGAATTATGTATGGATAAGGGAGGTGGGCTTTCAATTTAAGGCCCTTGTATTGTTCTTTTCCTTTGGTTACTCAATTTTTTACATAATATGTTGACTCAGAGTAAGGTTTGGATAATTAAATTAGATGACCAAAACATAAGATTTTGGAGTATCATAAATTTTTGAGTAATTTTTTATAAAAAGTATGATTACATTTATTTCGTTTATTAATTATGTTTAAATTGCACAAATTGATAAACTAATTTGAATGCTCAAATTAATGTAAAAACAATGTTATGAATAGTATATTTATAGTATGAATCAAATTTGTGATCAAGATCTACTTAACAATTATAATATTCATCAACCTATTAAAATCATGATACATTGAACTTGCAAGAATTTATTGATCTCAAACTATTATCTAGCTTACTTCTAAATCATTGTCATGACTCATCTATCAATTAGAAAACAAATACTTTTATTATAATATTGCAAAGATATAACCACTATGTGGCACTTGTTATATCTTATTATACACAATATTATTCTTGTTTGATTATTTGATAGTACTAAAAAAATTATTAAAAAGTAACACCATATAGTTTATTGAGCTATAATAATGAGTATTCTATCATTATATCTTATTATGTAGAATGTTATTCTTGCTTGGGCATTTGATGGTTCATTAACAAAATTGTAAAAAATAATACTATGTATTTGACTAGAAACCTTATCAAACTATCATAGCAAGTATTCTGTCATTATATCTTATTGCATACAATATTTTCTTATTTAAGTGTTCAATAACTAATTAAAAAATTGATAAAAATAATGATATACATTAATTAAAAATCTTATAAAATTATTATATGTGCATTATTTTTTATAATTCTCAATGTCTATCAATAATAAAGTTTATTTCTTCCTTATAAAATTGATGTATATCACTTAGAGATAGAAGATTAAGCAAGTGATACATTAAAATTTTGTTCATACAATACTTTTGAAGTAAATGATAAAACACCAAACATAAAGTGTATAAATATATGTATCTTTCATACAAGCAATGGGTGTCCTTATTTTTGAAGGCACACCATCATACCATCAACATTTCAAAGGGAACTTACAATATAAACAAAAGTGATAGTGAGGATAATGGCTACAACTGGAAGTGTGAAAATGAGAACTTGCCTGAGTTGTCTTTTAAGATGAGCTTGTCGTTCATTTGTTGCATTGAAGTTATATACAATTATCCATGCTAATGATAGGAACACAACTGCAAGAGCCGGTGCTATATATGCTGTCAAAATCTCACCAATAAAGATTAAACGATATGCATGATGTTTCTTGTCCTTCTCAAAATGGCGAGGTATTGTGACAAGAATGGTTGCACTTAAGAAAGCAAGGCATGTAGAGACTATGGAGGCTCCCAAGCTAAGCATAGATAATAGAGCTACTGGTGATCGATTTAGCTTTGTTTGCAATCTTTCTCGAAATATCCAAGTAATCACCACAGTCATAGATGCAAAGAAAGCAACACAATCTGAAAATAAAAACACTTTAAAAATGGTTTCCAGTGACATCCTAGCAAGACCTGCTTGTTTATTGGAATGATCTTTATCTTCTTGATCATAGGTTCCACCAGGTACTTGAAATAGAGCTTGAAATGTTATTGTAGCAATGAGTGATGCCACCAATGTGTCCACATCAAATATTTTTCCATCCACACCATCATCTCTTTGATTTGTGATCTTATCAGAGTATTGCCAAGGTGGTAATTTAGATTTAGATTGAGAATGAAAAATTAAACTCCGAGTGGCACCAGCATCTTCCAGAATACTTACAATCTCACCATAATCTAGCTTATTTTGAGATGCTTCTACTATTGCAATATCAAGTGGGCTTTGACCTTCGTTATTTTTAGCATTCAAATGTGCATTTGAAATTGACACTATATATTCCACAATCTGGACAAAAAGTAAACAACATACACCTTAATAAATATAACAAATAGACTAATTTTTTTATGGAAAGTTCATACCATGCATAAAAAAATTATCTTCCAGTCTTAAATAAGGAGAGGAAAAAAACATTTACATATTTAATGAATATTTATATAAAACTAATTCTCCTCAAAGTGATATGAATAGAAATATCTTAAAATAAAATTAAAAAATAGTAAATTGTAGAATACAGCAATAAGATTTATTATTTTGACAGGTACAAATAGAAAGAAAATAGAAGAAAAGTATTTCAAAGAAAAATTATTTTAATATTCTAACAGTTAATTACTAATCTTCTATATAAATGGAAAAGTATAAAAAATGTTCAAAACAAAATTACTATTGAAAATAATATTAAAGTATGAAAAGACTAAAGTGTAGGTAAAGCTAACCTCAGGGTTCACTGCATTCTTGGCTGCCAAATGTAAAGCTGTGTTTCCATGAATGTCATAGTCATAGCTCAATAATTTTGCATTTCTTTCATCTTCGTTTTCACAAGTCAATCTTTTCACTATCTCAAATTGATTATATTCCACCGCAAAATGCACAACAGTTTTTAGACAGGTGCTTCTAATTTCAACACAGTCTGGCATTACTTTCATGAATTCATCAATAATATCAATAAATCCTTTCATTGCTGCTATATGAATTGCACACCTTCCAAGATTATCAGCCTTTGTCATTAATCTTCTAGCAGAACACCAACACCAATTCAATTGAATGTTTAAAATCTCACTCACAATTTTGGCATGACCTCCATGAACTGCAGCATGTAGTGGAGTGACACCATTTTCATCCTTAATAAGCAATATATTTTGTATTACATTGAAGCAATTGGGCTTCTCATTCAATATCAACTTCACCACATCTGCATAACGTGCATCAATAGTTAAATCAATATTACATTTCATGAAAGTCTAAAATCATACGTATTTGTAAAACTTCTTTCCAATATCTAAAAAGACAGCCATTTAATTTTGAAGAAGAAAAAAGATAACAATATATAAGTTATCAATATACCCATTTTTTATATGAATCGGTTAGGTAAATGACATGTACATTATCATTACTACAACGATTAGAATCTCCCACATAAACAACAAAACCAACCCATTTTAATCAATATACCAATTGTTTATATAAATCCTCGACATAAAGAATTAAACCATAGTTCCACGGAGTTTCTTGACGGGGAATGCAGACAGGTTTTGGGGACGGGGGACCAAGGGCCTAAATTTGGGGATGGCGGGGGGAAGTCAAGGGTACGGTGGCGAGGTGGTGGCAGGGCGCGCTGAAATATATATAGTACTTGAAAAAATACTTATAAAAAGATGTCTAAGTATAAGAACTATACATCTTGGAGACAACTAGGAGTCCCCTAGACGTAAACACCTTGATGTCCTTGGAGTCCTAGTGGCGTCTTGGAGATGGTGACGCTGGTAGTGAGATGGTGGTGTTGGTGGTGGACTAGTGGGGGGACATCCCCCAAGTCCCCAAATCTCCAAGATGAAAACGTCTAAGAAACGTGAAGTTTTTTAAAAGGATGCGTCCCATGAAACACTGAATTAAACTCATGCATTATAATCAACACACCAACTATTTACAAAAAATTCCCTACATAAACAACTAATACATTGTAATCCAAATCTCTATGGACCTTTTAGAGAGGGCCAGAAAAAATACCCAGATGTCCTGCATAAGCTGCAGCATTAAGACATGTCTGGCGGTCATCCCTTGGCCACAAAACCAGAAACAATGGCGTGGCTGCTAACAAGAGCCTTGCTGCTGCCACATGACCGTGATCTGAAGCTATTATGAGCGCCGTCTCTCCATACTGATTGCGCCTCCACACGGCACATTTTTTATTTTGAAGCAGAGTTCGCACCACCTCTGGATTGCCCTTCTTAACAGCTTCATGCAGCGGCGTATTCTTATCATAATTCCGAGCTCCAGCCATGCAACATCCAATCACATTGTTAAGAATCCATTGAACCACCTCCAAATGCCCTTCCCTCGCAGCGATGTGCAGAGCAGTATTGCCTTCAAAAGTAACTTCCCACCTCCTAATTGGTTTCTGCCCGTGCAGGAGTTGAAGGGCCTTCAGATCGCCCTTTCTGGCAGCCTTGAAGAGATCAGGACGCATCCTTGCTTTTAATCTACTATGATAGGAAATCACTCTTTACTTAATATTTCTGCTTCTGAGCTTTCCCATTTATAATAATGATTACACCTCCCCTGTCCAGGAAAGGAAGCTAAACTACGCAGAAGATTCGCTGATTAAAGCAAAAGCAAAAGAAAAAGAAAAAGGAAAATACCCTGCTCTCGGCTTTGCTCTTTAATTATTATTATTCTCTTTCTTTACAAATGATGATTGCATGTTCAGAAACTTGCTGAGATCTAATGGCTTCTAATTCAAGTGTTTACCTTTGTTTATTCCCTCTATTTTTTCTATTCCAATATGCTTCTGTCCTTTCAATCGCCAATATGGACAGCTAACTCTATCCTTTTCCTTTTTTACAGGGAGGAATCAATATCCGGTGGATAAACCACCTTTCATCCATGCAGGGTACAGGCAGGGAATCGAACCTTCGATCATATGTGTTTTTCCAATGACTTCATCATCATGTCTGGAAACTGCGTTATATTCTTAGTAAAAATAAAAATAAATACTAATCAGCTTTCCCACTAAATAATCCATATAAGGAGGATTTTTAATCTAATTTTTTTTATTATATATATGCTTTTTTACAATTAAAAATAATATTTAACTTTATTAAAGTTATAATAATTACATTTGTAAATCATTTCACAATTTTATTTCAGATATTAAATAAAAAAAATTATAGTATAGACATGTTTAAATTATTTTAAAATGTAAAAGAAAACAGATGGAGAAGAAGCATCTCTTCTTTATAAATATAAAGATTCTTGTTGTTGGAAGTGGGTTGGGATTGTATTTAAATGGAAACATTTGGATAAGAAAAGTATAATTTGACCCCAAAAGAGATGCTATAACATGCAAATTTTTTTCTAGGAGTGTAACACTAGAGTCTAAAATGGGTACATGGTCAAGAATGGATATTGGAATATTCAAAATTGGAATGAGTTTAGTTTATAGTGTGTTATGGAATAAAGAGAAAATTGGGGTTCAAAATAGTCACAAATATTGATAAGTCATGTTTGTAGTGTGCAAAACAAGAAGGAATGAAGGAAATCTGCACTTTTGTCTTTACAGCTATCTCAACTTCACAACTGGAAAATTAAAATTAAAAATTCTTTAAAAAATATATATTTTTTCCTAACAAAATCTAAAAAGATCATTGCATTAAAAATTTGAATGGAAATATAAATCTCATAAATGATTGAAAATCCCAAACATATATCTTAAGTTTTATCCTTACTTTTATTTTATTTTAGACATAAATAAAAAATTTAACACCTATTTTAATTGTATCAACTTGAAGTTAATACTTTATTTCTATCAAAATTTTATTTGTATAATTTTTTACAATTTCTAAATTTCAATAAGCTCTTAAATCTTTCTTCTTCAAAGACTAAGAACTTCAAAATTTCCTCCTCTTACTATATGGTCAAGACTCAATATGAGATTGAAGTTGGCATGGAGTCTACTTCAATAACAACTCCTCTCTATCTCATTGTAAAACTAATTTTGAATATATATATGATCCATAGAATTTTCTTTATATACTACATTGATTATTATTCTAAAATCAACTTAAAAATCATGGATGCATCACACAAGCAAAAACTTGAAGGAAACTAGAGGAAATAGTGGATCTCTAGACATTAGATCTCGACCAACTAGATGCTTACCATAGCCTATAAGTCTATCAAGTGAGTTGTAAATTGAGTTCTTTTATTATTATTTTTAACCTAAGTATTAATCGTGTGAGTTCATAGCTATGTGTTTAGTATAGATGTCATCTAGGGGAGAGGGGCCCATAGTGGGGATAAAAGTAGTCCTCAGTGGGCCCCATAGTGGAGCACTTAATATCCAATTGCAAAATACTTTTTATCCATAATGTACACAAACTAACAACCACATCAGCACACCAATAAAACATGACTTAGTGCACCACTATCGGTCTCACTTTTGTTTTGGGTCTTTTTAAATACCTCAACAAAAAGCATGTTGATGTGGCATCATATTTGATGATGTGGCCTTAAAACAAAATATAGAAGCACGTGAGTTGCCAAATAAATTGTTGTACAAAATTGGGAATAATTTGAAATGTCCACATAAGATTTTGAGAAACACGAAGTTAGGGTGCTCCACTATGGATCCCTCTCCCCTACTTGTTTTGGTTTAAAGACCTTTTGGTGTTGGTGTCTCCTCATTCCCTATAGGGTCCTCTGGATTACCCTAGACATTATTATTACATGTCTCATGAAGCTAAACCTAACTAGGGTAACTTAGTGTTGGGGTTGAAAATTATGCTTGAACTATTATATTTTTCATTCATTCTCCACCTTCGAGAAGGTGACCACCATGAAGAAGGGTAAAGCTAGGCTATCACATGGTCATATCGTGTAGAGAAATCAAATTTTTAAAGGAGTGGAAGTAAGGTGAACTTAAATAATGAATATGATGTATCTTTTGAGCCTTAAAAAAAATTGTTCCTTTGTTTTCAATCCTCTTAGGGAACTTGGGGACTTGTGTTTACTTATATTTTTGAGATACATGGGCACTAGAAGGTACCATGAAGAGCACTAGGTTTCCTATTACATGAAACAAAATGACACCCACTTAAGCCTTTGGTATGTGTGTTTGTTTCTTATTTTTGCAATCATTATTTTGGATTTACTGATCTATAAAAATAAGTTTGGAGTAAATTTTTTTTGGAGCAAATATATATTATATTTGATGTTAACAATAATATTTAGTTTAGTCTTTGGATTATTATTGATTATGTTTGTGATAAATGATTTATATTTAGATGTGATTATTTGGTATTGTGCTAGATGAGTTATATCATGTTAGATGATTTAAGCTATGATTTGGTTATCTTTATATGGTGTGGATATGCCTAATTTTTCATCTAAATGTGCAATTATAGATTTCCCCAATGGTAGTTAATTCGAGATGGTCTTCTTGGGTAAATTTTTTTTCTTAACCTCTATGTCAATAGATTTGATTACGAGATAACTCTTGTGAATCCTTGTGAAACTTATATCTAAATCGATGACAATTCTAGAATGTATATATTGTGATTCAACTCGTAAAATGAGCGGGTCATTTGCATATGGTTATTTTACCTTATTGCATTGCATTTAAATTTATTTTAAAATATGTGTGTTTTATTTATGAACTATTTGGTATGCTTTTAGTTGAAAAGATAAAAAATGATCTCTTAGTGAAAAGATTTTATGCATTATTCTGCTGCATGCAAATAAAAAGTTAAATGAGTGTATATACATATGAGAACTAGAATATTCTATATGATTAGAATTTAAATTTAATTGTAATGGGTAGAGAAAAGGCATTAGTAGTTAGTTAATATGTGTGTGTATATACATATATGTACATATGTATATATATGTATGTATATATGTATATGCATGTATATATACATATATATATGTATATATATGTACATATATGTATACATATATATACATATATATACATATATATATATGTACATATATGTACATGTATAGTTATATGATTAGAATTTAAATTTAATTGCAATGGCTAGAGGAAAGGCATAGTAGTTAGTTAATATATATATATATATATATATATATATATATATATATATATATGCATATATATACATATATGCATGCATATATATACATATATGCATGCATATATATACATATATGCATGTATATATATATATATATGTACATGCATATATATGTGCATATACATACGTATGTACATATACATGCAATGTATGTATATGCACATATATACATATACATATATATGTATATATGTATGTATGTATGTATGTATATACATGTGTATACATATATATATATGAAAATGTCTTCTAAAATATTTATTTCTTAAAATAAGTCATTTGAAATGACTAGTTCGAATAGGAAAGGAGGGGAAAAGGGAAAAATGGATAAATGGGTTAATGGAATTTTAGACAAAAGGAAAAGGAATAACTTTTTGAAAATTAATTTTACATTTGTTTAGCAATCTCTCTTCATCCTTGGAAACTAATCTTTACACTTTCAAAAATGGGTGTGTTAGATTTTCTTGAACTTGGATTGGCTTTGGATTGGGACTAATTGAAAGTTGGAAAATCTTACTTGTGGTGTGTTGCTTCCAAAGAGACTTTCCTCCACTATTTTAATCTTCTAATTTGAAAGGTAATTTTCTTTATTTGTTTATGTGTACGCTAAAATGAATACAATTCTTGTTGTAGTTTTTTTTTTAATACAAAAATGAACTAGTGTTATGACATTTATTTTTTTGAAATATTATGCGAGTGACAAAGAGTGATGTTGTGTATTTCGTGCTTCTAAGAACTTATGCTTAAAAATTTGAGATTTTATGTATTTTAGAAGTTATAAATTTGAAGATTTCATTGAATTCATTAATGACAAACTTGGATATCTACATGAAATTTAAACTTTTTGAAAATAAAATTTTGAATCTATTCCATGTTAGCTTGTTTTGTTTTGTTTTGTTTTGTGGGATGTTTAGTTTCCCTATTGAATTTTGATTATGTTTCCTTGGACCAAGTGTTATGTGTAGTATCATAAATTGTCACCCTTGACATTTTCACACTATGTTTTTCTCCCCTCTAAGTGTATGGACCTAATTAAACACCTAATTTCCAAAATTATGCACTTTGTGGCCCATTTTATTGCCCATTTTAACATTTATCGATGAATTGTAAGTACAAAAACCATAAGATTCATTTGATCTTTTTACTCTGACACCTAAAGTTCTACAAAATAGGGCTAGGACACAATCACCTAGGGTGACTTAGTCCCCCTATTTTGCCTCCAAAACTGAATATGTCGGAGTTGGAGTTTTATTATTTGAATTTCAAATGTCAAATATCAGCTATCGAGATTTAATTTTTAGGAAATTAAAATAATTACATATAAATACCTAGTTATTACATCATTTGAAATATATCTAGCAATTATTGGAAATCGAGAGCAGCATTTCAAAGATTTATTACAATAATTCAATATCTGAAAGCATCATGTCAAAGTGTATGTGAGTTTCTTCATGTTCATGTTATCATATTCTTTGTGAGATCTAACCCTTGTAAGTCTTCAAGAAAATCAAGCCAACAACAATCAATCCTTGAGGAGATTTGTATAACTCTAGTTCTTCAAGGAATCCATTTTTGGGTGTTGATCAATAACCCATTGTTTATTGTGAAAGTGGAAACAATAGCACAGGGTTTGACTAAGGCAAGCCCCTATATGGCACAACCCTTCTTGTCCCTTTGAATGTGCAGGTTTCATATATAAAGAAGATTGGGAGAAGTTTGAAGGTTAATTTCTCATTGTTGCATTCAAACCATACATCTTGACAATAAATGGAAACTTTATTACAACAATATTTGATAGTGTGACAAGTGGAAACAAAAAGCTCTAATCTTACACTTGAAGACTGTGAAATCATATATGGGATCATTCTACTGGGACATAGTCACCCAAGGTGATTTTTTCCTCAAAAATTAGATCCATATTCATATCACAGGTGTGCAATACTCTGCTTAGTCCATTTCTATAGTTTGAATTTGTCTATGACTTTCTATATCTATTGCATTTGTATCAAAATAGGTATGTGCATCATTATCCTAGTCATTTCATTTCATTTCATATTTAAGTACATTTCAAATTTGGTCAAGGGAAGGTTGACTCACCTTTCAAGTTATAAGTCAGCCCTATATCTTGTCCAAATTCATCAAACCCCTGCTACATCAAACCCTTTAAATAAAATATATGTGAAAAGTGTCTAAACCCTAGAGTGAAAATCCTAGGGCACTAGTTTTCCTTCATTTCATTATGAATTTTTGTATTAACTTCTATATGACAACAAAATTGTATTTTTTAAGTGTTGGGCACTTAGTATTGAGGTATAAAATAAAGGAGTGGCTTCTCATTATGCGTTGGAGTTTAAAAGGAACTTGTGGGCCAAACCAAGTGAGATACTAATGAAACTTGAATAATAAAATTTAACTAAGATCAAATAAAATACTCATATATCCAAGATAAATCTTTACCAAGAGTTGATAGCCTCAAGAGGGCTCATGACTTGGAGAATAGGGCATTTCATAACTCATTGATATTGGTGGATATTGGTTATCTATCATAGATAGAAATATTACTCAACATTTTTCATGATCACCTTGCCAGTGTAATGACACTCCTTGGTTTACATCTACAACCCCTTCCTATTATTCATCAAAATTTGTATCTAATGTGTTGAGACACCTTGCACATGCACTGATGGTAATTTTTGAACCCTCATACATGCATGCTTGTGTAGTATCCTTATATATGTTGATTTGCATGTATTGACAAGACGAAGAGCCCTTGTGCATGTGTCTATCTTGACATTACTTGCATTCTCTCAATTTGCATGGGTGTTTCTATATATTTTCTTGTATATACTTGATTGGTGTGAATGTTGCCATATATATTCCTAATTCTACATGAGCGATTGGTACCCAATAGATTGTCTCCTAGTATAGAGGGATAAGCCTAAAGGTTTCACATATTTGGGTGTCATTGAGCTATTGTTGGGGCTAGAAAATTTTGGAATATGTTCATTGGAGGGTGTGTTGGATTCTCATGGTATCATGTTTCTTGTATCTTTGTATTATTGGATTCTTGGAAATGTTGTAAACTAGTCCTTGCAACCATTGTAATAAGTGACTATTCAGGAACTATTAAACTCTATTGCATTCATAATTATCCATCCATATTTGGGATGACACCCATTATGTGAAATGATTATATGGTTTCATTTCAAATGTTTGCACCCCATCTTTGCAAGGTGTTAGTATGATTTATTATGTTGTGAAATTATGATGTATAAGTATGTTTTTCTTGAGAGGATATAAAGAATCTTATAACTATGAGTACTTTCTATATTGGAATTTAATTTTTCCACATAAGTGGTGAAAGTTATATCTTTACTTTTGGAACATCTCAACATTGGTTTCAAATGTGCATGGAATTATATATCATTTTTCTCATGTTCAACTATATGATAGAAATATGATTATAAATCTTAGTTTCATTACTCCTATATAATGAATTTAAAAACTCATATAGATGAAATACATGTTTTGTATAATTGGTGTAACTGAATGATGCAATGGTTTGAAGGTGAAAGGTAGAATCCCAAGTGGTGGTCATATCCTTAGCTTTCCTACTGCTCTTTTCACTTGTTATCACATGTGTGATTATATGTGTTTACTTGAGTAGATATATATGGGTTTAGAGATGTAATGAAGTCTTATGAATGTTTGGATTTTCATAACCTTGATTAATGTGGCATTTTAGGTGCTTGTAAGTTAGGATACCTTTGGAATTGGGAGTCATACCTTATGTTAGGATGACTAGCCTAGATTGAGTTAGGTGCACCATTATGTTTCCCTATCTCTCTAGTCCTCTTAATGCATGATCCTTGGGTCTACATGTAAACCAAAATTTTGGTGTACATGAAATATTGTCTTGCATACTTGGTGTTTGTATCCCTTGAAGAACTATGTTTGATGTAATAAAACTCTTAGTAAAAAAAATTTGGTTTGTAACTTTGTCATGTTGAATCTTTGCTCGATGTAAAGGTGTAAGTTGAGGGCTATAGTGAAAGAGTGCTAATTCATTCTAGGTGTGTTTATGTCTAGAAAGTGCATTACAATATAGACTCTTCAAACAACAAGCATTTCCTAGAATGTTTTAATAAAATTTCTTAAAGAAAAATTATTCCCAAGGTTTTTCCTCGCACGACACATCTACAACCTTATGGAAACATATTCTTGGTGTTGGAGGTTGTAATATGTGGCACCATACCATGTTATTCATATTTGATACATTTGTTAGAGTGGATGGTTGTTGAACTAAGATGATATCTATCTCATAAAGGTTTATTTCTATGCCTTCTGTATAAGCAACTAGTCAACATTTTGATCAGTCAAGATCTTGTATCTCCCAATTGACCTACCTCTTTTGTAGGTAATATTATAGAGTGGATTTTTATTATGTCATCTTAGGATGTGTCATGAAATGAGTGTCACTCTCATTCTATTCCTTGTATTTGTGGAAGAACTAGATTGTGGGTTAGTACCTAATATATGTCATAGAGGAAACTATATACTCTTGTATGTTCATTGTGGTGACCTTGTCACATGATTAGTGTATTTTTCTCTTGTTTCCCCATGCTTGTAACATTGGTGATGGTTATTTTCATGCCTTTATGATTTATCATGATACCATGTACACATAAGTGTGTAATGTGACACATAAATGTCACACTTGCAAGATAAAAAATGTTCACCCACTCTTTTTCATTAATGTTTAGGTGAAACCTTAGGGCATCACATTTGGTATCAAATCCCATTTTTTAGCATTGGGAATTATAGTTTGTGTCCTACTATTTAGTGTATGAGAATGTGTGGGGTTGTATCTTGTTTGTGTGCATTAAAGTGCGTAACACTAATGTGTTTTCCTTATATGTGTATGTTAGGTTCACAATACACCATTCATAGGATTAGTTAGTAAGAAATCACTTTTTTGTATGCCTTCTTGATGCCTTAAATTATTGACAAGGATTATTATGGTCTGTGAATGCTTGAATGACTTTTTGGAATCATTATTTTGATAGTATAACCATTTTTGATAATGTGGTTATGGAGATTTTTTTATGAAAGTAAATGACCATGTTTAACTCAAAAAATATATTTTGCACTCCATTCTGAGAGATTCATTTTTTTATGAAAGAGATGTATCATTCGTATTCTTGATTTTAAGAAGGAAAGTGATGCAATAGTGCTTGCACAAAATGAACCTTGAATTTTGTTCCCTTAATTATGTGTATATCATTATATTGTAACAATAGCATACTTTTGCACACGAATAGCCACGGTGGTGATGAGGCAGGGTTGATTTTTCAAATTCTAAAAAGGCAGTTTATTAGTTTTTTAGATTTTCAATATAAAAGTATAGAGAAAAAGGAGTTTTGGTGTAGCGGTGCATGAGCTCTGCTAGGGTTTTTTGCTTTCTAAGGTCATTCATGGCCCCTCCTACATCATACTGTGCTTCTTGCACAATAAATTGTTTCCTTCATTGAGTACAACCACATTTATTGCGGTTTTAGGGGTTTATTATGCCTTCAACCGGTTCTAACCCAACAATTTTTGCTGGTGTTAGCGGTTCATCGGTGCAATTTAATGGCTCCCCCACCGAACAAACGCCCTCAAAAATTTGTTTTGAAAGTCTTTCACGAGGTAAGCATTATGACGCCCCTACTGATGTAGTTTTACCTTTACCTGATTTTGATTTTGCATGCCAATGGCTCGAACAACACACCCTTATGGGTTATTTTGTTGGGAGGACTCCCCCTAAAAGTGTGCTAAAAGACTGGGTCAGCAAGGTCTAGGTCCCTCATGGGCTCTGCCTTGATATGGTCCAAAATCTGACTAAGGGTTTTTTTTGTTCCGCTTTGCGGAAGTTAATCATGTCCAAGCTATTTTGGGTCATGAGCCCTGGTATGTTCGGTCTTCCTTGTTGGTTTTCCAGGCATGGACCCAAGATTTTTCTGTCTCAAAAGACTCCAAAATGCGTGTCCTGGTCTGGATTAAGTTTCCCAAGTTACCTCTGCCTTGTGTGCCCTTCTTGAACCATATTGCTTCATCTATGGGGAGGGTTCTTTGTATCGAACCTGGTAGATTCTTTCAAGACCGTCCTCAAAAGAGGGTTTGTGTGGAAGTTGATTTATCCAAGGATTTGAAAGATTTTGTAGACATTCAAATCGGTGATATTCGTCACACCCAGAAAGTCACATATTTCAATCTGCCCAACACGTGCTATCGGTGCCAGTCAGCTGACCACAAGATCAAGGATTGCCCTTTGATAGTTCTTCGTACATCCTCTCAGTCATGGGATGTTGCAAAGCCTCATCTAACAGAGCCTTCAGCTAAGGCTAATACAAAGTGGACTACGGTTTCAAACTGGAAAAATAAGTCGTCTGGTTCTGGGTCGGCTCCCAAGGCCCCTAAACCGACCAAGCTAGTTTCAAACCCTTCAGAGAAGGGGACAAATACTCCCTCAGGAGTTACTTCTGCTATTTTATAGCCTAGGTCTAAGGCCATGCCTCAGCCTGCGGCTATTTTGTGTGCTCAATCGACTTTTTCCTCCGCAGCGGGGACTCAACGCCATTCTCGCAGCCCATCTCCTCCACCAGAAGAAGGTGAATATGTGTTGGAAAAATGGAGATTCTCTCCTTCTATTTAGATTGGTTCTATTCCGCAAGAGTTTTTGAAGAATAGCTTCTCTTCCCTGGGTGAAGAGGACTGAGATTTTGCAAGTATGAAAGATTTTCCATGAATTTTATCTCATGGAATGTTCGAGGTCTAACTGATCTCTCCAGGAAGTATTCTATTAGGAATACTTTGCAGAATTACCCAAGGATTGAAGTGCTTTGTTTCCAGGAAGTTAAAATTTTAGGTTTCTTGCTTGCTTCAGCTTGTCGCTCTATTTGGCTAGCTAGTTCTATGTTTTGCACTTTGCATGAGGCTGGTCGTGGTGGAGTTACGACTCTTTTGGCCCCACGACTACATTCTTGTGTGGTGGACCATGGGGTTGACCCCCTTGTGGGCTGTCTAAGTTCTTCTCAATATTGAGAATCATTCCTTCAGGATTATTAATATTAATGCCTCTAATGATATCGTGGAGCGTTGCTTTCTTTGGCGCTAGATTGCTGACTATTTGTCAGTTGCCACCTGGTTGCTCTGTGGTGATTTCAACATGGTGAAAATGACATACGATAAGAATGGCACCTTGCTTTTTCGTTGGGCAATGGGTGAAAGGAGGCGTGGTTTTACATACGTAATAGATTGGGGATTTTTTATCCCAATATGAGATGCTGCCATTCTCATTCTCTCTGGCACACTTGGTGCAACTACAGGGCTGGTTCTGACAAAGTCTTTATACGCCTTGATCGTGCTATGATCTCGGATCAATCTTTTTTTTCCTTCAATAGCTTTGCCTTGTCTTTTAAGCCATTAGTGGATGTGACCCTTTCTGATCACTTCCCAATTCATTTTCGCACTGAATGGGCATCTTGTCAACCTCACACATGTAAGACTCAATTATTCTTGAACACGTCTTTTCTCTGTCACAAGCCCACTCTGGCCCAAATTCACCGAGTGTGTAATTTAGAGTGCAAGCCTCTTGGTTGTATGGGCTGGATTGCTTGGTGGAATGATGCCATCATTTGTATTGCACATTTCTTATGCATTTATGGACATCAGCTTGTTATCATTCGCCAGTGTTCTTACGAGGCCACCACTGCCGACTTGCGTATGGCTATGGAGGCTTTAGCGGCCAGTCCTTTCTCCCCATCACATCAAGTCCGAATGGCAGATTTAAGACATCAAAAGCAAGAGGCAGATAATTATTCTGCCAGAGCTGCTCAAATCAAGGCTCAACTCCACTGGCTCAAAATTCGTGATTGTGCCTTTAAAGAGTCTTTTTTGGATCTTCATGCTAGGCACTCTTCCCCAGGCATTAAAGCAATCAAAGATGGTAACCAGGCGCTCTCTGAGCTACCTGACATTCTCCAGGCTTTCGTGCGTCACTATGAGCAGGTTTTCATGGCTCAGGACCCCACTCCTGTGTGTCAACAAGCCCTTCAGGACTGCCTTGCTGTTGTGCCACATAGGCTTTCTTCTGCCCAAATTAATTTATGTGATCAATTGTTAACAATTGATGATCTCAAGGAATTTGTTTCCTCCATGGCCGATGATAAGGATCCTGGGATTGATGGAGTGATTTGCATCATGTTTATCTTGAAGCCTTCCAAACCAATTCTCTAGGAAATTTAATAAATAAAGGCAATATTAAATTCATACCTAAACCTGGGGATCCGGAGGATATTTGCACCTGGCGGCCCATCACCCTTCTCAATGTTTCATACAAAATCATTGCTAAAGCCTTGGCTCTAAAAATTTTCCACCTCTTACCTCAGGTTGTGCGTCCTGAGCAAACTGATTTCATTAAGTCCAGGTTTATTCTTGATTTTAATTAAGGCATGGGTGCTCATTAAAATTGATTTTGCCAAAGCTTATGACCATATTGAATGGCCTTTCATTCTTGCGATGTTCTAGGCCTTGGGATTTGGGCCCAATTTTATGCAGTCTATTCGTATGGTTTTTTTCGATGCCTCGGCTTACATTTCCATTAATGGCCACCAGTCTTCTGCTTTTGGTCTTTTTTGTTCTATTTGCTAGGGATGCCCTCTTGCCCCTGCTTTGTATTTTCTGGTTGCTAAGGGCTTTGGATATCTCTTGGCCAATGTTGTCTCCCAGCAACGTGTTAAAGGGATCTCTCTCCCAGACTCTCAAGAGCAGCTTGTCAATGGCCACTTCGCGGATGATTCCTTTCTCACTCTCTTAGAGGATGAAGGTTCTATCACTGCTGCCCTTGAATTTCTTGATACTTTTTGTCTTTCTTCTGGCTCTGATATTCAATGGAACAAGACCTTGTGCTATAAACAATCGATGCTCCCTACTCCTACGTGGCTCCAAACTTATAACTGGAAGTGGATTGGGCAGGGAGAAATCTTTCGATTTCTAGGTATCCCCTTTTCCTTTCAGGCTTCCCCTTGGGAGCTTTGGCAAGCCATGCTCTCTAGGGTTGAGTAGAAGCTGGCCTATTGGATGACTAAGCCTCTTTTCATTGGCTGGAAAATTTTAGTTGTGTTCTAAAATTTTGGCTGCCACCCACGTCTACTATTCTTCCTGTTGGGCTCCTTCTGAAGCGGCCTACAGCAGGTTTGAAAAGTTGCTCCATGATTTTTTATGGGCCTCTTTTGAAACCCACAAGGGCTTTCATCGAGTCACTTGGAAATTTTGTTGTCTCCCAAGGACTTAGGAGGGCTTGGATTGCTCTCCACTCAACGACAAGGGACTGCTCTCTGTGTCAAATGGATTATCCATGCTCTCACCGGGGATGAAGCTTGGAAGATTCTCCTCAGACATTGTATTCAGTCTGGTTTTCCTGTTCACAGACCCGCCTGGAAAGGAATCGATCTCCAAACCCTCCTAGTTATGAGGGAGCCGGTTTAGATTGTGGGCTCCTTTGTGGCCAAGAGCATTTGGTGCTTTTGAGAAACCGTTATGCCTTGGTTTCATTGGGTCAGGGTTGGATTTCATGATGGGCTCTCCATCAACCAACGTAACCTCTAGTGGTTCCCCTTTTGGCTTAGAATGGTCAACCCATGGCCAAGTCGCCTTGGCTCAAGGCTCTCAGATTTCATAAGAAGGGCATTCATACACTGCATCAGCTCATTCACTAGCCTACCATGCATCTTTTGCTGTGGGATGTTTTCAAAACCCAGTACAGTCTTCAAAACCAGGACTGTATTATTTTTGACGGACTGGTGAGCGCCATGCCAGCGGAAATTCTTCACAAAGTTTGCATTTGTGGGCACAAACCTCAGTAGAAAGACTGGAAATGGTTTCCAGATACTCCTCTTCGGAGCTACAAGCCGCAACTTGGTTATAGGTGGCTTTCACCCCATTTTCCTATGGTCAACTTTTTGAACCAGAGGTGGCTTCTTAATTCCTTGACCCATACTTGGCATAAGAGGTTTGATTCCACTTGGTCTGCAATTGTTAATCCGAAGCTAGCCCACTTTGTTTGGTGTATTCTTTTCCAAGGCTTGCCTGTAGGTTCTTGGCTTGTTCATTTGGGGGTTCCAGACCCTCGCTGCCCTTTTTGTGGGTAGCCTGAAAGCTTTAAGCACCTTTTATGGTTTTGTCCCAGAGCTTAGCAGCTTTGGACTTGGATTCATGACTTATTTCGGCCTTTTACACCGGAACCCTTTTCGTGGCATATGGTTCTGCTGAGGGACCCGCCTGGAACCTCGGTTAAGTTCACCCTACTTTGACACACTTTCAGGGTGGAAATCCTCTTCAATATCTCGAAAGACATAATTTCTTGTATATTTGCTCATTCTCATTTAGATTTTAATGTGTCTCTTTATGCTAAAGTAGTTATATGTTCTAATGTTCTCTTACAAATTCAAGTGCAATCCAACAAGGTTGCACTGGAAGTGGCTCACCTATAGGTTCTCCTAGACCACTGGGGCAATGCCCCTTGTACTATGGCTTGGATCCCTAATTTGCCTTCTTCCTCCCATGGTCAGTCGCCTTCTTGGGGCCAAAAGCGGCGTGACTCTACACGATCCCACTCCCAGCCTCCTGCTCAACGAGATTTTCGACCTCCCAGGCGGGCTTATTCTCCTTCGCCATGTCCTTGTTAGGGCTGGCACTCTAGTGGTGCTCCAAGGAGTGGTGGTGGCGATTCTAGGTGGCCCTCTGATGCTCTGCCTACTTCTGGTTCTGGTTGGCCTTCTAGTGACAAAATTTTTCCACGGATGGCTCTTGCAATCTCGCCTCAACGCGAGGAAAAAGAAACTAAAAAAGATGAAGATAAAGTTGATGATAGTTGGGGTGCTCCTCCTAACATCACTCCAAACCCCACTGATATATGGGGGAAACATCTAGATGATAGGGACCCCCAAGGATCTACTGGCACTGCCTTGGCTGCTTAATTTTCTTTATGTTATTGGACTTCTGGGCTAGGCCCATGTGATATTTTGGATTTTCTGGGCTGGGCCTATGTGTTATTTTGGATTTTTTGGGCTGGACCCATGTGACATTCGGGGTGTGCCTTTTTACCATCCACCCCTTTTTTGTGAATTTTTAATTTTATCTTTACTTTAATATAGATATCTACCTATTTGGTTGTCGCCCACAAAAGGATATAAAAGTCATGGCAAATCCTAATCTGGGAATTGGACATTTCAGTAGGTGACTAACATCTTTTCATGGTCATTCATTTACTTGTCAAACCAGGGAATGTATACTTGAAATGGAGCGGCACTGTATGTGCACTAAGAACTGGTTTTAGCCACAACCTACTTGAAATAAATGCTTGAAAGGAATTCTAACTTTGATGTAGGAACGTGAGACAAAGTCTTATTAACTTAACATCACTTAACTAAAGCAGGAATCCTAATAACCATTACTGGGAAACAAACCATGAATTGGCCTTATGCTACAGGAACAGACATAGGGATGGATTCCTTATGTTGCAGGAACAATATAAGACTGAGTTTGCATTAAAACTTACTGCAATGAAATTCTAACAGATAAACAATAGGAAGTAAACAGCTAACTACAGATACTCACTAAGTGGGCCCCCTTAGCAAGCATCAACCAATTTAAACAAGAGTTGAACTCAAAACTTCATCAGCTTTTTATTCATGAACTCAAAATCATATACATGGTTGTTCTTCTTGTAAGAAAACTTTAACACAAAGCTCCGTTTTTCACTATAATAGTAATCTCAATACACTCTGTTCTATCTCTATTCTCCAATCTAGTCTCTTCTTAATCATCTTGTTCACTCTCGCAAGGGGAACATTTATTTAAAGAGAAATAGCTAACTAACTAATAGAGAAAGATGTGGATATAAATGCCTCATGAGGCTGAGGAACAGATTTCATAAATGCAAGTTTATCTACTCAACAGATTCAGAGGGAATCTAGAACTCCACTCTTCCTAGATTGATGATCAATTTGGTTTCTTCCCAATGACCCAGACAAAGAATCCTCGCTTGAAATGACTCCTTCGATGGTGTGCTGGAAACAGATTTTTCTACAAGGCCATGTTTTGTTCTGCATTGACCCGTTCATACCAGCTTTAACAACCTATAGAACACATGGCAACAAAGGCAAACAAAGGCATGCACTCATAATAGCATGATACTCATCATTAATCACACGCATCAAATTCATCTTACTTATCCAAAAACTACATATATCGTATCAATCAATTGAGAGGTCAAAACAGGGTAATGAACATAGACATACTAAGATATTTAGGCTACAAGAATATAGGAATGCTTGTCATAGAATACTACCCATTAACATGAAAATTTTATAACCACAGAGTTTAAAACATCCATAAAAGAGAGCAAGGGATTTTAAAACTATAACATGATATCCAAATTATAAACATATTCTGGGCTCATCACTATTCATGAAAAAAAAATTCTAAAAAGGCGGAAGATTAGGATGATCCTTCAGGCGATAATGGTAGACAGGGTGTTGATGCGGGGGTGATTTGAGGCGGGGCCCTTTCTGAAAGTAAGTTGAGTGGGTCCTTTTTTGTGGATAATCTTATTTATGTTAGTTTAGAGGCTTTGAATTCTGTGTGTTTGACACATTCGTTGGTACCCGGCTCTAAAACAGAGGTACTAGTATCTGAAGAGTCAGGGAATGGCCTGTCTTCGGTTGCGTGTGATGGGACTCCTATTTTGGAGAGTCTTGGGCCTAACAAGTCTAAGAATTCGTTCTTATCGATCTCATCCCTTGATTGGTCAAATTTGTTGTCTCTAAGGCCAAAGGAAAAATCTCTTCCCCTTGGTGCTTTTTGTGGCTAATAAAAATACTGGAGAGTATTCTATGTCTGTCTCGAACTGTATTGTTGATAAAAGATTGTCTAATATGGATATGGTGTTTTTGGGTAAATTTATTGGCCCTAGACCTCACATAGAGCTGGTGCACAAATTTACTATTAATTGTTGGAAACCTAAAGCACAAGTTGAGGTGGAGGTTATAGCTAAAGTTTTCTTCTCTTTCTCCTTCAACTATGAAGATGATATGGTGATGGCATTGACGAGTGGCTTGTGGTTCCTTGGCAATTCTTCTTTGATGATGAAGTGGGAACCTAGCTTCAATCTAAACTCGTGTTCTTTCTTCTCTGCTCTGGTGTGGTTTAGGTTGTTTGTTCTCCCATTGGAATTCTGGGATGGGGAGGAGTTTAAGGGATTTCCAATACTTTTGGGTGCTTGTTTTCGATTGAGCGAATGATGGCCTCTAGGAAGCGACCGATTTATGCCAAGTTTTCTGTGAATTGGGAGCAATCAATTGATTTGCCTTCTATAGTTAATATCAACTCTAAACTAGGGGTGTGGGAGAAGATGGTTGAATTTGAGTCGAATCCCTTTGCCTGCTTCCACTGTAAAAAAATTGGCCACTGGGCAAAAAAAATTCCTCTCAAAGTTCCTAAACAAATGACCAAACAATGGTGTGAGGTGGAGAAACCTCCAGTTATGGAGGTGGAATCTATTACTCCTCTAGCCATGGAGGTGGAGCCTGACGATGCTCCTTCCCTGGAGGTTTGGGATGAGGTTGTTAAAGTAGATTCTATGCTTGGGCAGGAGGATTTGAATCAAGAAAAATGCTCATCCCCGGTGAGTTATGAGGTAAGGGTTGAGGAGGAAAATGCTTCTTTTGTTTGTGTTAATTCTGGTTCTCCCCCTCGGGGGAGATTCCTCAAAGTTTGGTGTCAAATACGAAAGGGATGGAGTTGAAGCTTGAGATTAAGGAGCTTGAGGAAATGGAGGATGCAGACAATCTACCTTATATTCAGGTTTGTGGGCGCAATAGGAAGAAACACTCCCCATTTCCAGGGGAAGTGATGAAGAATAGGCAAAGGATGGACTATGGTTCTGAGCCACATGGTAGAGGTTGGCCTCCTACTAATGTGGTTAGGGAAAAGGAGAGTTAGATGGATATTGTTGATGGTATGTAGAGAAATTTGTTGGAGATGTGCTCTAAGAGCACTACTCATAAACTCCTATGAAGATTATCTCTTGGAACATGAGGGGCCTGAATCACCCTCATAAGCATGATATCCTGGCTAATCTAGTTAGAGATCATCTCCCTGATGTTTTTTTAATTCAAGAAACTAAAATGGGTTTGGATAAACTTTCTAGGTTTAAAATGAAGCTTTTCAAGGATTGTGGTATGCATTGCTCTGAGGCTGTTGGTGCTTCTGGTGGAATTGTGACTTTTTCGAATCTTCAAGTGATTAGAGGTGTGGAGGTGTTTAATGGTAGTAATCATGTGGCTAATTCTCTCTTCCACCTTCAAGATAATTTTTCATGGACCTTATCTAATATTTATGCTTCTAATTGCAATAATGCTAGAAAAAAGCTTTAGGAAATCTTGCTTCCTTTAAAGATTCTAATAATATAGGCAATTGGTTGGTCATTGGTGACTTCAATATGCCTCTATATGATGCTGATAAGATGGGTGGCTCATAGAACATGGATGATAGTAGACTTGATCTAATGAAGTTCATTAATGAGTCAGCTCTTCTTGATTTGCATTTGAAAGGGGTTTCCTATACCTAGTCGAATAGGCATGTGGGAAATGCCCTTATACAGGTTAAGTTGGATCATGCTCTATTAACCCCTGAATGGCTTGCTCATAATTCTTTCTCCCTCTCTGCTCTTACTAGAGTGGGCTCAGATCACTTTCCCCTAGCTCTATCTATGGATATGTTGGGTGGAAAGAAGAATTTTCCTTTTAGATTTGAGAAAATGCGGACTTATCCTGATTTGGGTAATTTGGTTAACGATTGGTGCAATATTAATGTGGATGGATTGGCTATGTACAAAGTGGTTAAAAATTTGGCTAGTGTTAAGTTTAATGTTAGAAAATGGAATCGTACCTCTTTTGATCATATTTTTGTGGAGAAAGAAGATGTCTCTAAGGAGCTCCTCTTTGTTCAACAAGTTATTCAAACGTCTAGGTATGATCAAGATGTGATGTTGAAGGAAAATGTTTTGTTGTCCAAGATGCATAATATTATTGCGAAGGAGGAAGAACTTTGGAAGCAGCGCTTGCGGATTATGTGGTGGAGGAGTGGTAAGCGCAATAACAAAAAAAATCATATCTCTACGTTGAAACATAGGGCTTCGAATAGGATCAACTTGATTAATTTTAATAACCAAGATTTGGAGAAGAATGTTTATTTAGAGAATGTTGTTGCCTCCTATTTCTCTCAATTGCTTTCCGTGGAGGGACAGCTTGACTTGGCTTGCCAAGAGGATATCCTGAGGGATATTCCCAGGTTGGTGGATGAGGATCTCAACAGGCAGTTAGTTATTATTCCTTCAGGGGATGAAATTCATAGTGTTTTCTTTTCCTTTGAAGGTAATAAGGCTTTGGGCCCTGATAGCTTTCCCATGTTCTTTTTTCAATCCTTTTGGGAAACTTTGGTGAAATATGTTGTTGCGGCTTCTAAGGAGTTCTTCAGAATGGGTTCCCTTTTAAAGGAGTTGAACTCTTCCTTTATTCTTTTGGTTCCTAAGAAGCCTGGAGTTGCTTCTTTTGAGGAGTTTTTTCCTATTAGTCTTTGCAATTCAATTTATAAGATTATCTCCAAGCTTATGGCTTTGTGGTTGGCAGAAAAATCTTGGATTCTATTCTCGTTGTTCATGAGAATATCCATTCTCTTTCAATTAATAAACAAGCCAACTTTTTCTTCAAGATTGATTTACTCAACTTATGATCCAGTGGATTGGGGTTTTTTTCTAAGATCCTTCTCTCCTTTGGTTTTGGAGAGAAATTGGTGGCTTTGGTGCATCAACTTGTTCAGACTCCTTGGTTCTTGGTGCTTATCAATGGGTCCCCTTTTCCTCTCTTTGATTTCTCTAGGGGGTTGAGGTAAGGGGATCCTGTCTCTCCCTTCCTTTTTATCATTATGGTTGAGTTGTTGTGACGCTTGATTAAAGGATTTGTTAATTATGGTCTTATGAATGGGTTAGCCCCTTCTTCTGCAAACCTGGTTTTCTCTCATCAACAATTTGTGGATGATTCTCTTTTACTTGGCCAGGCTTCAATTAAGGAAGCTAAGGCTATCAAACGGATTCTACAAATTTATGAGGCATTGTTTGGACAAAAGGTGACTTTACAAAAGAGTGTGATTTTTTTTTTCAACACTCCGGTTCAATGACAAATTAGGATTGCTAGAATCTTGCAATGTCAAATTGGTGAGATTCCTTCTTCTTACCTAGGTCTCCCCTTATGCTCTAAGGCTCCTGATTCTTTATGGAGGGGGTTGATTGAAAAATTTAATTCCAAATTGGCTGGTTGGAAGGGGGATTTTCTTAGTCAAGCTAGTAAATTTTAGTTGATTAAGTCCACCTTTCAAAATATTCTGATCTATGCTCTTAACCTCTTTCACATGTCGCAGAAATTTGTGGATACCTTGGAAGGAATTTGGAAAAAAAAATCTTTAGATAGGCATTGAAGATAAAAAAGAACCCATTTGGTCGCCTGGGATGATGTATGTCACCCTATAAAGGCTGGGGGGCTAGGAATCCATAAAATTCAAATTTTCAATATTTTCCCTCTTGGGTAAATAGTTGTGGAATCTTTTTTTGACTAAAAGTGAGTGGGAAAAAATTGCTTCGAGAAAATACTTACATGGTGCTGATGCGATTAGAGATGTTCTATCTAATGATTTTATTCCCCCGTCTAGTTCTGTGTTGTGGAATGCTATGCTGAAGGCTTGAAGGCTTGTTTCTAAGGGTATTTTTTTGGTAGTTGGGTAATGGGAGGAGTATTTTGTTCTAGTAGGATAATTGAAGAGAAAACGTGCATGAATCTACAAACTCAAAATTGTGGAATACATTCCCTTAACACTAATACAATAGAGGAGTAAAGCATAAACCAATTTCAATAGCTTCACAAACTACTTAAGATGAATACATGCAAGCAAAATAAATATTACACAAAGTTGAGTATTCACAGTTGACACAAGATACATGTGGGAAAACCTTTTTAGGTAAAAATCCCACCACACAAAGTCCAGTCTATTTTGTATTATAGTAATATAAACAGTTACATACAAATCACATACTTCTCTGTTTAGCTCACAGCAGCACAATCAAATTCTTGTTGTTACAATGTTCTCGCCCCTTTACAAACCATTCAAACCTCTTATCTATCAATCACATACTCGACTTACATAAGTCATAAATTGCATTCAATTCTATCTGACAACCGCCAATCACAAAATACAGTCATCTCTGATCAAATCACACCAATGATCTACCCATGTCAATCTTCCTACATTGAGCCACCTAGGCCATAACTGTCATTACCCAAATCGGGTTTTGTTTCACCACCCTGAGTTGACCTACATCTGCTGCAATTACTGCATTGGCCTCTAGCCAATAATTGCACTACACTGAGCCACGTGTCCCCATTTTATTCGCTGTCGCTTTCTGATTTTGAGTCCAACTCGATCAACGTGGTTGCCGAGTTTGACCGAGCTCCCCACAACCTTTATCGCGGTATCGCGGGTGGCAAAAAGACCCACCATGGTATAGTGGTAGCTAGTCAAAGGGACCATTGATGGTCTTACAGCGGCCATCGCGGTCAGTCACTTAACCACCCGCAGTACCATGGTAACTGTCAGCCTGACCGTTGGTGGATTTACCACGACCACCACGATCAGCCCTTTGGCTAGCCGCAGTACCGTGGTAACCACCAAGCAAGCCGCAGGAGGCTTTACTGCAGCCATCGCAGTCATCCCTTTGGCTGGCCGTGATATGGCGGTAACTACCAGGCCAACCGCAAGAAGCTTTACCGTGGTCAGCCATTTGGCTGGCCGTGGTATGGTGGTAACCGCCAGGCCAGCCGCAGGTGGCTTTACCGTGGTCAGCCCTTTGGTTGGCGGCAGTATGGCGGTAACCACTAGGCCAGCCGTAGGCAACTTTACCGCGGCCACCATGGTCAGCCCTTTGGCTGGCCGCGGTATGGTGGTAACCGCCAAGACTGACATCGCCAGTGCAAGACAAAGTCGCCGCAGTAAAGCGGTAAGGGCCAAAATGAGAACAAAGATAACGCCAAGGGAGAAAGAAAGGGTCACATGACTGGAAATTGAGACATACTTTCTCAACAAGCTCCCACTTGGCAAACATTTCTAGCAACCCCATTGCAACAACAATCACTGCTTGTCATAAACCCCAAAGCCCATTGATTATGTGCACCATCTGAACTTATCTATACTCACAGGATTTTTCAAAGCGTCTACAACATTCTTCAAGGTGTCCTCCTTTTCCAAACTGACCCTGCCATCTTCAACCATGTCCCTTATGAAGTGATACTGCACATCAATGTGCTTGGTCCTAGCATGAAAGGTCGGATTCTTTGCCAAACAAATGGAACTCTGACTGTCACAGCAGATTGTAATCTATCCAGCATCAAATCCAATGTCTGAACACAAACACCTCAGCCAAACCGCTTCCTTACAAGCATGAGTTGCAACCATGTACTATGCCTCTGTCGTGGATAAAGCAACTACAGCCTATCGTTTGCTCATCCAACTGATAGCTCCACCATTAAGCATGAAAGTGTATCCACTGGTGGATTGCCTGTTGTCTATGTCCCTTGCCCAATCTGAATCAACATAACCTTGGATGCTGAGAGATTTTTGTGATGCAACCATACTACCATGGTAACACAAGGCATAATCTGAAGTCCCCTTCAAATACCTGAAAAACTCTCTTCACATTATCCCAATGTGATCTTCCTGGATTTTCCATAAAACAGCTTAGAACTCCCACTATTTGGGAAATGTCTGGTCTTGTGTAGACCATAGCATACATCAAACTGCCAACAACACTTGCATAAGGCACACTGGTCACGTCCTCCATCTCTGTAGCAGAGTTTGAATAGTCTTCAACTGACAGCTTATTTCCATGCATGATTGGAACAAGTTGTTTGCAGTCATCCATGCTAAACCTCTCCAGAACTATCGTCACATACTTACTCTGACTGACCCAAAGCTTTTTGCTTGTTCTGTCCCTGGTAATCTCCATTCCAAGAATGTACCTATCTCCACCAAGATTTTTCATCTCGAACTTTGTAGACATCTAAGATTTAAGGTCAGAAATCATAGTCTTTCTATTTCCAATAAATAACATATCGTCCACATAAAGAATGATAACAAGCACACGATCATTCTTAGATTTATAGTAAATGCAATGATCAGACTTTGATCTCACAAACCCAATTAACAACACAAATGTGTCAAATTTTTGGTACCACATTCTAGGAGACTGTTTTAAACCATAGAGAGATTTATTTAACTTACAAACCAGGTTTTGTTTACCTCTTTCAACATAATGTTCAGGCTAGGACATGTAAATTTCTTCTTCCAGCTCACCATGGAGAAATGTTGTCTTCACATCCATCTGCTCAATTTCATAATCATATATAGTTGCTAATGACAAAATAAATATGATGGATGTCAACTTTTCTACAGAAGAAAAAATCTCTACATAATCAATTCCCTCAATTTGAGAAAAACTTTTTGTAACTAGTCTAGCTTTGTAATTCTCAACACTGCCATCAAGACCTGTCTTCTTTTTGAACATCCACTTACAACCAACAAGCTTTCACCCTTTAGGTAGTGGTACCGAATTCCAGGTATCATTCTTTTTCAAATAATTCATTTCTTTATTCATGGCTTCCAGCCAAGACATTGAATCAGTCATGTTTATTACTTCCTTAACAGTCATCGGCTCATCAGTGTTGGTAATTAAATCATAGGCACAATTTGAATCTAACATAGAGAAACCATACCTATCAGGTTGCATTTTTTCTCATCTAGATCTTCTTACAGGCCGAGGTTGATCTTCATCCTCAAAACTTCCAGAGCTGCTTGAGCTCTCCTCAGTCTCAGGTACATTTTGCAACTCTTCCCTTTTAGGTATTTTGGGAATTTCAATAGCATCCTTGTTCTTCTTGTCACTCTAATTTGTCCCAAGCTGCTGATCACTAACTTAAGGTTTTAGCTCATGAAATATCACGCTTCTACTGTATAAAACCTTCTCAGTATCAGGGTTTCAAAGCTTGTATCCCTTCACACCAACTCCATAGCCGATGAGGATACACTTGACAGCCTTGTTATCCAGTTTAGATCTCTTTTCATTTGGCACATATACATATGTCTCATAGCCAAACACACGGACATGCCTCAGAGAGGACTTTTTCCCAGACCATGCTTCCAAAGGTGTCTTGTCAACAAGAGTTGGACAAGGAGATCTATTTATCAAATAACATGTTGTAGCCACAGCCTCAGCCCAAAACTTCTGCTCCAGACCAGCACCACTCAGCATACTCCTTGCCTTTTCCATCAGCGTCTTGTTCAACCTTTCAGCAACTCCATTTTGCTGTGAAGTATAAGGCATTGTCTTCTGCCTTTTAATCCCATGATCAATGCAATAACTTTCAAAATCTGCAAAATAAAATTCACCACCATTTTTTGTCCTTAAACACTTAATTTTCCTTTCAGTCTGATTTTCAATCAAAGATTTAAATTCTTTAAATCGACTGAATACTTTTGATTTACTTTTAATGAAGTATACAAATGCCCTTCTTGAATACTCATCAATAAAAAAAACATAGTATCTAAACTTTGATAACTAAGGAACATTAACTAGACCAAACACATCAAAATAAACATAATCCAATATACCAGAAGATTTGTGAGTATTAGAATAAAAAAAAACGCGGTGCTGCTTTCCATAGATGCAATGTTCGCAGAAATTGAACTCAAGGTTACAATCATCAAGCCCTTCTACAAGATTTTTATTCTTCAAGGTTTTTAAACCTTTCTCACCAATGTGACCAAGTCTATGATGCCATAGCATAGTCTTCTCAGCTAGGAGTTTTACCTCCATAGCATTTGCAGCTAGAGAAGAGTCTTCATCTTTCTTTGCAGGTGCAACAATGCATGGCTTTACAAAGGCACTGATACAAATAATAGGATGTGCATCCAGCTTGTACAGAGTGCCAGTACGAACACCCTTAGTCAACACCATTGCACCTCTAGCCATTTTACATCCCTTACTAGAAAAAGAAACTTCTACACCAACATCATTTAACTTACTGACAGAAAGAAGATTTTGAGCCAGACCTGGTATGTGAAGTACACCACCAATACCTTTGACTCTCCCGCCAGGAAACTGAATTTTGACTCTTCCTCTGCTAACTATTTCCAATGTTGAATCACTTGCCAAGAACACCTTTCCACCGTCATACTTCTCGTATTTAGAGAATCATTCTCTATTGGACATCATGTGAAAAAAGGCACCTGAGTCAACAAGCCAGACATCATCAGATGCCTGAGTTGTCAAGGTTGCTGCAATGAAGGCTTTTACATCACTTTGAGAAGATTCATTGTCAGAAACATTCTTCTTCTTTTTCTCCTTGCAGTCCTTCCTGATATTACCAGGTTGCCCATAGTTCCAGTATCTCACCTTGAACTTTTTACCAGGAGACTTTGATCTCCCTGTAGATTTAGATTTTGACTTCTTGCCTTTCTTCTTGCCTTTCTCCTTTGGTCTACCTCGAACAGCAAGAGCCTCTTTGGCCATCTCTGAAGACTTCCTCCGCATCTCTTTAGATAGCAATGAGGCAGCAATGTCTTCCATCTTGAAAGAAGCAGTAGTGCTTCCAATGGCCATCACAAGATGATCCCAATTGTCAAATAACGAACACAACAGGAGCATGCAATGATCCTCATCCTCAATCTTTACACCTATAGATGCCAGCTGAGTGACACTCATATTAAACGAGTTCAAATGGTCTGCAGCAGATGCACCTTCATCCATCTTCAAGGAGTACAACTTCTTCCTTAGGAATAACTTATTTACCATAAACTTTCCATGATAAATATCACCAAGCTTCTTCCATAATGAAGCTGCAAACTGCTCCTCATGAACGTTTAGGAGAACAGAATCAGCTAGACTCAATCTTATCAAACTTCTTATTTTTCTATCAGCAAGATCCCAAACTTCTTGTGTTGTACTTTGTGGCTTAGTTCCATAGATAGCAATCCATAGGTCTATATCCACAAGCAAGTCTTCTATCTTGAGTTTCCATAACTCAAAGTTACTACCATTGAACTTTTCAATATCTACTCTACCAAATGTACTCGCCATCTCAAATAGAAACAAGTTCCAATAATGCAAGACCCCCACTGAAACAATATTAACACAAAAAACTAAAATTTTCTACAAGGATAACACAACTGGCCAAGCTCTGATACCACTTGAAGAGAAAACGTGCATGAATCTACAGACTCAAAAGTGCATAATACATTTCCTTAACACTAATACAACAGAGGAGTAAAGCATAAACCAGTTTCAATAGCTTCACAAACTACTTAAGATGAATACATGCAAGCAAAATAAATATTACACAAAGTTGAGCATTCACAGTTGACACAAGATATACATGAGAAAACCTTTTCAAGTAAAAAAACCCACCACACAAAATCCAGTCTATTTTGTACTACAGTAATAGAAATAATTACATACAAATCATAGACTTCTCTATTCAGCTCATAGCAGCACAATCAAATTCTTGTTGTTACAATGTTCTCCCCCCTTACAAACTATTTGAACCTCTTATCTATCAATCACATACTTGACTTACATAAGTCATACATTGCATTCAATTCTGTCAGACAACCACCAATCACAAAGTACAATCATCTATGATCAAATCGCACCAATGATCTACCCATGTCGATCTTCCTGCATCGAGCCACCCAAGCCATAACTGTCGTTACCCAAATCAGGTTTTGTTTTGCCACCCTGAGTTGACCTGCATCTGTTGTAATTCTGCATTGTCCTCTAGCCAATAATCACACAACATTGCGCAACGTGTCCCCATCTTATTCACTGTCACTTTCTCATTCCGAGTCCAACTTGGTCAACCTGGTCGTCAAGCTTGACCAAGCTCCCCACAACCTTTACCGCGCTACCGCGGCTGGAAAAAAGACCCACCGCGATATAGCGGTAACTGGTCAGAGGGACCGTTGATGGTCTTATCGCGGTCAATCACTTGACCGCCCATGGTACCGTGGTAACTGTCAGCCTGACCATTGGCAGCTTTACCATGACCACCGCGGTTAGCCCTTTGTTTGGCCGTGGTATCGCGGTAACCACCAAGCAAGCCACAGGTGACTTTACCATGGCCACCACAGTCAGCCCTTTGGCTGACCACCGTATGGCGGTAACTACCAGGCTAGCCGCAGGCAGCTTTACCACGGCTATCACGGTCAGCCCTTTGGCTGGCTGCAATATGGCGATAACCACGAGGCCAGCCACAGGCGGCCACCACGGTCAGCCCTTTGGTTGGCCGTGGTATGGCAGTAACCGCCAAGCTAGCCGCAGGTAGCTTTAGCATGGCCACTGTGGTCAGCCCTTTGGTTGGCCGCAGTATGGTGGTAATCACCAGAATTGACACTGCCAGTGCAAGACAAAGCCGTTGTGGTAAAGTGGTAAGGGCTGAAATGAGAACAAAGATAATGCCAAGGGAGAAAGAAGGGGTCACATGATTGGAAATTGAGACATACTTTCTCAACAATAATTGCTATGGTAAGCAGCCTCTCAAGGATGAGCCTTGGGCTCTTCCCTTTATGGACCTTTTTGTTCATCTATTTGGCAGATGTTTTGTTGATTATATTGATGGAGGTTGTTAAAGGAAGTTGCATGAGGTGGAACCTAGGCTAGAAGTTATTTATAAGGCTCTCTTTGTGGTGCATATTCCTTCTTATCCTGCTCCTGGTAGATTTGTTTGGAAACCGTCCTCTACGGGTAACTTCTCTATTACTTTGGCCTTCCATCTCAATGATTCCTTCATTAGTCCATCACCTTTTTGGGCCTTTGTTTGGTCCTCTAGATTGATTCCTAAGGTTAATATTTTCTTTTGACTTTTATGTTAGAAAAAAAATTTATCTACTAATAATTTGATTAAAAGAGGCTTTGTTATGCCTAATAGATGCTTTCTTTGTGAGGAGGAAGTGGAAAACACTTGCCATTTTTTGATTGGCTGCAGATTTGTTGAAGTGATATGGAAGCATTTTCTCTTAATTTGCAACATTTGTTGGGTGTTTCCTGCTTCTGTCAAAGATTTATGGTTCCAATAGGTTGGCCCTTCTGCTTATCCAACTCCGTAGATCTTGTGGTCTCTCACTTTGCCTCATCTAATTTGGGGGGTGTGGTTGGAGTGAAACAATAGAATCTTTAAGATTAGTTCTCTTCCTGTGTTGGTTGTGGCTCATAAAATTTATGTGGGAATTAAGGAAAACTTCCTTTCTGGAGTTTCCTTCTTTGCTAGTCATAGAATTAATCTCAGTCCTTTTGATATCTCTATTGCTCAAAAGTGGAATTTGCCTTGTGATATCTCTGTTCTGGTCTGTAAAGGGAAAGCTTCAAGAGAAGATGTTGTTTGGAAGGCACCCTCAAATGGTTGGCTTAAGTTGGATTTTGATGGTGTGGCTCAAGGTAATCTAGGTCCTGCGGATTGTGGGGGAGTGATTAGAAATTCTAATGGTAGGCTTGTCTTTGCGATGGCACTCCCTTCAGGAACCCAGACAAACCATTATGCGAAGGTGGCGACAGTCTATCATGGTCTCAAATTGGCACAAAGGAATGGTTATAGGAAGATCTGGGTGGAGGGTGATTCTTTGTACATTATTAATAATTTGAGAAAGGTCTCTCCCCCGTCGTGGACTATTGACACCTTGATTAAGGATTCTAATGAAATCATTAATTCCTTGGATAATTTTTATATCACATATTTTGAGAGAGGGAAATAAGTTAGTAGATTTTTTTGCTAATTTCGGTGTTAAAGAACAAAAGGAGTGGAATTTTAATGATTCTATTCCCTTTGAGGTGACAACTATTATCATTAATGAAATTTAAGCTCCTGCCTCGCCTTGCTAGTTGTGTGGGAAGCATGTCCTCTATCATGTGGTTGATTGATTTGTATGAGGGTGTTAAATTTATGAGAATGAAGGATGGCTATCACGAATTGTGGAGTTATATTTCATTATTGGCTATCTGTCCTTCGATTGGCTCCACATGGATTCTGGTTGTTTCTTGTACCGGCTTTTAGAGTCTTTTGGTTTTCCATTTTTCTATGGGTGGTGTTGATTTCAATTTCAGTTGGTATCGTCAATGTGATTTTCTTGAGCTTTTGATGGGTGGGGAAAGACATCACATAGAGCCTAAGTCCTTTGATAATCTCAAGCATAAAAAGGAGGTCTGGGAGATTTTAGAAAAGAGAGGCCTTACTGTATATATGGATAAATTGCATGGCTTCAATGCTAAGGTTACTGATGCGATTGCTCAAGGGTGGAATGAGTGTACCTTGAATTTGGGAGGTAGAGAAGTTGTGGTGGACGAATAATTTATAGTTCAAATTACTGGTCTGGCAATGCAGGTTATGAAGGTTTTTAGGGACAAGAAAGACTCGCAGGATTCCGTGGTGATTTTCTTCAAAGGTAATGAGGTTGCGGATCTGAGGAAGGTGAGAAGTGGTGGCTATCATAGGATCTCTTTGAAAGTGCTCTATTACAATGTGGCTGAAGAAATCATGAGGTATATTACCTTGGAAGGAAGGTACACGGCAATCAATAACTATCATTTCCCTCTGCTTAACCATTTTAGGCACAAAAAAAGGGTTTCCTTTCCTTATTATTTGTTGATGTCTCTGGATACAGGGATCAAGGATCATTTCAAAAACCCCAAGAACCTTGTGTTGCATGTGGGGTTAATTCTCTTTATTTATGAACATGTTAAATCACATGAGGTGCATAAGTCTCTTGTGTACCCAAAAGAAAATGTTGGCAAAGCCCGAAAGGGTTATAAGATGATCTCGGTTGAGGAAAAAGGTAGAAAAAAATCCAAGAGTTGGAGGCTCATTTTGAGTAATGAGTCAGAGTCTGATAAGGAAGATGATGTTGACTATGTCCCAAACTCCTATGCCTCTTTTGAGGAGGGTCCCTCTTCCCATGTTTAGGGAAAAACTAGGAATAGGAAGTTGATTAATAAAGTGGGGTATACCAATTGTAGTGATGATGTGGTTGTGATGACTCTTCCTAAAAGTTCTAAGGACAAGATTGACCTCTATGGGGAAACCTCCTCTCCTCCCCCTACCAGTAAACATGTGAAGGAAATTGTTGAGGGGAGCCGAAAGAGTAGGGAGTTGTGTACTGCTAGTCAAATCTTGGAGAAGGTTTCCCCCCTGGCTTGGCGTATCTATGGTGAGACCTCTCTGAAGGCTAACATGGAGTTACTACAAGGGAATGGTATGGTTGTGGATGGTGGGAATTTTCAAGGATCTGAAAAAGTGGATGGGGATAGGGTGTTGAAAAGAAAGACTGTGGTGGAGGAACTAGCCTGCTCCATTCATAAGTTAAAGTCTCTTGACCCTATTGGTAAAGGTAAGTCTATTTCTGTTGAGAAGATTCAGGTTAGTTCTTTTGATGAGGATGATGTTGTGGAGAATCGGGTTGAAAATTTTGATAGGGAGGACTTGTCTAATGTTTTGGGCTTGGCCCATGAGAATGCCAATTTATAGTTTAAACTTTTTAAATGGTTTTTTCATGAGATTAATAGGATAAATGTTAGAATTTGTGTTGTTGCTAGTAAGGCTGAGGACCCTACTATCCAAATCCAAATTGACAATCTGATGGATTCTTCGAATATTGTGGCTAATACTGTGGTGGAGGAAATCATCAACCTGAAACAAAAATTCCAAGGGAAAATCTTATACCTCAAGGATAAGTTAGATAAAATGTGGAAAGTGGTGATGAAGGGTGGAGAGGCTTCAAAGTTCTTGGGCACCCTGGATTCTGTCATGATGATTTCTCCTTTGATTACTACTAAGAAAATAAAAGAGACTATTTTTGTTGAAGGTATTGTTGTTGGGGGTAAGGTACTAGAAGTGGGTTGTGTTGGTGAGAAGGACGTTGCTAAAGGTAATGTTTTGAATGATGGGGTAAAAACTGGTGGGCCAGGGGTTAGAACAAGAAATAGAATGAAAGCTCAGGTCAGAACCTCTGGTATGGAGATGTTGGATACTATGGATAAGGCACGGAAGTTGGTTGCTACTAATATGGAAGTTGTTGAGATCCTGAAGAATATGTAGTGTTGTTGGTTGGCTTCCTACTTTTTGGTTGCTTTTTCGTTGATGGCATGTTTTTTTTGGGTTGATTGTTGTGTCTTGTTGTTTTCTTGTTTTATCAATTGTTCTCTTTTGTAAAGTGTTTTGGGCCCCTTCAAAACCCATTTTTTACCTCTAATCAAAAAAATAGCATACTTTCTCACTCCCTTTCTATATTCTAAATAATTTTTTCCATCCTTTCACATGGTATCTAGAAAATTTTTCATGGGGTATATTTTTCATTAGTCTAATGTCAATGTATTTCATTATGTTGTGAATTATTTAACCTAGTGCAGGAAGAAAAATGTTGATGTGAAAGATTATTTATGTAATGATTTAGATACCCAAATTATACTATTTCCTAGTATTAATGTGGAATCTATGTGTGACCTTACATTCTAAAAATTAAGAAAAGGGTTGTGTTTGGGTCATATGCATTGAATTCATAAAGAATGTGTAATAGTATTAAAATCATGGATTTCATCCTATATCATATGACTTGACTCTAAATATATGCTTCCTTATTGCATATAATATACATTATAGCTTGTAAAATATTTATTGGATAAGTTAGGCTAGAGTCTCAAAAAGTGCATTTTTTATTTTTTATTGGATGTTAAAGCACCCCTTATGTGTGAATGTGTTGAGATATTTTTCTTGTGATTCAAATTTATGTTCCTATTTTAGTCATGGTTTGTTGGATGACTGCTAGATTATGACAAATTTTGTAGCTACATTATAATAACCTTGTATGTGAAATTTGGTGGAGTTCTATTCATGTGTAGAAAAGGTAACTTCTACTGGATTACATTGGTAGATTTCATAGAATACCTTGTAATTATTTTACATGATGATGCATGAGAATAGTCGTGTTAAAACTAAACAAAGAATTAAAAAATTACTTGTGTTTGTGTTTCCTTGCGTATGTGGTTTCTTAGGAAACAAGGGTTTTTGGATAGAGATAAATTTTTAAAATCATTTCTATGAGGTAGTAGTGTGGTGAAATATTATTTCCTTAGCAACTTGAGTTATTCTTAGTAACGATGATTGAAGATATGTGATCTTATTTTTATGACAAGGTTGGAGTCTTAAAAGACTCAGTTGTATACTAATACTTTAATGCATTCTCTTACTCACCTTGGGTTTTATAAATCATGGCGTAGTGTGATTTTTAGATCCCTTGCTAGTGACTAGAAATAGTCACACAATGTATGTAAAGTGTAGATTCAAGATTGTAATACTTTATTTTCTCTTTTTTTTTTAAGGACTGGCATTGATTTAATTATCTTATTTCTAAGTAGTTTGGCCACCAAATTTGAAAAATTTCTTATCTTGTGACTTTATAGCCACACTTGATTTACTACGGGAATTGATCTCATTTATTGTTTTATTGTTGGAATGGATATTTCTTCCACTTTGGTATTATTTTCATTATTGTGGCGGCTAAAAAAATTAATTTGTTGATCTTGTATCATATAATGTTCTTCTCTATCACATCTAAGATGGACCTATGGTGGATGGTATAAGGGAGCAGATCACAACGAATGTATTTTTTAAAAAAATTATGTTCATTAGCATTATGGTGTTGTAAATTCCTTGTACTCTTTTAGAATGTGAGTGTGTTTTGTATTCAAAGTGTTTGATAAAATCTATGAATTGTGATTGTATTCATTTGGATCACTTTTTATGGGAGAACATGTAGTTTTCTATGAATTTCATATATTTATGATTGTGAATGATGTAGATTTGAATTCAAGAATGGAATTAGTGCATATTGTGTATGTTAGAATGTGCAAATCAAAATGAATATAATCTAATACACCAATGAAACATTAGATTAAAGAAACTAAATTAAAGAAAGCGAAAAGCAAACTCTAAACACAGGTAGCTTCTTCAAATTCATCCCATTGTCCTCTATCTCCAAGGATTCATTTCAAGATGCTAGCTCTCAGTTGTTTTAAACAGCAGCTTGTAGAATGGCAGCTTGAGAGAATGAGATTAATGAAAATGCATGTGCATTGCTAATATGCTTTAAGCTATGAAATTGAAATGCTAATTAAATGCTAGAAATGCTAAAATGCGACTATAATAACTACGCATGAAAATCTAAGATTCGAGGTCCTTTTCAACTCATAAGAGGGCTATATTTATAGATTTTCGAAGGCAAGAATTCAATTGGCCAAGATCGACAGTTGAGTTCAAACTTGTTAAAATGAACGGTGAGAGATCAAGAATTAAAAAAGAAGATGGAAGTTTAAGAGATAGATGGAAAATGAAGAGATAATTGAAAGGTGTCTCTCATAATTTAAATAAATAAATATTTAATTATGTGGGAGAAATGAAAAGCCTTTAATTAAATATTAAAAATATTTAATTATGTGAGAAGAGAAAAAACTTTTTAATTAAATATTGAAAATATTTAATTATGTGAGAAGAGTGAGGAATTTAGGAAATATTTTAATTAAATATTGAAAATATTTAATTAAATGTGGAATGAAGAATATCATTTAAATTTAGAATTTAAACTTGTGATAATTAATGTCAATAAATTGTGAAATCTATTTAATTAATTAAGAGGAAGGTAGCATTAATTAAATGAATTTTATTTATTTAACTAAATTAGAAGAATTGGAAAATGAACAATATAAATAAATAATTAAATTTATTTATATGTAGATGACTTAAGAATATTAATTAAATAATTCATATTTAATTAATTAACAGGTTCGATTAACCGTGACCATTTTCAGATGTGTACATTTTGCCCCTCTTTGAAGTGATGTGTTTTACGCATTGCTTCAAAAAATTTGCCCCTGATTTTAAAAAATTTACTGATGATGATATATGCCCCCTCGAGAGATAAATTGCATGATGATAATGATTATGAGACTGATTTGGAAGATTTTTAGATGATTTTGGAGAAAATTGGCGATTTAACTCTTGAAATAGCACTTTGCATAGTAAAAAAATGTCATTTTTACCCCTTTAAAAGGTGAAAAAGGTGGGAAGTCACTTTCATTTGAACAATAACCTTTGAGAATTTTGGAGGTCTGAGAGATATTAGTGATGTCAATCCCTTATGAGCGCCACATATTCGAGCGAGGTCGCCATCATCAGAGACCACCTGCGTATGGACCTCTGGTAAGTCGATCAAAACCTCTCCGTGAAATTTTTAATGGTTTTCGGATGTTTTTTTGAATTTTATTTATTTTTAAAATTCTATTTTAGCGCATACAAGCGGTAGTTTAGTGCATAGATTAGATAAATTGGCGCATCCAAAGTGGCGCATACGTGCAAAATAGTCACACATAGATGCAAAACAATCACGCATAGGTGAATTAGCGCATAGGATAGATCAAATGGCACATCCATGAAATTCTCTTGCGAAGGATGATAGATTAGCGCATAGGCTAGATTAGCGCATAGATGAATTGTTTTAGCACATTTACTTGATAAAATAGTGCATTCATGAAATCGCGCATCCATAGTTTGTTTTAGCACATCCATGGTTTTAGTGCATTGATTGATTGTTTTGGCGCATCCATGGATTTTTACTGAATTTCAATTTTTGATGAAAAATTGATGCATGTTTGACGATTGTTGCTAGATTAGACAACAAATTTTATGCTTTTGAATATCATCAATGATTAGATTTGATAAATTTGTCTTCATGCTTGAAGAACAAATAGGTCTGATAAATTTGCTTCCATGCGATATGAAAACAAATAGAAATGATAGATTTTCTTTCCTAATTGAAAGTCAAATAGATAGATATTGATTCATGATGACTATTAAATTTGTTTCCATGTGATATGAAAAAAAAATAGTATTGATAGATTTGCTTTCCCAATTGAAAGTCAAATAGATAGATGTTGAGTCATGATGACTATTAAATTTGTTTCCATGCGATATGGAAAACAAATAGAAATTGATTTGAAATTGATTGATGATATCCATTGCTGATTGATTTGCATGATTGCTTGATGATATTGTAAAGGAGGAATTCAACCTCCTCCAGATCAGAGAGAGATTTCCGCAGACGTGGGAGATGATTCCCTGACTTTCCCATGAGGATTTAGGAGTTATAGATCAGTGTGGTTTGAGAGCTTTGTTGAGTATCCCGCAGTATCGGGTCAATAAGGTACTGTTGACTGCCTTAGGGAAGAGGTGGCACAGCGACCACAACACCTTCCATTTGCCAACATGAGAAATCACAGTGACTTCGGAGGATTTTACAGGATTCTGGGTATTCTTGTGGTTGGAGAGCTTGTGATTTATGATCACAAGGAGATTGGGGGGACAAATGCTTTGAGACGAGTCTTCCAGGATCCTCATGTCTCCGGATATGAGCTTCCCTAGAAGGAGATGATGGAGAGATATGCCCCACTGCCTTCGATTTTAGTAGGTTTGATTGGTGGTTTCCTTTGTCCCGATCATAGGGCAAAGGGACTATCAGTTGGGTGGGGTAGGATCTTGGAGGACATGCTTCTCCACTGCACCAGATATGTATGGGGGTCATGCATGCTTGCCCATCTGTACCATGATCTTCATCAGGTCGTGTACATAAATGGGAAGAGTCTCTCTTGTGGGATGACTCTTTTACAGATATTCGCATGAGAGCACTTTGTGATTACACGTCCCATTGTCTGGAGAGATCGCTCCATTGGATTTCCGTACGTTTATGCATATATAGGGCCCCTTATCTAGCCGAGGCTAGGCAAATTAGAGTACTGGTGACGAGTACTTGATGATTTAGATACTGTCATCTAGCGACCGTATGTGGATTATGACCCATGGGAGGCTGATGATATAGATCTACCATACACGACCAAATCTAGATACTTACTTGGGAGGACCCCTTTCATCATCGAGCGGTTTTTGGTGACGAGAGTGCTAAGACAGTTAGGGTTGCTTCAGATGATGTCGCAGGGTGTGGAACATTATGCCAGATGCCAAGAGGATGTATCAGAGTGGGGTCCCTTTGTGACCATTGAGGCAGCCAAGGTGGAGTACTTTGAGTTGCAGCCAGCTCAGTGGGCCATGCATCCAGAGGTTACCGATGCAGGGATGATGGATGATTATGCAACTTACTTTTACACACATCTCTTCTTGGGATTTACCAGTCCATATGAGCCTGCCCCATTGATGGGAGGGGCAGTTATACAAATGGGGTGACAACAGCCCTAGGAACCTCCAACAACAGGGCAGCCACAGGGTCAGGCACAGGTACCAGCACAGGGAGGGGTACAGGCAGATCAAGCCGAGGATATCAACGGGGTGGCTATGGACGTGGATGATGAGAGTTCAGAGGGTGAAGAGATGGATGAGGAGTTAGATGACTCAGACAGTGGGGATGATGGGGATGACAGGGGTGGTGGGAGATAGAGATTTTTCTTTGATGTTCCCTTTAGCACGAGGCCACGGACATCCAGAGTGGTGGGTCAGGCCAACACTTCAGCACCACAGATTACTATCAGGGCTCTATCATAGGGGCAGGTGGATGCTTTGCAGGCTGAGGTTTAGACTCTTCGAAGTTAATTGGCATAGGCACAGGTGACCATTAGTCAGTTGCAGGCACAGATCGCACAACCACTACCTCCTGACCCATAGATAGCTCAGCTTGTAGCCGAGAGAGACAACTTCATAGAGCGATGCATACAGGCTGAGGGGGTAGCCAAGAGACTACTGAGATCAGTTGAGAGCACCTCTATTGGAGAGGTTGTAGCAGAGGGACTAGAGACTACTCAGGTGGTCGAGTACTATAGGATGTGGTATTTTGAGGCAGTGCCACCTGAGCGGCAGATAGCATTTACATAGTCAGGTACTCGGACTCGGACCCATTCACGCAGTCACTCCAGGAGTACGACCAGGAGTGTGGGTCAGTCGGTCAGACGAGAGATCAAAGCTTCTGGGAGCAGAGATCTGTCAAGACCTACTACCTCCGGAGGCAGTAGGATTCATGTTCCATGGCTAGATGCCTATCAGTGATGAGCATTTTATAAACATTTATGCCATTGTATTCGATATATCTTTTTGAAACATTTGATATCTTTGTATTCCTGGACATTTGTTTTGATGAGATCTATGAGATGCAGTGGTGATTTGATTATGCACGTGTTATGGATGATTTATGCACATGTTATGGATGTTTTATGCACATGTGATGGATGATTTATTATTTTACTTTTATATGCTATGTCATGTATGATGATGTAATAATAATATGATATAATCTAAATGAATTTTTCTTTCTTCATGATGTATGCAATGAATGTACGATGCAAGATGTAAATGCTTTAGATGAAATGAGAAGATATGATTTATGATGATGAATGATAATAATGATGTAATGGAAATGCACTTATGTAATGAACTTATGATATATGATGTAAATGAACATGATAATAATGATGATGTGAAAAGAATGACATGGATGTAATTTTATTTACGAATGTGTGTGAAATATGCAAATGTATATGTTAATGAATGATTAATGAAAAATAACGACCATGCATATGATGTGTAATGATGGATAATGATCATGATAAAAAATGAGATGATAATGAATGTGATAATGAAATGAAATTATTATGTAAGTATGAAAGTGCAATGATAATGATAATGGAAAATGATGTGAAATGCATGTGAATGATAATGAAAATGAGATGTAACAAATGTCCAGTCATACTCAACCATTGTCTAAAAAATATATTCAAGAACGTGATCAACCCTCAAAAATATTTTAAATATTCCCTCGAAATGCAAATGCATTATGCAGTCCTAATAAAGAATTATGCAATCCTAAATGAAATAATGAACCATTCTCCTTGTTCTCATTTCCTGTTGTGTTTAGTTGTCATCATTGACCCTTTTGATATGTTGAAAGTTAGTACAAGCATCAAAGGGTATGTTAGCACCAATGATGACCTAAGTACTACTTTCATAATGTTTGATGTAGCAAGTTAATATAAGCATCGAGGTATAATTGAACCAAGATGACCTGAGTATTGCTTGCATAAACAACAAAAGTTAACCATTTTCCTATGCAAATTCCAAAATGTCATCAATGATAAGTTGTAGAGCATGTCCCACGACCAATTTTCACCATACTAAGGATTAACTTACAGACAACAATCAAAGAAAAATCATACTTCTTCCTTGTGATTCTAGTTCGGTACATCATTGAACCACTCCAAAGATATGATGTCATCAAGTATCAAAACAACAATTTGCACCTTTTGCTTTTAATTTTGTCATTCATTTAATTCAAATTAAGATCATCCAATTTTTTTTAAATCATCTGTCAAGATAATCATGTAAGCTCATTTTAATTGGACAAGACTATTGTTTCCGATATTCTGATGCTACACACACGCTGCCGACTATTTGCTAGAAAAGCTTCAAGAAGTGAACTGCCCCCTAGTGACCTTGTACTCTGACTCTTGCTAGACACAACTGTTGTGATGGATAACCCTCAAATCATCAAGCCATGATGAGATCCTTGTCATTCCAAGGAAAATGATGCAATGCGAATGTAATGGTGAGGTGTGCGCATGATGCTGATGAAAGGATGTACATGCAGAATGAATCCTAATAGATGAGAGAGTCAAATAAAATCACAAATAATGCCTATTTGCCAGGTTTTCACCATTTGTTTTTATTGCACTTTTTCTTGATTTTATGATTTTTTTGTTATTACCAAGACGCCTGTTTTCCAGGTTTTCATCAAGGCAATGTTTTTTTCTTTTTCAGGACTTTTTATATTGTTTTTGATATTTTCTCAGGTGTAGAACCTTTTCAGATGAATGTTGTTGGTTGGATCTTCGAACATGTCTCCTTCTGCTGTTGACAACTAATACACCCCTGATCTGTATGCTGCAACGATAACAAACAGGCCTAGCCAATTTGGTTCAAACTTGCCTTTCTTTTCCCGATCTTGTTGATTTTGAGGGTTTTCTCTGAGAACCAAATCACCCACTTGGAAATTTCATGGTTTGACTTTGTGATTGTAGCTGTGGGACATAATTTTTTGATACCCCTTCAAGTGATTAACCGGAGTTTGACATCGTTCATCAAGCAGTTCTATCTCTTGCAATCTTGATACTCGATAATCTTCATCATTGATTAGCCCTTTGAGTGATACTCGAAGTGAAGGAATCTCAACTTCTAGTGGTAGAATAGCCTTTGCTCCATAGACCAACGCATAAGGAGTAGCTCTTGTCAATGTGCAAATGCTTGTTCTATAGGCCCATAAAGCTAGATTCAACTGGACATGTTAATCACGGCCTGCTTCATTCACTGTTTTCTTCAAAATCTTTAGAATTGTTTTGTTTGAATCTTCGGCTTGACCATTCCCTTGTGGATAATAAGGACTAGAGAACCTGTGTTGGATGTGAAATCTTTCACATAGTTCATCAACATCCTGATTTTTAAAGGGTCTACCATTATCTGTGATAATGTAGTTAGGAATGCCATATCTGCAAATGATATAATTCAAGATGAACGAAGAGATTTGTTTGCTCGTAACTGTTGTTGGAGGAACAGCTTCAATCCACTTAGTGAAATACTCAGTGGCTGTAATGACAAATTTATGTCCATTTGAAGATGATGGATGTATCTTGCCAACCAAATCCAATCTCCACTGAGCAAAAGGCCGTGTTGTGGTGAAGGGTTGTAATTCTTAAGTAGGAGGATAAATGAGATTCCCATGAATCTGACATTTTGCACACTTCTTCACAAAGGTGAATGATTCTTTCTCCATGGTTGGCAAGTAGTATCATAATCTTACAAGTTTCTTTGCTAAGGTTAGTCCACTTGAATGTGTCCCACAAATTCCACCATGGACCTCTTGTAAGGCCTTTTCTGATTCATCACGTTCAAGACATCTAAGGAGGGTACCATCCAGACCACGCCGATATAAGATGTCAGCAATTAAGGTGTAACGGGATGATTGATGAATGAAATTTTGTTTTTGATTCCTAGACAAGCCTATGGGTAAAGTAGTATCTTTTAGGTAAGTGTAAATTTGGCCATATAAGGAAGATTCAGAACTTGTCAGATGGCAAATGATTTGCGTTTTAGGATTGTCATGGGTGGGAGAAAACAATTTTTCCACCAAGAAATCGTACCATTTTTTATTCTCTGTCAATTGGAGTAGAGAGGCGATTGTAGCCATAGCGTCTGCTGATTTATTATCAATGCGGGAATCTGTATGAACTTGATATTAATAAAGTATTTCTTAAGATATTCCACCATTCTTTTGTAAGGTATCAACTTGTCATCTTTAGTGTGATATTCATCATTGATTTGATTTATAACATGTTGTGAATTGCCAAAAACTTGATGTTTTGTGATTTTCCAGTCCACTACAATCCTTATGCCAATTATCAATGCCTCATACTCAGCTATGTTGTTTGTGCAAGGAAACATTAGCCGATAATATTTTGGGATTGTATGTCCTTGAGGTGTAATAAAAAGAATTCCTACTCCTGAACCATGTTGAGTGTAAGAACCATCAAAGTAAAGTGACCATGATTGTTGGATATCTGCTCTGAAAACATCAGCGTCAAGAAAATCAACATGTATTGGGTGTTCTGTTGGTATTGGTGCTTCTATTAATTGATCTGCAATTACTTGTCCCTTTATAGCTTTTTGATCCACATAATGAATATCAAACTCGCTTAAGATCATAACCCATTTAGCCAACCTACCAGTTAAGGTTGCCTTACTTAGAAGATATTTGAGTGGGTCAATCTTAGCCACAAGCTTTACTGTATGAGCTAGCATGTAGTATTGCAATTTTTGAGAAGTGAACACCACTGCTAAACAAGCTTTTTCAATGAAGGTATAATTTAGCTCATGACTTGTTAGGGTTTGGTTGATGTAATAAATGGCTCGTTCTTTTCCTGAGTTGTCTTCTTGTGCCAATAACACTCCTAAAGATACTTATGTGGCAACAATATATAATATGAGAGGTACACCCTATACTGGTGGATTCATGAGATACTGCTTTATCTGATCAAATGTTGCTTCACATTTGTACTCCCACTTGAATGGAACATTCTTGTGTAAGAGATGTGTAAACAGTAACTTTTATCTGCCAGTTGAACAATGAATCTTCGAATGGATTGTAATCGTCCCTGTAAAGAGCGTATTTGACTAATGTTCCTTGGTGGTGGCATATCAAGAATTGATTGTACTTTAGCTAGATCCACTTCAATTCCCTTTTTCGACACAATGTATCCTAATAACTTTCCAGATTTCACTCCAAAAACACATTTCTTTGGATTAAGTCTTACTTTGAATTGTTACATTCTTTTGAAAATTTTAGATAAGATATCGATGTGTCCTTCTCTAGTGTTAGACTTGGCAAGAAGATCATCAACATAATCCTCCATGAATGTATGCATCATATCATGAAAATTTGTTGTCATTGCTTGTTGGTATGTAGCTCCTTCATTTTTCAATCCAAATGGCATTACGTTCCAGCAATAGGTACCCCAAGGACATGTAAATGTTGTTTTATCCTGATATTCTAGTGCAATCTTTATCTAGTTGTATCTTGAAAATCCATCCATCAATGAGTACATCGCATGTCCAGTAGTTAAATCCACAATCATATCAATGTTTGGTAAGGTAAAGTCATCTTTAGGACATGATTTGTTCAAATCCCCAAAATTTGTTCAAATTCTAATCCTTTCGTCTGGCTTTGAAATAGGCACGATATTGGAAATCCATTCCACATAATCTATGGACCGGATGAATCCAATGTCTAAAATTTTCTTTAATTCCTCTTTAACCAACAACGCAACATGTGGATGCATTTTTCTAAGTTTCTGTTTTACAGGCTTTGCCCCCAGTGTAATAGATAGATGATGCATGATGAGATCTAGATCCAATCCAGGCATATCTGCTTAGGACCATGCAAAACTGATTTGATTATCTTTGAGAAATTCTGTGAATCTAGGTACTTCTTCATTTGACAGAGATGCGGCCAATTGCAAAACTTTAGGCTTTTCTGTAGTACCTATATTGAGTGCCTCTATTGGTTCAATTATAATGGAAAATCTTTCCTGATAATATTCCGGAAGAGTGTCAAGTTTCCCATCCTTTGGCACTTTTGAAAGGTTTTCACCATTGGATATGCTTTTTATTTTCCTCTTTTCTTGATCTAATACTGCCTTTGTTAGGTTTTCACCATTAGATCTTTCTTTCATTTTTCTTTTTTCTTGATCTAATACTGCCTTTGTTAGGTTTTCACCATTAGATCTTTCTTTTATATTATTTATTTCATAGCTGAGAAACTTGGCACTTTCTTGTCGAAAACTCTGACCTTGTTATTCCCCGGTGGAACTTGTTTTGGGATGGGATGAACAAAGAAAGTTTATTATGGTTTTGTCATTTGGAAAAGTTAGAACATCAATGGGTGCAACTTGTTCCCAATCAATGAGTTCGGGGTGAACCAAAGGTAATGGATCATTAGAATGAGTAAGGTCATTGGTTGTTAGGGTCATGATGTTATTATCAATGTTATCATGGGAGAAGTCTAAGATGGTATCCTCCTCAAAATGATCTATCTCACTTTGAATCGAATTGGTCTCACTAAAATCTTGATCGCTTTGTACGACGAATTCAAGCGGAGGTCTTGAGCTTTCTCCTTGTAAGAATGTAGGTGAGAATTTGTGTATGACATCCACCCTTTTCTCTGAGATGAAAGTATCGTCCGAGAAGTCATCCCATTCATATTCATTTGAGTCTGTTCCAGAATTATCTGCTTGAATTCTCAGAATTGATTCAGTTAACTCCTCATTAGTTGGTCTTTGTGTTACCTTTTCATTAGTATTTTCACCATATCCTAACCCAGTCTTATCTTTTGGGTGCATTGTTTTTAATTGGATAGGTTCAACGATACCTTCTTTTCTTTTACCTAGAGGACCATTTCCTTCATAACCCATTTGTTGCATGATAGTATAACCTTTTCCATATGGTTGTGTAGGTAACTTGATATGTTGTACGGATTCTTCTTCATCTTTATAGATTCAATCAAGAATAGCTCTATCTTCTCCTTCAGTTTCTCTGATAAACATCCCATTAAACTTGGTGATGGGGGCTGAAGTTGAGGCTAAAATGGTTGCAGCCTGTTGTGTAGATGTCGATGGCTGACCATGGGATCTTGGGGATAGGGGTAGATTAGAGAGAGATAAAGAATATTCTCCCACTCCATTATCTTTCAATTTTAACTTGGTGCCAAAATTGCTTATCATTTCTTGCGCTTGTTCTTTGTTTTTGGAGGTAGAGACGGCCAAAGCCTCTCTATTATGTGGGACAAAGGTGTCCTGAGTTGCTCTTAGGTTAGAACAAGTTTGACTGCTGATGTGATCAGCGAGTATTGTTACTTCCTATCCATCATATGGAAACTTCAAACATTGATGATAAGTAGACAGAACATCTTGCATGTCATGGATCCATGGATGACGCAATAGTATGTTATCGGTCAGATCCCGATCGAGAACCTGACAAAAGGTATTCTTCACAACAAGTCCCACTTTGATTGGTAACATGATGAGACCTTTGGAAGTCCTTTCCTCATCATCATAGGCCTTGATTGTAATTTTCCTCCGTGGATCTATAGAGTATGTTGAATACCCCAAAGCTAGGACCAATTTTAAAGTACAAATGTTTAATCTGGCTAATCCGGCTCCCCCATCTATAAGAACACGTCTAATGCGGGCTTTTTGAACCATGACTTCTAAATAGAGTGATGAATTATGCGGATGGGTTATGGATGAATCATCTTTTTCAGAAAAAGATAAACATGTGTAGGAGGACAAGTGTCTCACCATGGCTTGAAATTTATCGATATCCAGATCAGGAGATACAGTTGTATCAACAAGGGCCTTTTCCACAATGTCCTTATGTGTAGGTGATAACTTTAAAAGTTCCAAGATAGAAATTTGTGCTGATGTTTTTCGCAATTGATCAACCAAATTGTATTAACTTCGAGGGGGAACTGCTGCTTTAGATGATCTGCCTTTGACAATGATCTTGGTTTGTCCCATTGTTGTAACATTGACCTCTCGATATTCTTGCCTACCTTTGATTTGGATAGCGTTGATTTGAGGATCGTCAGTATAGATATGATTGATAATAATGTCATGGATGTTATTAACATTCTTGCCCTTGTCACTCAAGGATTCCCCTTTGTGATAATTAGGGAGCAGATTTTTGAATGCTTGATGATCATTATTGACATTATGTCCCTCAACTGTGATGGTACGATTATCAATCAAATCTTGAACAATATTCTTTAACCCTTGGCAATTGTTTGTCTTATGACCTTTGCACCTATGATAATCACAGAAGTGTGAGTCATTCCATGAGGGTGGTTTAACTCGAGGCTCATAGTCTCTTTGTGGTGGCAATGTAATAGCGTTTTGATTCAATAATTCTTTGAGAATGGATTCCAAAGATTGGCCCAAGAGAGTGAAACTCCATCGATTTGAAAAATATGATGATCTGGGAACATTTGAATTTTGATTATTGCCAAAATTATTCCCATGATTGTTAGTTGTGTTTCCTTGATTAGAAACATTGCCTTGGGTGCTAGAATTTCCAATATTATTGTTACGTTGAACACCTGACACATTAAGGACAGCAGGCTTTGTATTCACATTGTTAGCACCTACTACCCCATCATGCACAACATTTTTATTTCGAGTCCAAAATCGTGACTTTTCATTGTTGTTATTATGGTTTTTGTTGTTGTTGTTGTACGAATTTGAACCCTCTTTATCAATTTTTAGAACTCCACGCTTGATCAATGCACCTTCAATAGTAATTGCATTTTCAATCAATTTTTCAAATGATTGGGGACAGTGAAGGTTTAGTCTGTAACTCATTTCTTGATTAAGACTATCGATGAAGATCTCCATTTTTTCCTTTTCAGGAATAGGATGAGAGTATCTAGCAAACACTCTTATCCACCTTTCCAAAAATGTAGTGAAAGATTCCCCTACTTTTTGTTTTATCTTACAAAGATCAAGCATGGTTATTTGGTGTTGGATGTTGTAAGAGTATTGTGATATAAACTTATTTATCAACTCTTCAAAGGTTTTGATGGGGGGAGTGATCTTTGAAAGCCACTCCATGGATTGTCCACCTAGACTTCATGGAAACAACCGCATTAAGTAGGTATCGTCATGAGCGAATTCTAAGCTCATATTTCAGAAATCCCTTACATGCTCAATGGGGTCAGTTTTCCCATTATACCTATCAAACTTAGGGATTTCGCAATGTTCTGGAAAAGGAATCATTCAAAGATTTCTATCGAATGGATAAGGACATATTTCCTCCAAAACGTACTTTTTGGTTTCTCCCCCTTGCATTTCTTTTATTTTCCCTTGTAATTCCTTGATCTGTTGAGTAAGGGCACTAAAATCGTTAAGAGGGGTTTCAGGATTTTCTTTAATCCCTTCCATGTTGAAATCGACAGGTAACTTAGCTCCTTGATTAGCTAAAGAAAGAAAGTATCTCTCCTTGTTTCGTTCTAAAATCCTTTCCATAAGAATATGGAATTGAGGATCCTGCTCTACTTCTTGAATTTTTTCTTCCATTAGCTCTTCAGTAATTGAATTGTTAAAGAGGTTTTCCTCCCTCTCACTATTATCACCCATTTTGCTCACTGTACTTTCATCCTTTTCTATGTGCTTTCGAGATCTCGTGGTAACAGGCATAAGCTTTACTCAAATCCTACTAACTTTGATCTAAAAATGAAATAGTGCAATGGTAATGGATATGAAAGTCAGGATAGAATGAAGATTCTATGACTTAAAAGATTTTTAATCTTTAGTTCGTGATTCCCTAATTGAAAGGATGAATATCCTGTTTGTGGGAATTAAACCAAAGATCGAAAATAAAGATAATTTTGCACTTTGTGAGATTTGATCTTAGCTTTGTAGAAAGATGAATTTAATAGATGCCTAATGTGCTTGAGTTCTCTATTGCAGAATTTGATTTGGACGAGTACTGTATGTGATTACAGGTTGGGGAATATAAGAGGAATGAATACGCTGACTGTGGTTATGCCTTTGAGAAAGGGCTCTTCTTTGAGAGAAAGCTCTTGAGTATAAAGGTTCTACAGCATAATCGTCAGTGAAACCTATAATATAGTCGTGATATCGATGAATAAAGGTTCTGTGTTCAAGCAAGACCTTTTGACTTTCATATAGAAATTTCCTCTTCTTCAATACTTTCTTATAACTGAGAGACTTCTTGGGCTTTCTAATCTTTCTTTCTAAGGACTTCTTAGAAAATTTTGTAGACTTCCAAACTCTAAGCATGGGAAAGACTAGACTGATAAGACTTGATTTCTGAAAGCTAGAAAATCACCTAGGCTCGGAAAACAAATGCGCCAAAATAGAGATTGAATGCGCCAAAACAAAGCACAGATGCGTCGAAACGGAGCACAGATGCACCGAAACAGAGCAAAGATGCACCAAAACAGAGCATAGATGCGCTAAAACAAAGCACAGATGCACCGAAACAGAGCACAAATGCACCAAAACAGAGCACAAATGCATCGAAACAGAGCACAGATGCGTCAAAACAAAGAACAGATGCACTGAAACAGAGCATAGATGCGCTAAAACAAACCCGGGATGCGCTAAATTACTTCTGAGACCGACATGTTTTGACAGTTTGATAAAATTTTCTTGTTTTGGATGATCTTAATCTGACTTAAATGTGAAAAACATAGCATAGAAGCAGACAGTTATTTTGTTAATCCTAAAATATAAACAAAGAGTGTATGTTCTTGAGATTTCCACAGGTTTTAAACAAGATAAGCAGTTCAGTCAAACTCGCTCTTATTTTGTCAAATAGTTCATCATAGTAATCACAGCCCACAGCTTAAAATTGCGTCGACTCACATAGCCTTGTCACCCCCTAGAGGGCGCACGTGTTTTTGTCTTTTCCAAGTGCATATTCAAAGTGACGGAAGTGGATACCGAATCCCTTGAGCAAACAATCTGTGGCGACTATATGGTGAGTGTCTTGGGGGCAGATTATTCCCTCCTCTTGCACCATAATTAAGATGGTGTTTAGATACTGACACGGTTGGCTTTCTACACTATGGTTCATATTAAGGGTATCCATTCAATGTGGCAAATAGATATACTCCCTCGAGAGACCTCCCAACCTTTAGAACAAAGGTTTTGGGGATGGTTATCTTGCGCACTACTGTCAAGTTGGATTTTCATCAACAATTTGCTTTTGATTAAAGTGGGTTGGAAACCTTGGTTTTAGGTGTTACCACTTAGGTCGTTCCTCTTGGGTGAGTACTTTTTCCCACAAGAGCAAGCCTTCTAAGGGATGTAATAAAGCATTAAATTGCAAAAAATAAAAGGTAAGTCTGGTGTTCTGATCACCCAGTTAAGGGGAGAGCATAAACCTATTACCCACAATCACAACAAACAATAATGGTTCAATTTTAAATCCCTAAATTGACAAATTCTCTATTCTAAGTGGAGATGTTGCTTCACTAAAAACATGAGATTCATTTTAACCAAAAGAAAATTTATGTTTGGTGACTATCCTAGGATTGGTTAATTCAGATTTAAATGTCTACCCTAGGATTGGTTCATTCTATTAAAAATAAAATTTGAAAAATCCTATCCGCGGATGGCATCGGAATCAAAATTCAAAATTTTTACAACTGTATGCGTTGAAACAGGACATCTATGCACCGAAACAGATCATGTATGCGCTGGAAGATCTCACAGGAATGTGCCAAAATAGTCCTTGTATGCACCGAAACAGGTCATGGATGCGCCGAAATAGTTAATGTATGCGCCGACAAATCTCATAAATGCGCCGAAATAGTCCTCATGTGCGCCGAACCAAGACTCGTATGCGCCAAAACATGATTTTTGTCCGTCACCTACCAGAAAAATTTGAATAAAGAAATATTAAATGCGGGGCTTGGCCACACGGTGGGCACTAGATGTGTATGTTAGAATGTGCAAATCAAAATGGATCTAATCTAATACACGAATGAAAAATTAGATTAAAGAAACTAAATTAAAGAAAGAAAAACGCAAACTGTAAACATAGGAAGCTTCTTCAAATTCGTCCCATTGTCCTCTATCTCCAAGGATTCATTTCAAGATGGTGGCTCTCAGTTGTTTTAAATAGCAGCTTGTAGAATGGCAGCTTGAGAGAATGAGATTAATGAAAATGCATGTGCATTGCTAATATGCTTTAAGCTATGAAATTGAAATGCTAATTAAATTCTAAAAATGCTAAAATGCGACTATAATAACTACGCATGAAAATCTAAGATTTGAGGTCCTTTTCAACTCATAAGAGGGTTGTATTTATAGATTTTCGAAGGCAAGAATTCAATTGGCCAAGATCGACGGTTGAGTTCAAACCTGTTAAAATGAACAGTGAGAGATCGAGAATTTGAAAAGAAGATGGAAGTTTAAGAGAAAGATGGAAAATGAAGAGATAATTGAAAGGTGTCTCTCATAATTTAAATAAATAAATATTTAATTATGTGGGAGAAATGAAAAGTCTTTAATTAAATATTAAAAATATTTAATTATGTGAGAAGAGTGAGGAATTTAGGAAATGTTTTAATTAAATATTGAAAATATTTAATTAAATGTGGAATGAAGAATATCATTTAAATTTAGAATTTAAACTTGTGATAATTAATGTAAATAAATTGTGAAATCTATTTGATTAATTAAGAAGAAGGTAGCATTAATTAAATAAACTTTATTTATTTAATTAAATTAGAAGAATTGGAAAATGAACAATATAAATAAATAATTAAATTTATTTATATGTAGATGACTTAAGAATATTAATTAAATAATTCATATTTAATTAATTAACAGGTTCGATTAACCGTGACCATTTTCAGATGTGTACACATACTTGTTCCATCATTTTATTATTTTGGATATGTTATCATTCCTCCTAATTTTTTGGCATTAGTGGAGTGTGTGATTTCATGTTATAGATATAAGAGCTATCTTAGTACTAAGTGACATGAACGAGCACATTGTGTTGTTTAGATATGATTTCATAGGTACATGAATGATATTGTTGGGTATATTAGTGTGTTGGTAATTAAATTGGAACATATTAATTATATTTATCATTCTATAATTATGAAAGAAGAAATAAAATAGAATTAAAAAGAGAATAAAGCAACAAGAATCAAACTCCAAATAAAATCACAACTCTCACCTTATGGTTGAACTCAAAAACAATTAGCATAAAAAATGAAATAAATCACAAATACAAAACCAATGCAGATTGTTGGTGTTGATGGAGTGGATGTGCGTGAATTATTTGTGATTTGTGTTTCTCAATGTGGCAACATTTGCTTGCTTGATTCAAGATGGTAAAAATGGAGGATTAAGCTCCAATTTATTAAAAAAATTGAGAGGAATTTGAACGATGGGGATTTAATCTTGGATCATGAATTGGATCCACAAATTGAGTGTGTGATGAGAAGAGATGGTAATAAATTCTCTAATTGGATGGAAATGAATCAATGTAATCAACTCATTTTATTGGTGAGTTGATAATTATTTGATTTATTAATTAATTTATGATCTTGAGTTAGCCAAATTTAGATTTGATTAGTGAATAATTATTTGATTTATTAATTAATTTGTGATCTTAGGTTAGCCAAATTATTGGCTTATCAATATATTTGACTAGTGAGTTAACTAAGCTAGTCATTTAGTTAAATATTTTGACTGGATAGTTAACCCATGAGATGCAATTTAGGATTTAAATTAATTAAGCAATAAAATACTATTTGATGAGTTTAATTATGACAACATAATGGAATTAGGTTAATATTAATTATTTTAATGGATTAAGAGGGGGTGAGTATATTAAACGTTAACATGAGATGATATTGTGGAAATTAGTGCATATGTTATTTCAGTGTCTACATTTTTTTCCTCTTTGAAATGGAATTACGACTAGAAGTTTATGTTGGAAAATGTGCCTCAATTTACTAGCTTGGACGTCTAAGAGAGGCTTGACGAATTTATACCTTTATCGCTTTACCGCAGAGTTCTCTTTTGGTCAACTTGACTCATTGGTCGTTTAGACTTAGTCTGATTGGCGAGACTCTTAGGGTTGTCACAGCAATGGGTCGACGGGCATGGAGTTGGCGGAATTTTGGGTTGCATCACTTTCATCGGTAGATCAATCGCTCATTGGCGGGAGGCAATGTTGTGCCTCACTGATGTGTCGATGATTTGCATCAAAAGCTGCAATTGGCTTCATCCGACAGTGTTGGATGCATTCTACGAAATCCTAAAGCAGGTACAACTAAAAACCTTTTTGTCGAGCAGAATTGTTGCAACGCTCAACAAGTGGCAGCTTGATAAAGCGGTGGGCGCAACGAAGAGGAGGTGGGCCCCGAGTTTCTTTATGCGAAGGTTTTTCTAGCCATGGACACATGTCAGCGCATTGAGAGATCCTTGGGGAATCTAGCGGATGCCACTAGAGATTCCCCGAAGGAGCTCTAGCGGCTTCCATGTAAGCCAAGCGGAGAGCGTAAGCAGTGGACACTTGGCAGCCTCAGAAGCTCGTTTCGGATGGGCTCATGGGAATCTTGGAGATTCCCTCCTGGATGCCTCAGAACCTCCTAAGCGGCAGACACGTGGCTTTTAGGACCTGATAAAGCTTGTGGTCAATGCTTTGGTGATAGCGGATTATTCCCGGCCCGGAATGTGATGAAATGGTTAGCGATGGCAAAGGGATTTCAGAGCTCGATGATAGTTGACTAATCACTTCTCGGACAAGCAGCAGAACGAATAGCAATTCAACACATGGAAATTTTTTAGTGGTTGTGTTGGCACCTTTGTTGCAAAACAATATTTATTGCCGAAATTTGGATTGGTGAAAAGTGATATTTTATGCAATCATATGAGATCGGTTGGCAGAGACCGAATTTAGTAATTTCTCTGCAATGAATTTATTGTGGGAGTGGCTTGATGCAGGATTGAAGGTGGATCCAATATGAGATCGATTTGGCGTGTCGATGAAAAGATGAAATTAATGCACCCTAATTGGTGGTTGGGGAGAGACTGGTAATAGTTGGTTTAGACTAGAAGTTGAACGATTTAGAAAAATAGAATATTGAGAAAAAGGTTGATGAGTTTTGTATTCACTGTATGCCGAAATAGCATTGTAACAGTGAGTGCATGAAAAATCAAGTGCTGCTGTGAGCTAACTATCAGAGAATAAGGACTATAACTTTGTATGTACTTTTTGCTTACTGTAATACAAAGTGTCTTTCTCTTGGTGTGGTGGGTTTTTTCCCGAAAGGGTTTTCCCATGTAAATCTAGTGTTATCTCTGTAATCATTTATTTTTGTTACTCGTGTTACCTTATATGTGTTCATCTTAACTGTTTTAATGTTTTAAAACTAGTCTTTTCACTTCTCCTCTGTGGTTTTAGCATTAGGAAAGCGTTTCCACACTGATGCTTTTCCTTACAAGTGGTATCAGAGCCTGGCCAGTTGTGTTCTCCTTGTTAGTAAGGCTAGATTTTTGTGCTAATATTTTTCTAGTGGGACTCTTGCAAAGTTAGAACCTAGTTCTATTTGAGATGGTGAGTACATCAAGTAGAGTAGAAATTGAAAAATTCAATGGCGACAACTTTGAGTTGTGGAAACTCAAACAGGAAGACCTGTTAGTGGATAGAGACCTCTGGATTGTTGTGTCTAGAACTATGCCACAAACCATGAAACAAGAAGATTGGGATCTTGCAGATAGAAAAGAGAGGACTGATAAGAATTAGTCTGACCAATTGTGCACTCCTGAATGTCCATGAGAAGTCTGCAGCTTCGTTATGGAAGAAGCTTCGCTATATTTATTAGGGAAAGTCTCTAGTAAATAATTTATTCCTGAGGAATAATTTGTACTCCTTGAAGATGAAAGAAGGAGCATCTGTTGTAGACCATATGAATCATTTAATATGAGTTTTTCTTAGTTGGCATCTGTGGGTGTAAATATTGAAGAAAATTATCATTGCATGCTCCTGTTATGTTCGTTACGTGACACCTGGGATCATCTAGTAATGGTTATTGGAAGTATGACTTCTACTTTCAAGATGGAAGATGTGGTTGCTTCGATGTTGTCTGAAGACATGTGGACGAAGTCTTCTGAGATGGCCAAAGAGTCCCTTGTTGTTTGACGAAGATTAAAGGAGAAAAACAAGAAGTCCAAATCTAAATTTGTAGGGAGATCAAAGTCTCCTGGTAAAAATTCCAAGGTGAAATTTTGGAACTGTGGGAAACTTGGTCATATCCGAAAGGATTATAAGGAGAAGAAGAAGAAGAAGAGTAACACTTCAAACAATGAATTTTTACATAGTGATGCAGATTCCTTCATTGTAGCCTTGGCAATTCAACCATCAGATGATGTCCGGTTGGTTGACTCGGGTGCATCCTTTCACATGATGTCTCATAGAGAATGGCTCACTAAGTACGAGAAGTCTAATGGTGGAAAGGTGTACCTAGCGAGTGATTCAACTTTGGAGATTTTTGGTTGAGGTAGAGTCTAAATACAATTCCCTAATAGAAGAACAAAAGGGATTGGTGATGTACTGCACATACCAAGTTTGGCTTGTAACTTACTTTCTACCAATAAGCTTAATGATGTTGGTGTCGACATTTCTTTCTTGAGTAAAGGATGTAAGATGGCTAGAGGCACTATGGTTTTGCCTAAGGGTGTACGTACTAGAACTCTATACAAGCTGGATGCACGTCCTGTTCAATGTAACAACACCTCTATAAAGTCAAGCAAAGTTGTTTCTGTAGAGGAAGATGAAGACACTTCTATATACGCAAATGCGATGGAGGTGAAAATCTCAGCAGACAAGACCATGTTGTGGCATCATAGACTCAGTCACATAGGTGAGAAAGGTTTAAAAACCTTGAAAAATAAAAATCTTGTTGAAGGGCTTGTAGATTGCAATCTTGAGTTTGATTTCTGCGAACACTGCATTTATGGAAAGCAACAACGTGTTTTTTTTTCCTCGAGTTCTCATAAATCTTCTGGTGTACTGGACTATGTTCATTCTGATGTGTTTGGTCCAGTGAATGTTCCTTCGTTATCAAATTCTAGATATTATGTTTCATTTATTGATGACTATTCGAGAAGGGCATTTATATACTTTCTTAAGAGTAAATCAGAAATGTTTAGTCAATTTAAAGAATTTAAAACTTTGGTAGAGAATCGGACTGGAAAGAAAATTAAATTTTGAGGACAGATAATGGTGGTGAGTTTTTTTCTACAGAATTTGAAAGGTACTGAATAGACCATGGGATTAAAAGGCATAAAACTACACCTTATACTCCACAACATAATGGAGTTGTTGAAAGGTTGAGCACGACATTGATGGAAAATGCAATGAGTATGTTGAGCAGTATTGGTCTGGAGAAGAAGTTATGGGCTAAGGCCATGGCTACAACATGTTACTTCGTAAATCATTCTCCTTGCTCTGCTCTTGTTGATAAGACACCTTTGTGAAGCATGGTCTGGTAAGAATCCCTCTCTGGGACACGTTCGTGTCTTTGGTTGTACAACATATGCATATGTTCCAAACTAGAAAAGATCTAAGCTAGAGAACAAGGTTGTTAAATGTATCTTCATTGGCTATGGTGTTGGTTTGAAAGGATACAAGCTTTGGAACCCCATTACTGAGAAGGTTTTGTATAGAAGAAGTGTAATATTTCATGAGCTGAAAACTTCTACAGCTGATCCACAGCTAGAAATAGATCAAAGAGAAAAGAAGAATGATGCAGTTGAGATTCCCCAAACTCCATAAAAGGGAGAGTTTCATAGTACACCTAAAACTAAGGAGAGATCTAGGAGCTCTGAGAGTTCCAAAGACGAAGAACCACAACCTTAGCCAGTGAGAAGGTCTACACGTGAAAACCAACAACCTGATAGGTATGGTTTATCCATTTTGCATTCGAACTGTGCCTATGCTTTAATTACTAGAACTAAGGATCCTAGGACTGTTAAAGAGGCAATTAATATGCCTGATGTAAATTCCTAGTTGGAAGCTGTGAATGAAGAAATGGAATCTTTGAAAAAGAATGAAACTTGGGACTTGGTACCTTTGCCTAAAGGAAGAAAGTTTGTTGGTTGTAAATGGGTATTTAAGAAGAATATTGGTCTTGAGGGCAGTGTTGAGAAGTATAAACCAAGGTTGGTTGCAAAGGGGTATTCCCAGGTAGAGGGAATTTATTATGGAGAAAAAAATTTCCCTGTAGCTAAGCTGACATCTATCAAATTTATGTTGTCACTTGCAACCGCATATGACATAGAGATCAAACAGATGGATGTGAAAACAACGTTTCTCCATGGAGAGATGGAAGAAGAAATTTACATGTCCCAGCCTGAGCACTTCATTGAAAAAGGTAAAGAAAGCCTGGTTTGCAAATTAAAGAAATATCTATATGGTTTGAAGCATTCTCCTAGAATGTGGTACCAAAAGTTTGACACCTTTGTGTTGTCTATGGGATTTGTGAGATCAAAATTTGATCATTGTGTGTATTATAAATCTAAAATGATCATGTGCTTATTATTACCCTATACGTGGATGATATGTTGTTCATAGGGAATAGTAAGTCTATGATTTTTGATCTTAAGTCTTAGTTGTCCGCAAAGTCTGAAATGAATGATCTAGGTGCAACAAGGTATATCATGGGGATGGAGATCACCAAGGATAGAACGGGCAGAAAGCTCTGGATAAGTTAGAGTAGGTATGTCAACACAGTTCTGGAAAGTTTTGGTATGAATGATTGCAAGCAACTAGTTGTTCCAGTTATGCAAGGAATGAAGCTATCTATTGAAGATTGTCCAAAATCTGCTACTAAGATGTAGGACATGACCAGAGTGCCTTATGCAAGTGTTGTTGGTAGTCTAATATATGCAATGGTTTGTATAAGATAAGACATTGCCCAAGCATTGGGAGTTCTGAGCCGTTTTAGGGAAAATCTAGGAAGGTCACATTGGGATGTTGTGAAGAGAGTGTTTAGATATTTAAAGGGTTCTTCAGAATATGCTTTGTGTTACCATGGAAACTTGGTTGCATCATAGAGAACTCTCAACATCCGTCGATATGTGGATTCTAATTGGACTGGGGACATTGATAGCAAAAGATCCACCAGTGGGTATACTTTCATGTTAAATGGTGGTGCAATCAGTTGGGTGAGCAAGCAACGAGCTGTAGTCACTTTGTCCACTACGGAAGCAAAATACATGGAAAAAACTCATGCCTGCAAAGAATTTGTTTGGCTAAGTTGTTTGTGTTCTGATATTGGCTTTGCTGCAAGGAAAATTACTATTTTCTGTGATAGTTAGAGTGCTATTTGTTTGGTGAAAAATCCAACTTTCCATGCCAAGATGAAACATATCGATGTGCAATATCACTTCGTGAGAGATATGGTGGAGGATGGAAAGTTTTCTTTAGAGAAGGTGGATACTTTGAAGAATGTTCCTGATGCATTAACAAATATAATGAGCACGAACAAGTTTAAATGGTGTGCAAGTTCGATGAACCTTGGGGCCTATGACTGCAAATAAATTCAAAGTCTGGAGGAAGCTAGTAAGTCTTTGTCAAGTGGGAGCTTGTTGGAAAATGTGCCTCAATTTACTGGCTTGAACCTCTAAGAGAGGTTTGATGAATTTATGCCCTTATCACTTTACCATGGAGTTCTCTTTTGGTTGGCTTGACCTATTGGTCATTGAGACTTAGTCTAATCGGCGAGACTCTGAGGGTTGTCACAATGATGAGCCGACGAGTGTGGAGTTGGTGGAATTTTGGTTGGCATCGATTTCATCGACGGGAGTAAATGTTGTGCCTCGTCGATGTTTCGATGATTTACATCAATGGTTGCAATTGACTTCATCTGACGGTGTTGGCTAAGTTTCGTGGCATCTTAAAGCAGGTATAGCCAAAAACCTTTTGGTCGAGTAGAATTGCTTCAGTGCTCGACGCATGGTGGCTTGATAAAGCAGTGGGGTCAACGAAGAGGAGGTGGGCCCTAAGTTGCTTTATGTGAGGGGTTTTTTGATCGTGGACACATGTCAACACATAGGGAGTTCCTTGGTAAATCTAGCGGATCTTGCTAGAGATTCCTCGAAGGAGCTCTAGCAGCTTCCATATAAGCCAAGCGGAGAGCACGAGTGGTGGACACTTGGTAGCCTCAGAAGCTCATTCCAGGTGGGCTCATGGGAATCTTGGAGATTCCCTCCTAAATTCCCCAGAACCTCCTGAGCGGCAGACACGTGGCCTGTGGGACCCGATAAAGCTAATTGTCGATGTTTTGGTGATAGAGGATTATTGTCGGCCCAGAATGTGATGAAATGGTTAGCGATGGCAAAGGGATTTCAGAGCCCAATGATAGTTGACCGATCACTTCTTGATCAAGCGGTGGAATGAATAGCAGTGCGACAAGTGGCAATTTTTCATTGGTTTTTTTTGCACCATTGTTGCAAAACAACATTTATTGCTGGAAGCTAGATTGGTGAAAAGTGATATTTTATGCAATCATATGAGATTGGATTTTGGCGGTTGGCAGAGCCTGAATTTAGTAATTTCTTTGCAACAAATTTATTGTGGGAGTGGCTCAATGCAAGATTGCAGGTGGATCCGATCTGAGATCGATTTGATGCGTCGATGAAGAGCCAAAATTAATGCACCCTAATTGGTGGTTGGGGAGAGATTGGTAATAGTCAGTTTAGAGTAGAAGTTGAACGATCTGGAAAAATAGAATACTGAGAAAAAGGTTGATGAGTTTTGGATTCATTGTATGCCAAAATAGCATTGTAATAGTGAGTGCATAAAAACTCAAGTGTTGTTGTGAGATAATTATCAGAGAATAAGGACTGTAACTTTGTATGTAATTTCACTTAGTGTAATACAAAGTGTATTTCTCTTGGTGTGGTGGTTTTTTTCCCAAAAGGGTTTTCCCACGTAAATTTGGTGTTATCTTTGTAATCATTTATTTATGTTACTCTTGTTACCCTATATGTGTTCATCTTAAGTGTTTTAATGTTTTAAAACTAGTCTTTGCACTTCTCCTTTGTGGTTTTAGTGTTAGGAAAGCATTTCTGCATTGATGCTTTTCCTTACAGTTTAGCGATGTCATGTCAAAGTGTAGATATTGACATAGGGTGTGTAGACATTGATGAGAGATAATAACCCAAACATCAAAGGTTAAGGGTTGATTAATCAGATTGATCAAATCAATTGGATGACTAGATTCAAAGGATGCTCAGATGCTTGGATAGATTTTAGATTCAAACTTTTAATTTAATTTTTAGAAATGAATTGGACTACGAGATGATGATGTACCCTCAAGAGGAAAATTCACTTGGAAGATCACAAGTGTGCTCTCAAAATAGATGGAACAATATTAGAAAAGTTAGGAAACATAAATGGAGGATAATAGATATGATGGGAATGATGGAATAAATGATTGAGTACAATGGGAAAATATATTATGAAGGTTGGAAGAATAGTAAGAGAAGTATTGTGATGTAGAGATGGAGACTACGAGGAGAAAAATATGGATGGTGAAAAGAAATTAGGATGGTAGATATGAGAGATCCAGTAATAATGGGGTGGGATAGAATATGAGGATAGGATAATGAGTGGTGGATAATAGTTGGATTAGAGCTTACGATGATGGATATGAATATGGATGATTATGATATCTAAATTATTTAAGCTTAATTATATGTTGAGAACCCATGATGAGATTCTTATGTGTCTGAGCAACAATTTTTATTTTGCATAAGCTTTATGTGAAGGGAAATGGAGATCCCTGAAAGCCATCTAAGAACTAGTATATGCCTCCAATATAGTTTATTTTATGTGTTACAAGCACATACAACTATGCCTTAAAGTGGAAACAGACACAATTTAATTTCCATCTCATTCATCTTTAGAGGAAAGAAATTTAGTTTTCAGATCATTAAACATTTCAAAAGCATAATGGCATATAAATTGACATTTAAATAATAGAAGAAGAGACAGAAGAGAAAGAACACAAATATACCTGGGAAAACCCTTTCGGGTAAAAACCCCTACATCCAACATGATAGATCAATTTTATTATCACTAACAAAACTAGTTACAGTAAAATTACCGAGTCTATGCTCATGTAGGCTTGAACCAATATATATATATCCATAAAAAAAATTGTTACAATACACTTGCAATCTCATAGCCTAAACTTAGAGATTACATCTTGCTCTTATGGAGAAAATCTAGTAGCATAACCCCTACAAAACAAACAACTCTATCTCTCTCCCCTAGAAAAACACTTGTATTTATAAAATATATAGTGCCTAGGATAGAAGTTTCATTAAACCCATGACCATGCATGAAAATGCAACAAGAAAGGTACTAAATACAAAATCATGCAACATGCACATGCAAAAAGGCACCTATCAAAAATCTAGGCATCCACATTCCAAGTTGACTCAACTAGGAATAGAAACTGCATCCATACATAACTCCCCTTGTAAATAGAAACTTCTAATCTTGAATTTTCAAACTGGGCACCAACTTCCATAAAAGTAGATATATCATAGTTAACTCAAAATGCCTTAACACATGCCACCTTCATGCAACTTCAAGAACTTGTTACAAACTCCTATCTCCAAATGAGCACCCAAGTGACAAGTGTCACTATGTCGCACCTCTATGAAGTAAGCACAAGCAACAATGATTTTGTGAATTGCCTAGGTGACAAGTGGCACTTCATTGAGCTCCACACCTTGCATATAGGATATAACACTCCCTGACAGGTCCCACAAAGTTTTATGACAACTATTATAGTTGGAAAATTATGATATATCAATATTTGCACAATTATTTATCCCATAATTAATGCTAGGACTCAAAGGTTGAGACACCTTAATCCCAACATTCTCCAGCTTGTCAAAGACATACCAAGAGTCCATGGAATGAACAAGATTTAACTGCTATGAGTCAACCGATGAAAACACATCATCACAACCATACATGCAATCACATAAATCTCAAACAATGCTCTTGTGCTCCAATGAAGAAACTTGCAAGAACATCCAATATGTCTACCATCTTAGGCAATAGTTCATGCCATCCTCCAAAGGAAAGGAAGAAGCCATAGCTTATAAGCACCAATCTAAAGAACACAAGCATCAAAACCAACCAATAGAAAATGCTATAGGACACTACCACAACTTCATTGTGCTCACAAGCTAAATAGAAGCATCAAAGTATCCAACTTCAAACCCATTTCCAAAACAAAAATTTGGAGTCCAAAACTTCTCCAAGAACAAGATAAACCACCATCTAGAACAACAACTTAAGTTCCCCACATCTAACTGATGAAACCATGAGACCAAAAATAGCACCCATAGAAAATGTTAATCCATCCAATCTACCATACCTCAAAGGTATCCATAACATTAGAAAACTCTTTACAATGACGTATTCAACCCATCAACCACAATCACAAGCTCCATGTGCCAAAAAAACCAAGGAAGACAAACACATCTAAGAACTCCCACTACAAGGGCAATCTCTAGTCTAAAACGATATCAAGGCACATCGATTCTACTAATATCACCACATAGAGGATGTATCCATGCAATATCAAGAACCATCCACAATGACATGCACAACCTGCAATCAAGGAACCACTACAAGTGCATCTCTCACCTTAGGTCTCCAAAACTCTCACATGTTCTCCACATCCAACAGAGATAAAGGAACCTACATGTCATCACCCAAAACCAAGTGACAACGCATGACCATAATAATAATCACCATATCTCTGCACATGATCTCAACTCCAACATCATGTGAATCTAAACATCTAGGAAGAAAACCAAGACCAAAGAGATAAAATTTGCACATCATACACATATAGAATGTCCTTCTACATACACCTCTAAATTATTAACCGTTTCAAGTATGATCTTCTCCACAACCCCAAAAGAAAAGCCTCAACAACACCCATCTTTTTCAATATCCAAGATCAGACACAACATATGCATCATGTAATTACATGGTTGTAAGCTTCTCGGGAGAAGATCAAGCTAGGTCTATTTACCATATCAAGAAAATAGCCCACTACCATCTCCTAAAATCCTCATAAATGAAAATTTCAACTCATATACTCAAGGAGATAACCATGTTGAACATATCTCATAATAAATCCTCTAGAACCTTCTAATTGTACTTCAAGATCCATATCTATGAAAGATAAGCATAACACCGGAGAGGACCAAGGGCTATGCCTCTCAGGTGATAAACTGTCAAGTATACCAAGAGTCGATAATGAGAATGCTCCTCCAAGATATCCAAGTCATCATGACTCATCTAAGAGCAATCTTCTCACATGTCTATTATGAACTCATGTCTATGTCTAGGTGAAAATATCCCCAGACTTCCTATTGAGGTCTCATTAAGAGTACCCATCTTAACATATTCTCTCATCCCATGATAAAAAATAGCCTCACCCATGTCCCCATACATCCATGATCAATAACAACCGATCACCTCATGTTAAGCTCCAAATACAAACACTACATTCTCATGAAGCTCTCAAGCACATGACCAATGTACTCAAAACATAGATGACCTTCTATATCACTGTCAAATTTCTAACTGCAATCAATAACCTATCATGACATCATGATCTAAATAGTATCATGCCAGCACTATAATTTGTAGTCAAGAATCCATCATGTCATAAAACTAGAACCCATCCTCTCAATAGAGGATTACCATCTCCTCCGAGGAGATCACATGCTCCAAGTGAAAAAACCATTATCTCAAGAGTAATGAAATATTCCAAAACTCAAATGTGTCATCAAGAGTATACTATGACATACCAAAAACATAATCTAAACCAACATCACCAACACCCCAATCAAAGACTCCAATAGTCCTCCATGGCTTTAAGGAATGACACATTTTCAATATCATGAAGATGAACATCTCCAAATAGTGTCCATGCAAATGTGAAAGAACCCTTTTGCAACAACGAGAACTAAGAGATCCTCCTACTAATCTATATCACTAAAGAAGATCATCCATCACCATGTGATGAATCTACAATCACTACTAAAGCTCCCAATGAATAGTGATACCAAGCTCTCCATGCATCATGACTCATCCATCTCCTAATCTTAACATCTTCCTAGTCGACACACCCACATGTCCATCTAACAATAATATCAAGTGGCACCAAGATCTCCAAGGTAAGGAAATACACAATCACTCTCACAACATGTCATGGAAAATAGTGTATCCAAGCTATCCATGAAATTATGATAAAACATGCTACAAGTCCTCACAACTAACTATCCAACTGATCAACACCATCCATCCTCTCATCCCAAACCAACAAACCACTGCACAAATGACCACATGAAATTTCAACTTGTACAGTTTGCAAACACCCTGAAACAACCTCATGGATATAAGCAGTCCACATCCAATTTCTCTCACTGTAATAAAAAATGTGGCTAGCCCACATGCCTACATAACTCATAGATCTAATGTTGTTACATGAAAACCCATCTTCACACTAGTAAATATAAAACTAAGATATGAAAGAAGATATCGTGTATATTTTCATGACTCAAACACCAGATTGCCAACATATATGATTTGCCAAACAAAACCACAACACAAGCACCACAGTCTAAGAACCCTCAAAGCATTCACCATAGAAATTATGAGTGACTAATGAAATACCAACATATCCATACAAAGAAGATATGATACCTCCTCAAATGATGCATGAAGCATGCATACAGAACTGTAACTATCTTACATCCAAAATCATCCAAAAGACCATGACCTAGAAAATAGTTATTTGCATATCTACATAACCACAATTTTGGTTTAATCATGTAAACTCTACAAAACCACCATTTTTTTCAACACACATGAAAATACAAACCCATTTATCATCAAAATACCCAAAGGTAAGAAAGGAACTATAGTAATTAATCTAGAATAATGGATTATCATGAATATGCATCTTCATAATTTTTTGATGAAAAATCCATAAAACCCTCAAATCCAAGACACATGAACCTGATCCATGTGAGTACAACCATACAAAGGAAGAAGAGGTCTAGGAACTACTCCACAACCATCTGTAGTGTATAAAAATGTATCCCTTTACATTTCCACACTTGTTTGGGCCCTCCCTACTAAAATTCGGCTTCTTTATGGCTTATTTGGTCCTATTTTGCATTCACAAGCCTTATTTAATGCATTTATCTGAGGATAATCCTGAAACTTATTAAATGACAAATCATAATTCATTTTTTTGGGTTTTGTGTTCTAGATTGAGTGATTTGGGACTCATACGCCACATTGGGCATATGGGTCCCACCTAAGTCTTAGGGCCTGATCCTGAATTTGGCATAGAACTTAACATTTCTTTAAATTTGTGTCCCAAGCTTAGGCTATTGGGACTTATACACCCCAACTAGCGTATCAGTCTCAATTTAACTTGGACCTATTTTGAATTTAATTTTTGGTGGGATTTTATTCTCTTAGATCTGATGTCGGCTTGTAGTGTTGTAATTTCGATAAATTTGGCATAAACAAGTATAAATACAAGGTTATTTCACATATTTTCTCCTAACAAGAAAACTAAGAAATTTTCATGAGTAAGTCTGATCTAAGCATTCATGAATTCTAGCATTCAAGAGATGATTATAAAGAATTTTGGAGTTATATTCAAGATTCAAGCATCATTTCAAGGTCATCATGCATCATGTGTGTTCTTTGAGCTAACTTTTGTGATGTAGGTTTTCATGATTCAAGCAAGCACTCAAGTCAATATCCATAGCATTCCATCAAGTGTCAAGATCTACATTCATGATATCCATTTCACACAAGATTGTAGCCTTGTTACAAGGGTTTGGTGAGTTAAGTAACATTGCATATTATTTATTCATCATTTCTCCATTCTATTTTATTTCATTTCAAGGTTTGATTACCAAAATGGGGTTTGACCAGGCCAAACCCCTATCCACTAAAAAATCAACATTTTTCTCCCTCTACATGTGTGATTGTAGATCTAGGTCTTTTAAGCTTAAATATCCTTTGAAGACAAAATTGCAAGATTGTAGAAAGGTGTCAAAGTTGTCAAGAAGTTTTCATCTTCACATAAATTCACCTACATGCCAAAATTTGAGGTTTCAGACTCAAAAATTGAAAGGGAGAGAAGATACAAAAGATCACAAGAGGATAGGTCAGAGTTTCAACAAAACCTTGATACTTCTCAACTAAATTACCACCTTGGGTGAATGAGTCCTACTATACCACTTTTCAATCATTTCTTGTAGGTCTTGGTTTACTAGTTGCAGATTCCAAATTCAACCCGGAACCCCAAACTGGGAGTAAATCACCTAGTCTAGCTATGAGTCCCAGTTTGCATCAAAAGTCATAATTTTGGGATTGTAGACCTTGTTTCAGGCATCTCCAATTTTCCAAGTGCCCCTCTATTCATTCTCAATTTATTTTTTTTATTTTAAGTTTCATTTCCTAGGTTACATAAATAGACTTGCATATTACATTCATCTCTTTCTTTCTAAGCACTTGCTTAGTGGTGAACCCCCTTGTTAATCACACCCAAGGAGACCTTGTAGCCATCGATTTTCCTAATTCAATCATTAGGTTGAAATCTCTAGGGTTTCCTTGAATGAACTAAGAGAGAAATGGGAAAGAGGATATTCCCACACTTGTTTGTGTGTTCCATCTCCTAAAAGGTGGAGCACAATATTTCTTTTGGTTCATTTTGGTGAACCTAACCTTCGAACCCTTTATTTTTGATTTGGAGTGCATTTCAATCCTAGATTTAGCTTACATTAAATTTACATTAGGTCTTGCATTAGTTAATTTGCATTTAGGGCTTCTAAATCTTGTATTAGTGGAAGTGCATATAGGTTGCATTTTGGCATCTTGCATTATTTAATTTTATTTGAAATTTGTAATTGAACATAGTCGAGACAACATACAACTTAGAAACCTTAACATTCACTCAGAATTTTCTGAAATTATTGTCAAAACCCTCATCTGGGACTCATTCGCCCCTCTGGGCGATTTAGTCCCAGTACATGTTGTTTTACCTAATTTTTGGGAATTTTGTGTTGTGTGTTTTTTAGCATTTGAACCCTTCAAAAACTCTATTTGGGACTAAATCTACACCCCTCTAGGCAATTTAGTCCTATATCAAGTCTTAATCTGTATTTTATAGTATTAAAATCCTTTATTTTTGTGCTTTTGTTTGTTATTGTTAACATTTTTGTTTCAGATTAATGAGTTTTTGTTTCATTCATTTCATTGGATCTAGCTTAATTTGGTTTCATTTCAAGTGCATTTGTAAACATAAGAATTGGAATTAAAAGCATATCAATTATCTTGTGTTCATTTCATTTATCTTGCATTCATTGATTGTCCCTTTCATGAGCTTTACAACTTGGTGTCCTATTGCTAATACTATAGTGAGACGTATTTCAAGACTCATTTCATCCTTTGAAGCACACTCGTCATTGATCTTGGGTTATCTAGCTCTTTCACTCATAGTGTTGACACTAGCTCACTAGGTATGGATCATACCCTTAACAACTCTTTACCCTCAAGTAGCATGACAAGTATTGAAACAATTGTTTCTAGTGTCCCTCAAGAAAACATAATCCAAATCCATGAAGAATTAGAAAACCTACAACATCAAGTGAGAACTAAAAACATTTCCAACACTACTATTCCTACCATAGATAACATACACCACATGATTGAAAGTGAACAAGGAATAGAACTTGCGCATAACTTAGGTCAGATTTTTGGCAAACATATTACCTCAACCACTAGTTGTGCTCAACCTTCAAACAATGTCCAAGGTCAAGGAGGAACCCCAATTCCCACCCTATAACCATTGCCTCTATTCCTACCTATACCAACCCTCAAGTTACCAGAATGATGCAACCTACTAGTAATGTCTTTCCTACCTTGGGTGTTTCCACTAGAAATCCTTGTACCTTTGTGACATCTCATGTTACATCTCCTACCACTTTACCTCCCATAATCATTCCATTCACTTCCCCCCCAAACACATATACACCTCCACTATATTCACCTCCATCTCACAATACAACAAATGATGCCATCCTTAACCAGCTTTTGCAAAAACAATCATCCCTTCAAAATAAAATTTCCACCATAAACCAAAATCAAAATGGCCAACCATCATACTATGTCAAAATCAATCCCTTATCCTTGGAGATATTAAAAATGTCGATACCACAATGTATAGAGATTCCTAGGTTTGAGAAATATGGAGGAAAAGGAGACCCTTCTAACCATGTTTTCTCTTACACCACCTTATTTAGTGATTTCATCCTTAAGGATAAGCTCTTGGCTAATATTTTCCCTAGGTCCTTGAAAGATACTGCTCTAAAATGGTTTTCCTCATTACTGAATAACTTAATTCGTTCATTCAATGAACTTGTTGAGGCCTTTATTAATCATTTCCAAGTGCACATGACCCCTAAGATGACATTATTTAATTTAATGAGATGTAATAAAAAGGGTGGTCAAAAGGTTATTGACTTTATTTCACGCTACCGAATGCTTTATTCCTAAATCGACATAAAGATTCTCGATCCTCACCTTCAACGAATGTTCATTGAGAAATTACAAACTAAGATACAAGATAAGGTTGGCATGATGAAATTTCCTTCCTTTGTACACTTGTGTACTTCCCTTCATGATTATCAAAACTTGGTTAGTAGTCATGAAACAAAACCCACCTCTAGTCGTCCTGAGAAGTATGAATCCATGGTGCAAATCAAAACAATTACCAAACTTGTAGGAAACAAAAAAGAGACTTCCTTCAACTAAATCCCCCTCAACCAACCCAACATGTCGATACCCAAGTGGCTTCTATAAATAAGATAAATCCTTTTATATTTGGGTATCTATCTAGACAATTTACTCCCTTACCCAATACCCTCCATAACATAATGTTACAACTTTTGGAGCAAAAAATTATCTCCTTACCTCCCGTTAAAGCACTTGATCCTAATAAGCCTTTACCTTTGAAATTTAGATCAAATTCCTATTGTCATTATCATCAACAAAATGGACATGATACAGAACATTGTAAGCGTCTTAAAAATCTTGTGCAAGACCTCATTGATTCTAATCAACTTCAAATTGGAGGTGTTAATGATCTATCAAATAAGTTTGTTGCCCCTCCCAACCAAAACTTATAAATTTTTACCAACCCCATGCCAAATCATAATATTTCATTTGTCAAAGCTAGTGAAACTAAGAAGAATGATGTAATGAATGTTGCAATGGATTATGGCAACATGGATAATATTAAACAAGGTCCCATGGATACTAATGAACAAAATCCAATGGATACTATGGTTGCATTGATTGAAACACAACCTTGTAAGGGCTGAACTAAAAATCCTCTTGACATTGCTTTCTCATCTAAAGATATCATTAGAAATGCACTTGATGGTCCTCTTTACATAGTTGGCCAAATCAATGACAATCCCACTAATGTGATACTAATTGATCTCATCTATGGAGAGAATGTGATCACTGAAGAATTCTTACTTGTGTATGAACTCTATCGAGAAACATATGATAAACCGAAAGCATGGATAAAAATGCATAATGGTTTTGCTTGCCTTACGATGGGATCGATCACCCTTCCTTTAAAAATCAGACCGAAACAGTTAGATGTCTCATTCTCCATCACCCTGACATTGGATCAATTACATGTGAAGCTTGGTTATCCATGGCTACACTCCATGGAATTCATCCCATCGGTCATGCATAAATGTTTAAAGTTTCCCTTTGACAATGAAATCTTTACTATGCACCATAGTGGCTTTAATCTGGTGTCGAATTTTTCATTGGATTGATTTTTTCCCGAACCTATGGAACCTATTAAACCTCGTGAAAATTTCTCTTTCAAATCCTATCAAAATTTTAAGGCAAAATGTATAGCAGATTTATCCCTTCAAAACATGCCTCAACCCATGATTGAGCCTCCTATCCTTGATGAAACTATGATAGAATCAAAAGACCTTCCAATTAGCCAAGACCAACCTAATATAGACGACCTACTAATATGTTGACTTGCATGTGCCTTACTTGTCTTGTCTTTATTGTCTTTTTCATGTTACTTTTATGTGATTGCATGTGCATAATGTGATCCCCTATGATGTTATGTTTGATGTATCTCTCTATTTGTGAAATTCCTCTATTTGTATCTACATTCTTTTATATGTCATAATTTTTTTCCTTCATCTTTTCCTTGTCTCGTGTTTTCCTTATTGGGATGACACAGGGCGTCAAGACATTTAGGTCTCTTCCATGTTGATCCAAAAGATTTTCCTTTATCTTTTACTTGTCTTGTGTTTTCCTTTTGGGGATGACGCAAGGCATCAATACATTTAGATTTATTCCATGTTGACCCAAAAGTTTTTCTTTGTTTTCTCTCTCTTTGTGTCATTCTTCCTGTTCCATGAGTATTTGGGGAATGATGACAGTTCCAAGCTCTCTAAAAACAATGTAGCAAAGACATACTAACCCCAAATCTGTGGATCCCTTATGTGATTTTTGTATTTCATTTTGGGGGAAACCCTTTTTTCATGATGTAGCTTTATTTGGAAACATATGACTTGGCATACGGGTGTGGCAAGAAATTGAGTCCCAAAAAGTGGAAGTGTTTTCCCTGATTTTCAGAGTTTGACACATTTGACCTTAAAATTTGAAGCACTTAGAGATGGAATCTTTGAAAAAATAACTAATCATAAAATGTAGTAATTAGAGTCTAGTTTCCAAATATGTAATTTATTTCAATACCTAGATTGTAAAAATTGAGTTTCAATAGGCGTTTCTAAGAACCACTATTTAAAAGTCATTTATTTTTACCATACCATGCACGTGTACAACATCCATTTTTTGACCTAAATTATCATATTTTTCTAAATCCTTTTGGGAAAATATTTCTGGCTCATTGAAGCTTGTTTTGGATTTTTTTTTGCAATTTTTTATTGAATTTTTTATTTTGTTAATATTTTAATTAGGCATATTTGTCGTTTTGAAAAATCGTCATGTACGACACGCATAAGATGACCTAAATTTATCATTTTTTGACTTTTTTTTTTTAATTGAAAATAATTGTCTAAATTTTATGTTGATCAAAAGTTATTAAAATAGTAAAAAACCCTGATATTTAAAGTTTATGAACCAATTTCATCGGAAATTAATTAAAAAAAGAAAAAATAATCCAATTGTAAAAAAAATTACATATTTGGAATTTGCATTTTCTCATCTAAAATGAGTTTTAATTTTGTCAAAAAATTCTGCAAAAAAATTCGTTAGCCATATGTCCAAACTCAGTATTTTTCTCTAACATTGTTAGAACCTTCAATTTGCAGGTCAAACCAGGTTGAAGGCCTAGGTTTGGATTCCCAGTGCTTTTCCCAAACCAAACTCCAAGGCAAAAACCCAACCACAAAGAAAAACCAATTTCAAATTTTAAAAAATGGGATCCTGATTATAGAAAAAGATCTCGATTATAGAACGGGATCCCATTCCTAATATTTAATGTGGTGATTGTTGACAAGGAAACGAGATCCCGTTCCTTTGCCAATGGTCCCCACAATAGATATTGGGAACAGGATCCCAATTATAGAATGAGATCCCTTTTTTTTTTTTTAAATGGGATCTCGTTCTATAATCGGGATCCCATTTGTTTTTAACTATCTTATTTAAATTTACCGTCAAATTTTACTGTGAAGTCTGCAACTTCACATGTACGGCCGAGAGCAGTAAAATTGGACTATTTTTCATCAAGCATTTTTTTACAAGTGGTGACTTGCATTTTTGATTAATTTTTTCAGAGGTATCATGTAAACCATTTTTGAAGTGAAATTGTGTTAGTTTTGTACTTGTATGGAGGAACAAAAGGTCTTCAACTTGCAATATGAATTTTTTTTTCAAAGGAGGCATGAAGAACTCAGTTTTTAAAGTGGAATTGTGCTATTTTTCTACTTGTTTTGAGGAACACAAGAGGAATAATTTTGTCCTTATAGGTCTTGAACTTCCAATTTGGATTGAATTTTTTGAAGAATTTCACTATTGACATTCATTTGTGCTTGAGAATTTTATAATCATGGGAGATAAATCTCGTAATAGGAGGAGGAAGACATTGACTCTTGAAGAAATTGAAGCAAACAAAGAGAAGGAGAGACAAAGACAAAGACAAAGAAGAATGATAATTAAATCAATGAATGATGGGGGAGCATCCAATTCCACAACTATTGAAGATGAAAAATTTGAGGAGACCATGGTTGTAGATGAAGCTAATTTGCAAGAAGTCAATTTGGAGAAGAATATGATTATACAAGCAAGTCCTACTATGTCTTCAAATCCCTCTTTCAATTCTATGGAGAATGTTTCAATATGCACAAATCTAGGTACGTCTTCAAATCCACATGTTAGTGAAATGGTAAATTCGTATGTAGAAGTTTTACAAGATGTTGGACTTAACAATGTTGACATTGATAATATTCACAGAGATTAAACTTTTATAGAATTTGTTGAAAATGAAAATGCGAATGATCCTTTTATTGAAAATGAAATTGAGAATGATCCTTTTGTTGAAAATGAAAACAAAAACCATTTTTTTGATGTAAATGAAAATGAAAACCGTTTTGTTAATGAAAATATAAATCATTTTGAAGTTCAAAATGAAAATGAAGATGAAGATGAAAATCTAGAATGTGATGTTGAATTTAATGAAAATACTTTTTTTTAAATTGAATGTGGTTTTTTCGATAATCTTCCTGGTCAAATTTCTTGGAGGCAAATAAGAACACATGCGAATAAAATATACAACGAATTCTTTTATCGTAACAAAATTGCAATTCAATGTTAACTAATGATGCAATTGATGAGAATGCAAAAAATGAGGAAAATAATGAAAAGGTTAGGCTTTTTTGTTAAACCAAAAAGAAAAGATCAATCATTAAAACATGTTATGTCTATTGTTGTTAGTGTCATTGAATCTATTGGAAAAAATAGTCGATCTAAAGATAAAAATGCAACAAGAAGAGCTATAACAACTGCTATAGTTAATAAAGAAACTTTGAATAAAAGAATGGTAAGAAATATTAGTGAAGTTTTAAAAATACATCCTAAAACATTGCTAAGAGCGGAAAAAACAAGAGAAAGTATAGAAAATGATCCTATCAACCAATGTTGGAGTTTCAGTGGTCGAATCCCAAGGTTTGATATGAAATTGAATGTTGAAATTAAATCTTTGATTGAAAAATATTGGCATGATAATACTAGGGTTTCATCTAATGCTAGAGATGTTTTAAAATTAAGGGTGGGGTCCAAACTTCGTGATCCTCACCCAAAAAACCTATTAGATACAACACAAACTGAATTTTGTAGAAAATTTTGTGGTGATTTAGTGTTACCCGATAATATTAAAATAAGTCAAAGGTCTTTTGAAAAATGTAAACCGTGGTATGTAAAAATTAATAAGTAACAAATATCTTGTTGTTGTAAAACACATGTTCAATTTCGTTATTTTTATGATGTTTTTCAATATATACATTGTACCTTGCATACTAACATGATTATACAAGAATGTGGTATTAATATGCCACCTGAAGCAATAAGGGAGCTTTTTTAAAGTTTGTTTTGTGAAAGATCTAATGATAAATTGTTTTATTTAAGTTCTTGTATTTCTAGACAATGCATTGACTATGGAAATCTTTCATTCTTAGGAATTTTTATGCATGAAAGTGTTGATAATTATTTTGGACAACAATGAGTAGAAGTTTAAATATTTAAGAATGTTCACTATTCTTTGAAAGATGGAAAAATAGGAAAGCGTTGTGATTTAGTTACATAAAAATTTAGTGTGCATGCATTCATGAGTGAATTTAAGAATAAGATAGTACCAAAATATATCATGCACTCTCAACATTCTCGATGGCTCGATGGCCAATTTCGCGCATGTAGAAACACATTTCCAATTGGTACTATACTTTCAGTGGTTGATTTTACGGAAAATTATACTCTAGCTCTGCAAGAGAAAATTCAATCACAATATTAAAATTCAGTGCAAGTAGTTATGTTTGTCCATATTGTTTATAGACATCAGATGATAGCACTGAGGATGATAGAAATGTTTTGAGGGAGTATCATTTTTATTTGAGTGACAATCGTACACTCGTCAGAGTTTGTTCAATAATGTTTCAATATATTTTACGTAAATTTAAGATAAAGAGGAATCCATATGAAAGAACACCTCATATGGTCAGATAATTATATGACACAGTTCAAGAATGCTCGAATGTTCTATTAGTTAAGTAGGATTCACAAAGAACTTAATGTCCAACATATATGGATTTTTTTTGAAGTTGGGCATGGTAAAGGAGAACATGATGGAGCTGGTGCATGTGTCAAAAGAATTCTTGCTAGAGAAAAATTAAAATTTGAAGATGCAATAAAATTTAAAGATGCACATGGGATTGTGGATTGGTGTAATACAAGATTAACTGCACCTGGTTTGAGTGAGTACTCTAGAATTCATCAAATTTTTTGGCCAGTTGAAGAAGATAACATTGTACCTAGAGTTGACTGTGAGACAATTAGTGGATCTACTAAATGGAATTCAATTAGGAGTTTGACAGCAAGCACATGGACTATCTGGACAAAGGATCTTGCATGTTTTTTTCTATTTTTGTATCTCAGGAGATTGGGAATAATGTGAAAATACATAATGGGTTGAATGGTGGGAGCAAAGATCGTTGACACCTGCACAAGCACATGATCAATATGAAAGAAATATTGAAGAAAATGATCAAGTGTTTGCATCTGAAGACTATGACCATGTTTCAAACCTTGTACAAGAAGGTAATTTAATTCAATTTATTTCACTTTATTAAGTTATTTTGTAATACTAAATTATTTATATTGATATGCGCAAGTTATTAAATCAATTTTTGTTTGCAGGACATGTGTATGTTGTTGTTGCACCTGAGGGGAATGAAGAGAAAATAGAATATTGGTTGCCTTGTTGTGTGGAGACTAAACATAAATCAATATCACCTTAAGAAGATGATGATGGCTATCATTATTCAATAGGTACCATGATCCCCTTAAGACATTCCCTTAAGAAAATTTTGATAACAAGTTTTTGATCCCCTTTAGCAATTTTTTAGAAAAAGTCTTTGATCCCATTAAGAAAATTTTGAGAGCTTATATGATGATGGTTTTCATGTTTTCCAATAGGATCAGTTATGGTTGTTGGTACTTGGCTACGAAAATACCCAGCAAGGAAGAATGGTCTACTTGCATTCGAATATTATGAACCGCATAAAAAAATTATACATTATTCACATTTGGTGGTGGCAATAAATATAAAACTATATCGGTATCACGGAAGACCTGCAAATAAAGTGTGATGGAAAATTTCTATGGAAGAGCATGAGACAATCATAGATGCATTACAAAAAAAAGAGGATGCAGATGGTACAATGGAATAAGTAAATACAGGTAAATATAGTTTAAGTTTTATATTATCCTTTTAAATAGAGGTAATTATTAGTTAAAATATATTTAAATACATGTTTCAATTACATATTGATATTTCTTGTACATTAATAGTTAAAATTGATTTATTATCCTTTTTTGTATCCTTAAGCCATCATTGCATTGATCTCATACATTGAAACAAAAAGGAGAGGATGCCTAGATTCAACCTACACACGTGTGGAATATTTTTAAATACACGTACTTGAGTTGTGTACATATAGATAGTTTTATATAAATTAAAATATATATATTATGATGATTTCATTGATATTGCTTGTACCTTTTTTATATCACGCGGTGTGAAGACTAGTACATTATGGGCATGAGTTTGAGATGTTTTTGAAAAGTTAAGCAACATTTACAGGGCGTTGTACCCTTCACAAGGAGCCACAAGGGCCAAAAAGGAACAAGTCTAAGAATATAACATTGAAGCAAAAAGTAACAGAGATAGCACTTTGATAGCACATAAACCACATAAAGGCAGCCAAAAAATATAACACCGGCACAGGCAGTAGCTAACTGGCATTATCCCAGTTTTTAAACAGGAGGTCCACGACATCATCACCAACCTTGTCTTTGTTCTCTTGGCCATTATTACCCTCCAACTCCTCCTTAATAATAGTGGACAGGGTGCTAGTGACGAAGTGGTCCAACTTCATTGTAAAGCGGGTTAATCCATGAAGCCTATTGTTGAGCTTGTGCATTTTCTTCTCCAAGGCACATCCAAATGAGTTTGAGATGTTCTTGAGATGGCATATCCAAATTTTGTAAACATTGTTTTGAGATGAAATATATGTACATATATGTCCTACTATGTCATCAAATCACTAAATATCATGCATACATTATTTTTAAATCAATTATATCCTTAATACGTTGTATTATGACCTCTTAAGACATTCCCTTAAGGCATTGTATTATGACCCTTTAAGGTATCCCCTTAAGACATTGTATTATGAACCCTTAAGACATACCTTTAAGACATAATATGACCCCTTAAGACATCCCCTTAAGAAGTAATATGACCCCTTAATACATCCCCTTAAGACGTCGTATTATGACCCCTTAAGATGTCCCCTTATTTGTTTTCAATGTACCTGTTTGTTTTGACAACTTATAAATTAGTATTGGATGCCATTATTTGTTTTGACAACTTATAAATCAGTATTGGATGCCATTATTCATGTTGACAACTTATAAAACAGTATTGGATGCCATTATTTGTGTTGACAACTTATAAAATAGTATTGGATGCCATTATTTGTTTTGACAGCTTATAAATTAGTGTTGGATGTTATTATTTATAGAATTTATTAATGCTTTTGTTCTCTAATTATTGAATGTACATATCATGTATATCATGTATGATATCACTAAATTTGTAAACTATAAATATTAAAATGTCCTATTAATTTCATATTTATATTTAATTTCACATTAATGTCCTATATTAATATCTTGACTATGAACATAAAATGCATAAATGTATATATGTGTAAATTAAAATTTCAAACAATAATAAAGTCCATAATTTATGTAAATATATTAAGTGCATGAAACCAATATATTAAGTGCATGAAATAAATTCCATCAGAGTACAACCCATGAACTAAAGTCCAACTAAGTACTCAAGAACCATGAAATATAAAGTCCAACAAAGTACATGACAAACCAGAAATATAGTCCATGAAATAAAAAAATATAACCCACAAAATCATGTTTTTAGGTCATGTATTGTCTCTATAATCAAGAGACCTCTTCACGCCATGCAGACTATGTGGATGACCTGAAACACTTTGTACAAGAGAAAGATGAAAACATATGTAAGACAATAAAAAATTATTTAATGACATTTTAATTTATATTTCATCATAAAATTAAATTACCATCATATTTGGGTTTGGATGCTCTAGTGCACCTGAAGCAACCTCTACATTCTCTGAATCAATCTGCATAAACAAGACAAAGAAATTTAAAATTAGACGCACAAGTCTACAATTAAAAATGATTTAATTGAAATTAATTTATAATTTATCATATTTTAATTGTACCATATCCATAGGTTGTGCACCCTCTTCTCCAAGACCTGTTTGTACATGCTCAACTACAAGATGTGTCTCATGTTATAAAAGAAAAATAATTTAAAACATGTATTAGCTCAAATTATATCTATATTTAATTTGAAATTTAAAATTAAAGTTATATTCACAATATATAATTTATAATTGAATTTAAATATAATAAAAAATTTAAATTACCATTTGATCTGGAGCTTGCTCTGCATGTCCTTCTGAAGGTGTAACTATGTTTGGGTTAGGGTTGAAAATCACACTAACAAAGTCCTACAAGATCAAAATTAAAGCATGTATAGTTAAATTAGATTAATATATATATATATTCAAGTTTGCACATTTTGTGTAGAATTTTTTTTTAAAAACTTGAAAATCAGAGGCCTCACAAGTAGTCGCAACATCTAATGTTTTCCCAATGTCCATTCTCATTGTGGTATCAACCTAGACATACATGTAGACTTTTAATGCAAGCTTATAATATTTACAAGTGTACATGCATATTTCATACATATAATGAATTCAAAATTCATAATTGTAACTATACTAATGTAAGTTAAACAATTTACAATATAAATGTACCTTCCCCTGATCTACGATGCCCTATAGTGGAGGAGTGCTCGACAAACCCTCAGGTGGAATTGACGTGGAAGCCGACTGACTCATCTAAACCAACATAAATATTTCAAACATATATGTTATTCAATTATAAATTTAAAACTCAAGTTAAAAATAATTTCATTTATAATTTAAAATTTTGCAATCAAAATACCCCATAAGGGTTGTTGAGTAGGACTGGTGTCGATGTATGTACTTGTGGAATAGATGATTGCCCCATCATTACTGTCATTTATACACCAAACAGATTGATTGTTATAATGTATTACAAACTTTTCTTTGATATATACATTCATCAGAAATCTTATAAAATGAATGTGTAGATGCATATTTATACCTATGTAGTGTTGTGCATATTTTGCACACACGCCCCGTCGTAGGCAGGGACCCTCTTTTTTCACTCCCGGCGGGATGCTTTGCTCTCGCCTAATTTTGTGTGCCCCTCATTTTGGTGTCCTAGTTGGTCAACGTGCCCTTCAAAGCCTCTTTTTTGACTGACCATATTTTGCCCCTAAATTTTAAAAATGGCTAAGTCTTGGGTTTTTCAGGCTTCGCCTTCCCGCTTGCTTAGTTCTTCTTTTTCCTTCATTTTTAACTTTGGAGATAGGTTTCCTATGGATTTGGGATGTTTTGTGGTGTCCAAGGGGAGTGAAAAGGTTTCATTAAGTTTCAGAAAGTTTTGAAAATTTCAAAATAACATTTCTGTAGCAGCATTCCTGCAACAGCATTCCTAAAACGACATTTCGGCCTCTTATCTCAGGAACATCCAAGCGCTCCTCTGATTTGAAAACGGACTTCAACCCAGATGCCAAAATGGGATCTTATCCTCCTTGAACCTTTCAAATTCCAAATTTTCAGCCGGGAGATACCATCTGGAGTTCCATGCTTTGTTCATTGTTTTCAAAACAACATTTTCAGAACGGCATTTCGGCCTCCTATCTCCAGAACATCCAAGTGCTCCTCCAATTTAAAAACGGACTTCCACCCAAATGCCAAAATTGGATCTTATCCTCCCAAAATATTTCAAATTCCAAATTTGTAGTTGGGAGTTCCCATCCGAAGTTCCCATCCGGAGTTCCATGCTCTGTTCACCATTTTCAAAACAACATTTCCAAAACGGCATTCTAACCTCTTGTCTCTGGAACGTCCAAGCGCTCCTCTAAATTGAAAATGGACTTCGATCCAGATGCCAAAACTAGATCTTATCCTCCCCAGACTTTTCAAATTCCAAATTTGTAGTTGGGAGATACCATCTGGAGTTCCATGCTCTGTTTGTTATTTTCAAAAACGCATTTTCAAAATGGCATTCCGGCCTCTTATCTCCGGAACGTCCAAGCGCTCCTCCGATTTGAAAACGGACTTCGACCTAGATGCCAAAATTAGATCTTATCCTCCTTGGACCTTTCAAATTCCAAATTTGCAGCTAGGAGATACCATCTGGAGTTCCATCCTTTGTTTGTCATTTTCAAAACAGCATTTCCAAAATGACATTTCGGCCTCTTGTCTCTGGAACGTCCAAGCGCTCCTCCGATTTGAAAACGGACTTCGACACAGATGCCAAAATTGGATCTTATCCTCCCCGGACCTTTCAAATTCTACATTTTTAACCAGAAGATACCATCTAGAGATCCATTCTCTATTCGCCATTTCAAAACAACATTTTCAGAGCTGCATTTCAGCCTCTTGTCTCCGAAACGTCCAAGCGCTCCTCCAATTTGAAAACGGACTTCAACCTAGATACCAAAATTGGATCTTATCCTCCTCAAAGGTTTCAAATTCCAAATTTGCAGCTGGGAGATACCATCTGGAGTTCCATGCTCTATTCATCATTTTCAAAACAACATTTCCAGAATGACATTTCGGTATCTTGTTTCCGGAACATACAAGCGCTCCTCCGATTTGAAAACAGACTTCAACCCAAATTCCAAAATTGGATCTTATCCTCCTCTGACCTTTCAAATTCCAAATTTTCAGCTAAGAGATACCATTCGGAGTTCCATGTTTTGTTCGCCGTTTTTAAAACAACATTTCCAAAATAGCATTTCGGCCTCTTGTTTTTGGAACATACAAGCACTCCTCCGATTTGAAAATGGACTTCGACCCAGATGCCAAAATTTGATCTTATCCTCCCGAGACCTTTCAAATTCCAAATTTGCAGGTGGGAGATACCATCCAGGTTGTCATGCCCTATTCGCCCTTTTTAAAACAACATTCCTAAAAACAACATTTCGACCTCTCGATTATGGTTTCAAGAAGCCTACCGCGGGTCCATCGGGAGGCCCATTGAGAAAGTTGAACAAGGAAAAGCATGTGGCTCTTATCACCATTCATTTTATGCCCACCTCTCCTTGTGGTGCACATCAATAGAGCTGGCATCTAAAGAAGGCCTATGCCAAGGAATTCAATGACAAAATGCAAGGGGGGTTGTCCTACTTCTCACTAGATGATGATGATCTTCTGGGGTTGTTTGCCTGAATCAGGGGCAACCAATCCATTGATTCCAATCGTCGACTGACACATTTGATCCAATGAAGAATGTTGCAAGTCCATTAGGAGAAGGCAACTTTCAAGCATTTTCAGCTACAATAAAGGGGAAATCAGCTAGAAGACAAAACTGCTACAGTGATTGGCATATACAAGACAAAATAAGAAAAAAGAAAGAAGGTGTATTTTAAGTTGTTCAATATTTTGGGGTAGGTGAAGCCCTAATGTAATTGAATCTAGGCCACACAATTTAATTCAATCATAGCCATTCATTCGAGCTTTGGAAAACTATAAATAGGGGTCTTCCCCTCATTTTTAAGGGTTGGAGAGCTGTTGTAAAAACATTTTGCAGCAATAGAAAGTAGCATTGCATGATCTATGGGTGTTACCTTTTGATTTTTCTCATCATGTGTGCATGGTTCTACCTTCCAAGTTAGTTTTAGTTGTTAGTTTCTTGAATGGAAGTGATGATGGTGTTTAATGTTATAGTATTTGATGAGCTTTCAGCCCATACTTTTGGCACTTGTTGATGACAAGCTGCTATGCAAAGTTAGCCTGGGCTTCTTTATTTGATTGCTGCAACTTAGTTCATTTGCATGTTCATGATGTGTGTATGCAAACTGAAAATTTGCAGTCCTTAGAAGATTGCACTGGTTTTGTGTAACTGTATGTTTCTCTTGGCCAAGAAAAAGCCAATTTAGGGAGTTTGTCTACTGTAGTAGCCTCTATAATTAGTTTTCATTCATAGTTTTAGATCCAAGAACCTTTTCTCTTCCCTGCCCTTTTTCTTTTTTTTTAATAAGTAACCTTAGGCAAGGTTCATTGCACATTATAAATCTAAATCCAATGATAAATGGAGTTCAAGACTATTGTTTGAACCTGCACCAAACGCACAATAAGTCTCCCATCTTAAAAAATCTATTTGTTGATCCAACTTTCCCACTTTGTGACTCATCTATAAGTCCACCTTGTGATTCTAGCAATCACATAAATCAACTAAGATATTCCAAGCACTGTCAAGACCTAACATTCGAGAGACCTTGGGATAGTATTCTGCAATTTGATTGTGCAAGATTGTCTTTCAAGAGAGGCGATGCACCTGTGCATTACCTATGTTGAGAACTGCATAAAAACACCATCAACAGAACCGGTGCTAGAAGGAGGGCTTGACATGTTGAGGCTACAAAGCGGAATGTTGGATGTTGATAAGAGCACTTTCAAAGAAGAAATCTAAGATAGAGAGATCTCTTTTAATGCTGAAACATAAAATCAAAAAAAATTGAAGGCAAAAAGAAGCTGAGTTGAAATGGAGCAGCATGTGCAAATCAACATCGATCAGCTACATGCAAATTTAAATAGGAGATTGACGAGGCCATTGCAGCAGTTTGCATTGGAAGATGGATGTAGAATTTATGGAACCCATAGGCATAATGAACTAGAGTGTCTAACCTTCTTGAGCAGAATTGAAAGAGTCTTGCAAGGAGAGATTCCCTTTTGGGAAATATATCAACCTTTAGCCCTTGCAGACCTAGAGGAAGAATTGACAACCATGGCAACCAAGGCATTTGAAGAGCTCATTCAAGAGTGTTTGGGAAGAAAAGACAAACCAAGATTGGAGGAAGAACTAATGTCAAGTTAGTGCACATTTCACAATGCACCTCATTCAGAATTTACTTGTCCTTCATCTGCAAGCATCATCACCCAAGTCAAAGGCAATTTGAATAAGTTGGAGCAGCCAACTATCAAGGAGAATGAGTCATCCCATGATGCAGAAAAGCTATCATCATCTAGAGGACAAAACCTTCAAGATAAACCAGGAAATCTACCACAAACTAGTGTTGGGACAGCAAACACTGAAGCTGAAAATCAAGAAGGAGAAGTTGATTTTCTAGGGACAGAAAAAAGCTTTGGTGAAGGTTCACAAAGAATGGAGTTGGAAAGCCTCTCCTTCACCAGTAAGGTTCAGTCCTCCACTCAAGAAGAGGAGCCATTGGTAATTGAGGATGAATCAATGAAGTTTGTAGTAGTATATGTTGGGGCAGCCAATGAAGATGCTGAAAATCAACAAGAGGAAGAGGTTGACAACCTTGGGACAGCAAAAAATTATGATGAAGGCATAACCGAAATCAGACTAGAAGACCTCTCCTTCATAAATGATAGTGATTGAGAATATGAAAATGAACGTTTGGAGTGGAAACAACCACTCACCACGGCTGTCTACCATCAAACTTATTTTTCAAGTGATGATGAGGACCTAGTAGCAGAAAGATATGACCAGCTCATCTCCAGATTAGCAAAGGATTGGTCAGATCTAAAATACCAAGTGGATTTGGAGGTATTGGTGCTACCAAATTGGTGCAGGATCCATGATTCATCCCACTCTAAGTTCATGTACGGAATGTGCCAAGAATCCATGAAGCAAGTCAGAGAACAATTGAGGAAACTGAGTACACCACATCCTCTACTTGCTGCCCAGATGGAACGTGAAGATCAAGAGCCCGAGCCAAGTAATGACTCATCTCAAGGCAGTCCTCAAGAGGATGTTGGGACAGCAATGTAAGTAGGACAACAATATAGTCTTGAGCTTCTGAGAGATGAATTAGATCAAACAAGAAGGTTGTCCACCAATCATCAAGAATTTCTCCCTCTTCAAGAGAATTTGTGCACCATGGATGATAGGCTTTATGGTGAGTCTTTGGGGGAAAATCACATAGTAAATTTTGCCCCCCTTGATGAGGTTCCATCAATTGATGACTTCTTTCCATTGGGAGTTGTACTGTGGAGGTATGCTCATGCCAAGGAAGAGCACATCCTAGAAGACGGTAATGATGAAGACATACTCCTTGAACCTCTGAATGGTGATGCACTAGAGTTTTTGGATTGGGAGAGGGGTTCCTTCTCCATTTACAAGGATAGTGAACAAGGGGAAATGAGTGAACATCATGATGAGATGCATGAACAAGAAAGAGAAGAAGACAAAGGCGGGGGTGCTGAGATAGCTGCCAACAAAGATGAAGCACCCAGTCGACTACAAGATGCAACTTGCATTCCTTCCGCTATAATCATTGCTAATCCTCCTTCATATTCAGATGGTTGCAATAGGACAGATTTGTAGATATCATCATCCCACGACACTAAGCATCACGAAGATAAGGTCGACACTTGGGAAAGGAGATGGGACAATGTGCTGCCTTTTCGAGACAACAATCAAGTGGATCCCAAGTTTGTGAATGATCAATGTGGAGAAGTACTTCTTTTTGAAGAATTGCCAGTGGATCTTGTGGATCCCACACATAGATCAAAAGAGTTGTTTTTTGCTCCGTTCTCCCAGCCTTATGCAAGCTTAATGTCTGAAGTGTTGCACTCTCCACCATGCCCGCCCGAGGTTGTTGATGCAAAGACTGACGATGCAGTGCTTTCTCTTGATTGTCAAATGTTGCTACCTCCATGTGATGAAATCCAAGTTCTATCCTTCCTTTCTCTTGTTAATTTTCATAGTTGCACTTATCATTTTGATTATGGGAATTAGGAAAAATGGACGTGTTTATGGATTAATCACAGGTTTAATGAGCCTCCTCAATTGTTGATTCTTCATGATGTTGGGCAGAATTTGAATGCTGCCATATTGAATTTATTTTCTTTAAACATAAGGATAAATATGCATGGTTGAGAACTATAACGAATGATTGTTTGCTTGTACATGCATTGTGAAATCCAATGGGCATGAGTGTCGGATGGCCTTGCTTGAACATAGTTCTTTGTAATTATCTTTGTACATAACTCATTTTGAGTAGTGTAGGTTTTCTGTAAATACTTTTTTTTCCTGCTTTGTTAGGTTAGTTTGTTTGTTTTAGGTTTCTTGCTTTAGAGAAGTTTTTTTGTTGTTTTCTTTCATTGTCCTGATTTGGTTGGTTTTGGTGTTTTTTTTTCATTTTCTTTTGTTTTCTCTCACTTTGTTGCTGCTTTGCTCGAGGTCCCTATGCTTTTGGCTTGGCACATCTATGCGCACAAAAACCATTCTTATTTCCTAGGGTTGTTCTATGTATTTCTTTGTCAAACTCTAATCAAGTTTTCAGAGTGGATGGTGAGGATCTTCTGTTAGTATCAAGTGATCTAGATGTTTGATTCAAAGTTGATAACTCGTTGGTTGGTTTGATCCTGAAGTATTCTGGAATCTTATATCTCTCACATATTTTAAGGATCTAACAGTCACTATAGGTTCTTTGTGAAGTCTAGTTAAGTGAAAAATCTAAAATTCTGCTCTAGCACCACTGTGATTCTCAGCCCTGAGTGTGAGATTCATTGCTTGTAGGTTGAAATAAAAGAACTAAAAAGAGAAAAGAAACAAAAGAAAGAAAGCAAAATATTGAAAATCAAAATAAGAGAAATTCATCTTTTCAGGGGTATACGAGCAACTCTACCAGGGCTATGGACACCCGACCGACAGTAGAGCAATGTTCGGGAGAATCATAGTGACAACCTCGTCGGGGCTATGGATGCCTAACTGGCAGCGAGGCAATGTCCCGGATGCTTTTGGAGTTAGAATAAACTACATAGTTTAACTTGATGGAGCTTGGGTTCTTGCAGCAATTGAAGGATGGGAATTAACACAATTGCACACACTTGGATTTTCAGCATACTGAAGGTTGGGTTAACCAGTGGTTTTCATCCTTTCGTTGAGCATCTGGCTTGTTTTCCCTAGCATGAAGGTCGAAACCAAATATTTTGGGTTCGTGATTCCTATTTTTCATCGAAATGCTCTAGAGCATTTCCCCCATTGAGTCGCCATTTGTTGTGCATATTTTGCACACACGCCCCGTCGTAGGCAGGGACCCTCATTTTTCACTCCCGGTGAGCTACTTTCCTCTTGCCTCATTTTGTGTGCCCCTCATTTTGGTGTCCTAGTTGGTCAACGCGCCCTTCAAAGTCTTATTTCTGGCTGACCATATTTCACCCCTTAATTTTAAAAATGGCCAAGTCTTGGGTTTTTCGGGTTTCGCCTCCCCGCTCGCTTGGTTCTTCTTTTTCCTTCATTTTTGACTTTGGAGATAGGTTTCCTATGGATTTGGGATGTTTTGTGGTTCCCAAGCGGACTACCAAGGTTTCATTAAGTTTCAAGAAGTTTTGAAAATTTCAAAACAACATTTCTGCAGCAGCATTCCTACAACAGCATTCCTAAAACGGCATCTCAGCCTCTTGTCTCTGGAACATCCAAGCGCTCCTCCAATTTGAAAACGAACTTCAAACCAGATGCCAAAATTGGATTTATCCTCCCCGAACCTTTCAAATTCCAAATATTCAGCCAGGAGATACCATCTGGAGCTCCATGCTTTGTTTGTAATTTTCAAAACAACATTTCCAGAACAGCATTCCGGCCTCTTAACTTCGGAACGTCCAAGCACTCCTCCGATTTGAAAATGGACTTCAATCCAGATGCCAAAATTGGTTCTTATCCTCCTCAAAACTTTCAAATTCCAAATTTTCAATTGGGAGATACCATCCGGAGTTCCATGCTTTGTTCGTCATTTTCAAAACAACATTTCCAGAATGGGATTCTGGCCTCTTGTTTCTGGAGCATACAAGTGCTCCTCCAATTTGAAAATGGACTTCGACCCAGATGCCAAAATTGGATCTTATCCTCCCTGAACCTTTCAAATTCCAAATTTTTAGCTGGGAGATCCCATCTAGGTTGCCATTCCCTATTCGCCCTTTTTAAAACAACATTCCTAAAAATAGCATTTCAGCTTCTCGATTCCGATTTCAAGAAGCCTACCACGGGTCCATCGGGAGGCCCATTGAGAAAGATAAACAAGGAAAAGAATTTGGATCCTATCACCATTCATTTTATGCCCACCTCTCCTCGTGGTGCACATCAATAGAGCTGGAATCTGAAGAAGGCCTATGCCAAGGAAGTCAATGACAAAATGCAAGGGGGGTTGTCCTACTTTTCACCAGATGATGATGATCTTTTGGGGTTGTCTGCCTGAATCAGGGGCAACCAATCCATTGATTCCAATCTTTGACTGACCCATTTGATCCAATGAATAATGTTGCAGATGTATTTTAAATTGTTGAATATTGTGGGGTAGGTGAAGCCCTAATGTAATTGAATCTGGGCCACACAATGTAATTCAATCCTATCCATTCATTCAGGCTTTGGAAAACTATAAATAGGGGTCTTCCCCTCATTTGTAAGGGTTGGAGTGTTGTTGTAAAAACATTCTACAACAATAGAAAGTAGCATTGCATGATCTATGGGTGTTACCTTTTGAGTTTTCTCATTATGTGTGCATGGTTCTACCTTCCAAGTTAGTTTTAGTTGTTAGTTTCTTGAATGGAAGTGATGATGGTGTTTAATGTTATAGTATTTGATGAGCTTTCAGCCCATACTTTTGGCACTTGTTGATGACAAGTTGTTGTGCAAAGTTAGCCTGGGCTTCTTTATTTGATTGTTGCAACTTAGTTCATTTGCATGTTCATGATGTGTGTATGCAAACTGAAAATCTACAGTCCTTAGAAGATTGCACTAGTTTTGTGTAGCTGTAGGTTTCTTTTGGCCAAGCAAAACCTGGTTTAGGGAGTTTGTCTACTGTAGCAGCCTCCATGATCATTGTTCATTTGTAGTTTCAGATCTAGGAACCTTTTCTCTTCCCTGCCCTTTTTCCTTTTTTTTAATAAGTAACCTTAGGAAAGGTTCATTGCACATTATAAAGTTAAATCTAATGATAAAATGGAGTTCAAGACTGTTGTTTGAACCTACAGCAAATGCACAATGACTCTCCCATCTTAAAAAATCTATTTGTTGATCCAACTTTCCCAGTTTGTGACTCATTCGTAAGTCCACCTTGTGATTCTAGCAAATCACATAAATCAACTGAGATATTCCAAGCATTGTCAAGACCTAACATCCAAGAGACCTTGGGATAGTGTTCTACAATTTGATTATGGAAGATTGTCTTTCAAGAGAGGTGATGCACCTATGCATTACCTATGTTGAGAAGTGCATAAAAACACCATCAACATGTAGCATTGTCCTTAGGATGTTGGTTTGCTGTAAGAAACTCTACAAATAAACTGATGTGACCAAATGAACCACCAGAATCTCCATGTCCACCCAAATTAGGTGTGGCATGATCAGGTCCATAGCATACTTGATGTAAACCAGTACATACATGTGGGATGGGCCTCGACACTCCTGGAGTGGTACTAAAACTAGCTCCATAAAATACTCATCCATCATCATCGTCTCTATGCTCCCCACCCGCTATCACATAAGCATGTTGATCAAGGCCTCCTACGAGTGTACTAAGGGAGCCTAATGTCAATACCATAGCTCGATGATGTACAGGTGCAGGAATGGGAGGACCAAGAGAAGCAACAAGGGGTTGTGATGTACGAGGCATTGGGGATCAACCCTTGCCCCTAACCTCTGTTGTGGCATGCCATCACCAACACCCTGAAATGATTTAAAATCAAAATAATTAGGCTTTTGCCCCATAACAAACTCTACATACGATTTCCTCAAAAAATACAGTGGGCACTCCCAATTAGCGTATGGGGGACTATCAAAAACCATATACCATCAATCCCAAAAATGTGCACTCATCTGTGGATGTATGCACCACCTCATGGATATTCTAGATTTGTTCGGTGGAATGGGTTGTTGAGTAACAAGGTCGAGAAATTAGGGGGCTAGGTGGGCTTTCATTATTTTAAGGTCTAATATTTATTTATAAGAGAGAGCGTTAGCATAAAATTGTCTCATTTGTTCTTTGTCTTGTTTATGCCTATCTAGATTAGAATCAATGGTCCTAATGGCATCCACAATGTTTTTCATTGCAGATGCAAAACGTCTAACATGCAGTGGAATCAATGCTTGACTCTACATAGCATTGATTTGATTTTATATGGATGCAACCTGATCATTTATGTGTGCTCACAAGTGAGCCTCATCAGATGCAACAGGTGTTGCAGGTGGCATATTAGGTGGAGGGGGAGATGGAGGGGGGTGGAGGGGGAGGTGGAGGTGGTTGAGGTGGTGGATTGATGATATCATCAATATTAAAATCATCCATGATATGAGATATAAGTGTGCACCTACATTAAATTATACTAAATTAACATAGAAACTTAAAAAATTACAAGAAATAGTTAAATTTGAAACACACATGCAAATTTGTTTAAATATGATAAATGCATACATATATTAAGATCATATAAAATTGAAACACATATACGTTGATTGAACTTGATCAAGTAAACTATGTACATACATTTAAAATAAAAAAATACCATGCATTTAACATACATACATTTAACATGTACATACATTTAAAATAAAAAATACCATGCATAATTTGCATGCATACATCATTAAAGTAAACTATGTACATACATACAAATTTCAAAATTTAACAACTATATGCAATTTTAATACATGTGTACATACTAAACAATAAACTTGAAACATTCACAAAAAGCTCATTTTATGTCTAACACACACACACACACATATATATATTATAATTTTCCATCATGATCAGACTAGATAGTCATAAAATATATACTATTATAAATTCATCATTATAAGTTCATAAATTCCACCAAATTCATAAATTCATGTCACTAAAAATATCCATCTAGAACCAAAATCATAAATTCAAGTCACTAAAAATATCCATCTAGAACCAAAATCATAAATTCACGTCACTAAAAATATCCATCCAACCAAATTTATAAATTCATCACACAAAATATCCATCGTTCACCAAATTCATAAATTCATAACTATTTAAGATCATTGTCTTAATTTAAAAACTATTGTGGCTCTCTACTGCATCTCTTCATTTATTTGCATTTTCCTTTTCAGAATCAGAAGTTCTCCTCTCCTCTAGCCATTGTCGATGCTCATCTAAGATCCCATCCATAGCCCTGACAGCATCAACAATGGTTTGCATCCTAGATGCAATCATCCTCACAGGTGGTGCGACAAATTCTTCATTTTGAATAATGTTGATTTGATCTTGGATGGTTCTAACACTGGAATTGATTCGTGCTTGCAAATGAGCACCATCGATTTCAGGTGGTGGAGGTGGGGGGTTATGAGGTGGAGTGAGTGGAGGTGGAGGTGAAGGTGGTGGAGATGGATGGCACGGAGGTGGATTGCGAATATTATTGAATCGATCCATGTGATCTCTAAGATATGAGTGAACCTACATTAGATTTGTAATTTCAAAATGTAAGATACATGTTTAGGAAATACCCTTAAACCATTCAATATAAATGGCCTAATTGAATACATATGATAAAATAAGTAAGCCTCATTTATGTCTAAGGCATGTTACTTGAATGAAAATACAATTAACTATTAATATAGGACAATTTATGAATGTTGTAGGGTTTACTGTTTAGAGTTTAAGATTTAGATTTTAGGGTGATAGGATGGCTTAAGGGGATCTATGTAGTAAGTTCCTCGCACAAAATGACATGGATTTTAAGTGAATAAAATTTGGTGAAGATGCCCAAGGCAACCAAATTTCATTAAGGTCTGAGGCAACTTCACCAAATTTTATTCACTTAAGCCATGTCATTTTGTCCTAGGAACTTACTAGACATAGATCCCCTTAGGCCATCCTATCACCATAAACCATAAATTAATCAACCTAGATCATGATTTATCTCATTCATATTATAATCTTGCATGATATTATTATTGTTAAATTTGGTTTACGAAACTTAGGGTGAAGTTTTGGTGTCCCTTGGAATATAATCAACTTGCAAGCTAGTGAAGAATATTTTCTTGTGGAACAGTTGATTGAGATAGCTCTTGTTTCAACTGACCAACCTAGATCATGAAATATCATTCATATTATAATCTTACACAATCTTATTATTGTTAGATTTGGTTTCCTTGGGAAACTTCACCAAATTTTAAGAACTTCTTTGATCCCATTAATAAATGTCATATTAGGACCCTTTAAGACATCAATTTACGATTTAGGGTGATAGGATGGCTTAAGGGGATCTATGTCTAGTGAGGTCCTAGGACAAAATGACATGGCTCAAGTGAATAAAATTTGGTGATGTTGCCCAAGGCAACCAAATTTCATTAAGGGCCTAGGAAAAAATGATGTCTTTAGCCCGTTTAGGGTTTAGAGTTTAGAGTTTAGGGCTTACAGTAATAGGATGGATTAAGGGGATATTTGTAGTAAGGTTCTACGACAAAATGACATGGCTTAAGGGAATCAAATTTGGTGGAGTTGCCTAAGGATACCAAATTTGATTTTAAGGTCCGAAGACAAAATGAATGCTTTAGTGTTAAGGGTTTATATTTTAGAGTTCAGGGCTTAGGGTTTAGCGAACTTAGGGTGAAGTTTGGGTGGCCCTTGGAATAATGGACTTGTAAGTTAGTGCCTAGTTTATGAATATTTTTTATTTTATGAATAGATTGACTATTTTCGTAATAGAAACACATAATTATGTATGATTAAAATTGAGTTTGATGTATATTTTAACTGGATATTTTTTTAATTGAATATAAGATTATTTTATTTAACATTTTTTTCATTAATATTAAACTCACTTAAATGAATTTTATGATATAAAATGTATAATATAAAATTAGTTAATGTTAAATCAATTATTTTATTTTAGATTGTTTGTAATTGAAAGAACCTAAAAGAACTTAGAAAATAAAAATATTTAGATTATTTAGTGTCTAGGTAAATAGTGCAAAAATTAAGATTTTAGACTAAGAGAGATCAAAACATAAAATAGAAATGAATGTTGAATACTATCTAACTAAATTTGCTAACTAATTTTGCAAACAAACATTGATAAAATTTAGGTTCATTCTAACTATTCTTTAACATATCAATATTTACCAACTAATGATAGTCCTAATCCTATTATTTCAAGAATGCAAGGAGAAAAAATAAGCATTTAATTCCCAATCCTCACAAAATAAGGAAGTAATACAATGTCTATTTTTATACCATATTTTATATTCTCCACACTCCTTAATAAATATTGATAGAGTATTTTATCAAACTAAGGAGAATATTTTTAAGAAAAGATGAAATACGAGCTTAAGGAAAATGATATCACTAGAAAGATAATAAAAAATGTGAAGGATGAGAAAATGGTGCAAGAAGTTGAGGAATCCCAAGGAGAAGAAAATGATCATGAAGACTCAATTATCATATATTTGACTATGAAAGAGGTAGATATCTTAATGAATAAAATGGAAAGAAAGATTCACAAAGGCATATAAGATATCAATGTAAAAGAAACTATGCAAACTCTCATCCTCCAGCAAGCCTTGGGTTTAAGGAATCCATATAATTAACTACAATTTCCTTCTTAGGAAGATTATTCTCCTTCTTTTGTCCCCACTTGGCTATAATATAACATCCAAAATAGGAAAGGAATCATTAAGCCACCAAAAAGGGATTTGTCTTAGATTGTAACTATGTTGTATAGCCTTAAAGAACCACTTAAAGAAACCAAGAACCTTATGCACCATATTTTAGAATTACTTAAAGGATCAAAATTTGTTGAGATTGATACCTCATTAATTGATTAAGGTAATAGTTAGCTAGCCCTAGTAGATTATCAAATAAATATTATTTTAATATAGGTAAGAAAACTATAGAACATAATGGATGAAAGCTATAGTGTCTACTATTGTATCTGGGATGGGTAAGGATTGGTAGACCAAGCAAGAATTGAATTCAAAAATGCCATATATTGAACATCGTGTCTTAATAAATTCATAAGACCCTCAAGTATGAAATAGATAGTTTTATCACTATTCCTATCATAATTTCTCAACAATAAGACTCTACATTATATAGGATAAAATGTGTGGTAACCTCCATTAAGCAGTGGATGAAAGGATTGCATAAATATTTCTATAAAGTAATTAATAAGAGTATGGATCTCTGCAGTGGTCTTTGAAAACAAGACTAATAAATTATATAGGATTTCAAGGATGATTGTTAAGATGAGATAACTAATCATTCTTATAGCCTTCCTCTAATTGAAATGATTTGCATGATGAAGTGTGAATTTAATCAAGGAAAACATATTGGAAATAAAGGATATATTGAAGTAGTTGAATGTCTAGAGTGAAGGTCAATGTGATGTTCCTTCCTACATAAGGATTTTTTTCTCTTATGAATTTTAGTGTTTTAATTTCACTTAAAAATCAATAACTCTTAGAATTGATTGAATCTAAAATTAGAAAAATAGAAACTAAAAAAAAAATAAGTTTGAAGATGATATTGTTGTTGTAGACCCTAGATGAAGCTAGATTTTGAATTTAGAGTGTGTTTTTATTTATTTTTTATTTTTATTTCATCTTTTTGATAGGACTGATTATTTGAGCTATAATTAATTATTAAAATTCATTTAAAAGATAGTTCTAAATGAAAATTCATATAGCAATAATGTACTCATTTCATAAAAAATGGAATGTTTTTCTAATCTAATTATAATTTAACATTGAAACTAAAGTTTAACATATTATTTTCTTCATACAATGCAAATGAAATTTAAAACATTTAACCAATGCAAACGAATTTTCTTGAGCTCAAATATTAGGGTTTTCAAAATCAAAATGATTTGTTCGATTTCAATTTAGGGTTTTAGCAAAAAAAATTGTTTCAATTCAATTCAGGGTTTCAATTTCTAGGAAATTAGGGTTTTTAATGCAATTTTTTAGTTTCATTTCAAACTAGAGTTTTGAAATTCATTTTTTTTGCTTTGATTTGTATTCGAGATTTCAAAATGCTTGATTAGGGTTTCTAAATGCAAATTTTTAATTCATTTCAATTTCTAAGGTTTTGAAATGCAATTTTTTTTGTTTCATTTCTATTAGGGTTTTCAAATACAATTGTTTTTGTTTCATCAAACAATTCAGATTTCAAAAGCTAAATTTTGATTCTAAAATACAATTCAAGGTTTATTTTTTCATTTCTATTCAATATCTTCACAATTCGACATATTTTTTAATCTATTTGTACAATTCCTCATTTCTACAATAACATGAAATAAAATGCTTAAAATGTAAAAAAATTAAAATAAACATGCTAAAAACAATTAATTTATTGACAATTTCAATCTAGAATTAAAAAATGCCAAAAAAGAGGGAGAGTACAGTACTTGGGAGGTCTTTTGGGGTCATTGTCGCTCAAAACTCGGGATCCCGTGCACGTTGGTAAAAATGAAGATTTGTTCATTTTAAAAAAATAAATACTATTACGAAACGGGATCCCGATTTGTAAAAAATAGGATCCCAATTTTTACAAATCGGGATCTCGTTTTTTACAAATCGGGATCTCGTTCCCTGTCTGTCGGTTCAAGACCCTCTAGCAAACGGGATCCTATTTTTTAAAAAGCAGGATCCCATTTGTGATTTAGGCTCAAGATCCCAAACTGAAATGAGATCTCAATTTTTAAAAATCAAGATCCCCTTTTTGCTAAGCCAATTTCATTTTTTTGGCTAAGGCAAAAAATTCCATGTTTCATGGACCCAACTTTGTGCATTCACCCATAGGGCTTTCCAAATAAGCTCTTATGTCCTCCTTATTGTTAGCATTTATCAATTGCTACTTTAAAGTAATTGCTCATAACATGGTGTTTAGCAATTTCTTTAAAGTGGGGGCATACATTGGCATTTTTTTTTTTGTATTTCTCATGTTTCATTGTGTATTCTTCTTATTTCATGTGATGCATCTTTCTCTTTGTGGTGGAATTTCATAAAATTTACTTCAAGAGAATGATCTTTGTTAGTACATTATATTCCTCTTAATGGCTCAAGTGATGTGACACACTACATCCCCTAGGTTGTGAATCTTCTATTGTTTGATTGGTCCTCTCTTGCAGACATTAGGCATGATGTTCCCTAAGTTAATACCTTACATGAACTAAGAAGAACCCCTTTGAATGTACCTTACACTATGTTTCATTTACAATAATTGTTATATGACCACTTTACATAACACACTTTGCTTGCCTATTGAGCCATCTTGTTTTTTCATCGGTGTCAAGCATACAAAGTTTTGCTTGCCTCATGAATTTTAGTTTTCATGTTGTGTGGTGCCTTATCAAATTTATCAAGTGGTATAGCTTTGGTATGGTTAGTGTATGGGAGCCGAACTTAGGCATGAATTTCCCATAGCAACTTTCTTGTCTATGTGAGCGCTTACCGACCGTGTGCAAATGTGTCTCTAGGGGCTCACCTAGTGGGCGGCTTGAGGTTCCACTAGCCCTTGTGAGTGTGCATTTGGTTTGTGTAGTGGAAAGTGTGTTCCACTTGTAAACATTTTTTTGGACAAACATCTTAGATCTTATCCACATCGTGTTGGACAAACAGTCGAGGCTTGATCTACCCCATTTTGTTTTTTGTTTTTTTTCTTATTTTTGTCTTTGGCAATATATGCTTGTACCTTATTGTTGCTCCTTACATCATTCACATGTGTTTTCTTTTTTCCCTATGTTTGTTTTCCATAGGCTCTTGATCATGGGGGCTTGCACAACCCTCTTTATTGTTGTCGTCCTATCTTACTAGCATTGGTACACTTGGACCCCTCTTGATGTGAGTTTGTCTAGTTTAGTGTGAGTTTGAAGCAAGTTCCTCCTCTCACTAAAGTGGGGGCTAAATGTAGTGTAGAAAAATGTATCCATTTACATTTTCACACTTGTTTGGGCCCTCCCTACTAAAATTGGGCTTCTTTATGCCTTATATGGTCCTATTTTGCATCCACGAGCCTTATTTAATGTATTTTCTTGAAGGATTATCCTTACACTTATCAAATGAAAAATCATAATTTATGTTTTTGGGTTGTGTGTTCTAGATTTAGTGATTTGAGATTCATACGCCACCCTGGGTGTATGGGTCCCACCTAGGTCTTGGGGCTTGATCCTGAATTTGGCATAGAACTTAAAATTTCTTGAAATTTGTGTCCCAAGCTTAGGCTACTGGGACTCATACGCCCCAACTAGCTTATGAGTCTTGCTTTAGCTTGGCCCTATTTTGAATTACATTCTTGGCAAGATTTCATTCTCCTAGATTTGATGTCGGCTTGTAGTGTTGTAATTTTGAGAAATTTGGCATAAAAAGGTATAAATACAAGGTTATTTCACATATTTTCTCCTAACAAGAAAACTACACAATTTTCATGAGTAAGTGTGATCTAAACATTTAGGAATTCTACCATTCAAGAGCTGATTATCAAGAATTTTGGAGCTATATTCAAGATTCAAGCATCATGTCAAGGTCATGATGCATCATGTGTGTTCTTTGAGATAACATTTGTGATGTAGGTTTTCATGATTAAAGCAAGCAGTCAAGATCCATAGCATTCCATCAAGTTTCAAGATCTACATTCATGCTAGCCAATTCACACAAGATTGCAGCCTTTTACAAGGGTTTGATGAGTTGAAACATTGTATATTTTTCATGTTCATCATTCCTTCATTCTATTTCATTTCATTTCAAGGTTTGGTTACCAAAATGAGGTTTGACCAAGGCAAACCCCTATCTAGTAACAAATCAACATTTTTCTCCTTCTACATGTGTGATTGCAAATCTAGGTCATTTGAGCTTGAAGATCTTTTGAAGACAAAGTTGCAATATTGAAGGAAGGTGTCAAAGTTGTTAAGAATTTGTCATCTTCACGAAAATTCACCTACAGGCCAAAATTTGAGGTTTCAGACTCAAAGATTGAAAGGGAGAGAAGCGACAAAAGATCACAAGAGGATATCAGAGTTTCAGCTAAACCCTGATACTGGGACTAAATTTCCACCTTGGGCATATGATTCCTAGTATACCACTTTTCAGTCATTTCTTGTAGATCCTGGTTTACCAATTGTAGATTCCAAATTCAACTTGAAACCCTAAACTAGGACTAAATCACATAGTCTGGCATATGAGTCCCAGTTCGCATCAAAATTCATAATTTTGGGATTGCAAACCTTGTTTCAAGCATCTCCAATTTTCTAGGTTCTCCTCTATTCATTCTCAGTTTATTGTTCTAATTTTTAAGTTTCATTTCCTAGGTTACATAACTAGAGTTGCATATCACATTCATCTCTTTCTTTCTAAGAACTTTCTTAGTGGTGAACCTCCTTGTTAATCACACCCAAGGAGACCTTGTAGCCATCCATTTTCCTAATTCAATCATTAGATTGAGATCTCTAGGGTTTCCTTGAATGAACTAAGAGTGAAATGGGAAAGAGGATATTCCCCCTCTTGTTTGTGTGTTCCATCTCCTAAAAGTTGGAGCACACTATTTATTTCGGTTCACCACCATCATGTACAAGTATACAAAGGAGCTAGGATATTCTATAAGCTTCATATCATCTAATGATCAACTTCATAGCCTACATGCATTTGGGATTACAAAATAGTGCCTTCCAACTCTTGATCTCAAGATAATTTTGGTAGGGAGGATTGTGTTTGTAGTAACATTAACACACATTCTAAAAAAAACTAATCTAGATTTTTGAAGGGTAACCAAGTATCAACAACCAAGAAGTGGCCAAATGAGTTGGTGATGTTTTGAAACATATTGCAGTTCTAATATTCCAGAGGTGAGCTAGGCAGATGGACCCAGGTGGGGGAAATTGCTCCCAAATCCTTAATTGGGTCAAATCTTAGTTTCCATTTACATAAGGAGAGGAAATTCTTGAGATTTTTGTCTAAATCCCAAGGGCCCTCTATTAATATATTCACTAGATCTTCCTTGTTGACAAGTTTAAATAAAATTTGGTCATCAACCATAGCACTTATTGTGACACTTCCTTTGAGTTTCCAATTCAATATGGACCATTTCCTAACTTGGTCAACATTGGATCTAAAATAAAGGAACTTACCAATCAAGTAGTTATCCATTTCTACTAGCATCACATTCAGAAGATCGTCAAGCGTATCCATAGTAAGACCCTCCACCAAGCAAAAAACCTGGGGGACGAAGCAGTGCTAGGAAGAGGGGAATTTTGAACGATCACTTTATCCATAAACGAAATAGGATCTCCCCCCTCAAAAAGGGAGGAAAAAACACCTATAACAGCTCCCCAACTAGAATTTGGGGGGTTGGAGGGACCCCACTCAAGTCCCCCGCAAAAAGGATCATTTGATCAAAACATACCAAAAAAGAAACTTGGAAGAATTCAAAGAAAAAAAATATAAAGCACGTGAACCAAAACCTAACAAACATGAGGATAGAGCACATGTGATCAACAAGAAACAACCATGGAAATCTAGGAACACCAAAATGTGAACTAGACCATAAATTCAAAATCCTCAGCTCTCACGCTTACTCATTTGATGATATAATATGTTAACTTGGAGTAAGGGTTGGATAATCAAAAAAGATCATCAAAACATAAGATTTTGGAGTATCATAAATTTTGGAGTAATTTTTCACAAAAGGTATGATTCATAATATATTTTATTTAATTATTAGATTTATTCTTTATGTTTTAGTAATTAAAGATTTTACAAAAGATAAAGGTTTTTGTTTAATTTATGTGAGAAAAATAAAAAATATAGAATAAATAGTAAAAGAACAAGAACCTTTTGTATTAATATCCATGTTTCAACAAAAAAAATCTAAATATATACCAAAACAATTATAAACGATTAAAAAATATAACTCTAAATTATAATTAATTTGAATTAAAAATTAATAATAAATAAAAATATGTAATAAATAAATATGCATGTTCTAGATATAAGTGTTAATTATCCACCTTTAAGAAATTATGGACTTATCTTGTTTTTGAAATAAAATTTATGTTTTTGTAAAGTTAAGCAGCATTTTCAAGGTGTCGTACCCTTCACAAGGGGCCCAACGGGCCAAAAAAGAAAAAAACATAGTTCAAAATAGACTTTGAACTATAGAACAAACAGAAACAGCAGACAAATAGCTATACAGACCAAAGAAATTAAGCAACACCAAACATAGAGGGGTCCAGGCTGGCTCCACGAGCCCGAGTCCGAGGAGCCAACACAAATTTCTTCTTCCAGAGAATGACCGTCCAAGGAGGCTCGGAAGCAGGAAGCAAAGAGAACAGAGAGAGGAGCCGACACAGATTTCTTCTTTCGAATAAAATTTATGTTGGATGACATAATATGACTTATTAAAAATATTATTAAATATAATCTTTTAAGAAAAAAATGGAATCTACACATGGATTCTCAAAAATCACCAATTCACATAATTTTTAAATTCTCATCTGGTTTTCTTGCTACAAGTGAGAAAGAAAGTAAAAAATGTATTTAAAATGTTGATTTGAGTGTCTCACTTACTCAAAAAATGGAATACATTATTATACTGGTAGACACTATTTGTTACACTCTTTTTTCTTAATTTAAAAGATTTCAGGGATAAATCTAGTTTAGTAGCATCTTTATGATTAGATGAGGTAAGATTTGTATAAATACAATTTCTTCTACCCATGATATTGATTAAACATCTATAAATTTTTAAGACATTGTGTGAAACATTGAATCTATGTTGAAGAGGAAGAGACATGGGACTAATTTGTGCATGAAATTTAGAACATTAATCATAATTATTATGTTGTAAGTGTTCAACCCTTGCCTTTATAATATATTTAGAAGAAGAATGGTTAAGGTTTAGAATTATAGGAGTTATTTTTTTTAATTTAAAGTTAAATCGATTTATCTATGTGTTAAATGTCAAGCTATATAATATTAGCAACCACGATTGGGTATAAGAACTTAATTGAGATTTTGTTTGAGTCTTGTTAATTGTCAATGAAGTTTCATTTGCACATGTTGTAGAGAAAAATGCACAATACTATGCATTCTTGTTATGATTAGTAATGTATCATGATCTTCATTATTAACTCATAATAAATTCAATTATGAGTTGTTATAAGTCTATAACATGTAGGTTGAAAACTTTAGATGTGAAGGAGATTGACAAATAGATTATAAATTGTAGAGATTAATCACAATTTAAATTGTAAAGATTGATAAACTACTTTGAATGTTCAAATTAATGTATTATTTTAAAATGTGTTATGACTAGTATATCATAGTACATGAATCAAATTTGGGGTCAAGGTCAACCCCAACAATTATAATATTCTTCAACCTATTAAAATCACATGATACATTTGACTTGTAAGTTATTAATCAATCTCAAATTATTATCTAGCCTACTTATGAATAATTACCATGACTCATCTGTCAACTAGACAACAAATATCTATATTACAATACTACAAAGGTATTGTCACTATGTGACACTTGTTAGATCTCATTATACACAATATTATTCGTGTTTGAATATTGTTAAAAAATAATACTATATATTTTATTGAGCTATAATAATGAGTATTGTATCATTATATCTTATTATGTAGAATATTATTCTTTATTGAGTATTTGATTATTCATTAACAAAATTGTTAAAACTAATATTATGTATTTAACTAAAAATCTTATCAAACTATCATAATAAGTATCCTATCATTACATATTATTGCCTAAAAGAACAATTATTTAAATGTTCAATAACTAACTAATAAAATTGTTATTAAAATATAATACTATATATTTAAACATTACTACTTTTATTAAAGTTTATTCTTCCTTATAAAATTGATTCATATCACACTAAGATAAAAAGATTAAACAAGTGGTAGACATTTTTTGGTTCATACAATGCTTTTGAAGTTTATTATAAAATAACAAACATAAAATATGTAAATATACATATATTTCATACAAGTAATGGGTATCTTTATATTTGAAGGCATGCCATCATACCATCAACATTTCAAAGATATTTTATAATATAAACAAAAGTGATAGTGAGGATTATGGCTACAACTGGAAGTGTGAAAATAAGAACTTGCTTGAGTTGTCTTTTAAGTTGAGCTTGTCGTTCATTTGTTGCATTGAAGTTGTATTCAATTGTCCATGCTAATGATAGGAACATAATTGCAAGTGATGGTGCTATATATGCTGTCAAAATCTCACCAATAAAGATTAATCGATATTCTTGATAGTCCTTGACCTGCTTGGGATCATTCTTGTTGATATTTTCTAGATTACGAGGTATTGTGACAAGAATGGTAGCACTTAAAAAAGCAAGGCATGTAGAGACTATGGAGGTTCCCAAGCTTAGCATAGATAATATAGCTAGTGGTGATCGATGTGCAACAAGCCTTGTTTGTAATCTTTCTCGAAAAATCCAAGCAATCACCACAGTCATAGATGCAAAGAAAGCAACACAGTCTGAGAACAAAAACACTTTAAAAATGGTTTCTAGTGACATCCTAGCAATACCTTTATGTTCAATGGTTCCACCAGGTACTTGAAATATAGCTGCAAAAGTTATTGTAGCAATGAGTGATGCCACCAATGTATCCACATCAAATATTTTGCTCTCCACATCATTATTGCTTTGATTTGTGATGTTCTTAGAATATTCCCAAGATGAAACTAAACTCTTAGTGGCACCAACATCTTCCATAATCCTTACAATCTCACCATAGTTTAGCTTGTTTTGAGATTCTTCTGCTACTGCAATATCAAGTGGACTTTGGCCTTCATTATTTTTAGCATTCAAATTTGGCTTTGAAATCAACACTATATATTCCACAAGCTGCACAAAAAATAAAGGAGACCTTAATAAATATAATATATAAGCTAATTTTACTCTAAAAGTTTCATACCCATCTATAAAACAATATCTTTGAGTCTTACTTTGTTAACATCAAAGAAAAAAGAAACATTAAATATATTAGATGTTTTATAGAGAGTAATGAGAAAAGAAATATTTTTAAATCTTGTTTTATTAATATTATTAGTGAGGAGGGAAAAGAAACATCAAATATATTAAAAAATATTGATAAGTATACATGATTAAACTTATTTAGAGTGTTATGAATAGAAATATCTTAAAAGGAAAAAAGTGATGATAAATTTGGAAATCCATCAATAAAATTTGTATTTCAAACAAAATTTATTTTAAAATCTGCACTTGTTTTTAAATCCAAAAATATTTAAATTTTAAAATATATATTAATTATCACAAATAAAATAATTAAAAATTATATATAAATGTATAATATTTATTACCTTTTTTAAAACAAAAATAAAATAAAATAATTATAAAAATAATAAATGACTTATAAAAATAAAATCAACATTTTTATAAATAGTGTAGGTAAAATAAAATAATTTTCAAATAAAAGTTAAAAATATATGTTTAAAGTAAAATAAAATAATTCTTTAAAAAAAAAAATAGTTTTATGTCCTTTTTCATTGAATTTAATTTAAAATAAAATTATGCTATTAGAATAATTATTCAAAAGAATTTACCACATACATAAAATATATATATTCTTTCTCTATAATCTTTATACTTTATAATATTTTTTTATTTTAAAAAATAGTTATAGACTTAAGAGACTAATAAAGATTTTTAGATAGATTTATTTAAAATATCTTTACTAATTGATTAAATAGTTTTGATTATCTTATGATCTTAGTAGATCATACATAAAATCTTGAAAATTTTGATTCATAATAGTAAATTATAAATTATTAGAGATCAAATTTTATTAAAAATAAAGATTGAATAAAATATTTTAAGAGGAATAAAATATTAAAATATATACTTATTAAGTGAAAAAACTAATAATATAATTATGAGTAGTGGTCTTTTTTCCATGAATATATCGTAGTTATCTTAAATTCATCATATAAATTTTTATAAAGTAAATATAAATTCAAAAATATAAGATTGCATTGGACTATAAGATTTTAATATTTAATTACTAATTTTTTATATAAATAAAAAGTATAAAAAATAAACAAAATTGCTACTGAAATAATATTAAAATATGAAAAGAATGAAGTATAGATAAAGCTAACCTCGGGGCTCACTCCTTTCTTCGCTGCCAAATGTAAAGCTGTGTTTCCATGAATATCATAGTCATAGCTCAATAACTTTACATTTCTTTCTTCTTCATTTTCACAAGTAAGTCTTTTCACTATGTCAAGTTGATTATATTCCACGGCAAAATGCACAACAGTTTTAAGAGTGGTGCTTCTAATTTCAACACAATCTGGCATTATTTTCATGAATTCATTAATAATATTGATAGATCCGTTCATTGCTGCTATGTGAATTGCACACCTTCCAAAATTATCAGCCATTGTCATTAAGCTTCGAGCAGAACAATAACCCCATTTTGATGGAATGTTTAAAATCTCACACACAATGTCGACATGGCCTCCATGAACTGCAGCATGTAGTGGAGTGACACCATTTTCATCCTTAATAAGTAATATATTATGTATTGCATTAAAGCAACTCGACTTCTCATTCAATATCGACTTCACCACTTCTGCATGACATGCATCAAAATTTAATTCAATATTACATTCCATGAAATTCTAAAATCATATGCATTCAAAAAACTTCTATTCAATTTCTAAAACGACTAAAGTCATGTAATAACCAAGACAAAAAAACCCATAATAATAGATAAGTTATAATCAATACCCATTAGGTACATCAGTAAGCTACATTATAATCAATACAGCCATTGTTTATGAATATGCTATATAAACAACTGGTGCATTATGATTATTTATCTGAATCTCACATATAAACAATTGAACTGATGTGTATTTTAATCAACATACCAGTTGTTTATATAAATCATGACATAAAAAATTAAACTGATGCATTATAATCAATATATCAATTATTTACATATAGATCTTCTATCTAAACAATTAATACATTGCAATATTTAGCTTTTGGATTCAACTGTGTAAGTTTTTTTGTCAACGTTGAAATCACACACAGTGATTCATAGACTGTAAAAAACTCATACCAACTAATACATTGTAATCCACACATCATTATTTACCTGAATCTCTCAACTGACCCATTTTAATCGACATACCAGTTGTTTATATAAATCTTCGAAACATAAAGAACTAAACTCATACAGTATAATCAACATACCAATTATTTACAGAAACCCCTACATATACAACTAATACATTGTAATCTACACACCATTGCTTACATGAATCTCTATAGAAAGGGGCAGAAAAATTACCAAAATGTCCTGCATAAGCTGCAGTGTTAAGACATGTCTGGCGGTCATCCCTTGGCCACAAAACCAGAAAGAGTGGCGTGGCTGCTAACAAGAGCCTTGCTGCTCCCAGGTGACCGTACTCTGAAGCTATTATGAGCGCCGTCTCTCCATACTGATTGCGCCTCCACACGGCACATTTTTTATGTTGAAGCAGAGTGCGCAACACCTCTGAATTGCCCTTCTTAGCAGCTTCATGCAATGGCGTATTCTTATCCAAATTTCGAGCTCCAGCCATGCAACATCCTCTCACATTGTTAAGAATCCATTGAACTAACTCCAAATGCCCTTCCCTCGCAGCTATGTGCAGAGCAGTATTGCCTTCAAAAGTAACTTCCCACCTCCTAATTGGTTTTTGCTCGTGCAGGATTTGAAGGGCCTTCAGATCGCCCTTTTTGGCAGCAATGAAGAGATCAGGACGCATCCTTGCTTTTGATCTACTATAATAAGAAATCACTCTTTACTTAATAATAAATCACTCTTTGCTTAATATTTCTGGTTCTGAGTTTCCCCATTTATAATGATAATGATACCTTCCCTGCCCACAAAAAGAAGCTAAACTACCCTGAAGATTCGCTGGTAAATCGAAGTTGCAGTAAAAGCAAAAGAAAAAGAAAAAGAAGAATACCCTGCTCTCGGCTTTGCTCTTTAATTGTTATTCTCTTTCTTTACAAATCATGATTGGACGTCAGAAACTTGCTGAGATCTAATGGGCTCCTAATTCAAGTGTTTACTTTTACTTATTCCCTCTAATTTTTTAACACAACTGTGTTATATTTTTCTTAATGCAGGGTGAATTCAGAGAATTAAATCTATAATCACCATCTTTCTTGTTAAAATTGAGGTATCAATATTTGGTGATTGAGCTGCCCTTAATCCATGCAGGGTGAAACCTGCGACAATCTGTATTTTTTAGTGGCTTGATCACTGGGTCTGTTTTTGAGAACTGTGTTAAATTCTTAGTAAAAATAAAAATAAATATCAATCAGCTTACCCACTATATAACCCATATTATGAGTGATTCTTAATCTAAAATCCTTTTACTTTGCATAAATTTTTTTAACAAAATTAATAATAGTACTTTATGAAAAGCTATAATAATGATGTTAGTAAATCATGTAACGATTTTTTTTCATACTTTAAATAAAGAAAATTATAGTATTGACATGTTTAAATTATTCTAAAGCATAAAAGAAGAGTAGAGGAAGAAGAAGCATTTATGTTTTAAAGGCTAAAACAAGATTAAGGGGAGGTTTTGGAATGTTGAATGAAAGTTATTGGGATCTTTGTTTTTAAGATAGTTTGCACAAGGATGGGAATTTGTGCAATCGTTTTTATTTCAGCATGGTAGTATCTGCAGTATGTGTTGGCATTTTCTAATCCACAATATTGTTCACCTACATGATTGTGTCCTCTACAAGTAAAGAGGAAAAGGGGTGCTTGAAGGTTATTTGTGGGATCTTTCTTAGAAAAATTGTAGGGATGAGCTAACAATTCAAATAGATGCATTTAGAGTGTGTGAATTTAAGTGTTTGGTTAAGATATGGTGTGTGTAACAATGAAGGTCTCAAGAGATTCTAATGGAAGTTTTGTAAGTCGAATATGTGCATGAGGCCCTAGGAGGTGTGTGAGTTGCATTGTAATTTTGCTTCTTTATACATTTTCTTTTTAAGTTCTCTTTTTTCAACTTTATCATGATTGTTGGAGGTGACTTAGGGTTAGGGTTTTATGAAAGGGTAAGCATTTGAGTAGGGCAAGCATAATTTGAATGGAAAGGGGGCACTATCACATACATTTTTGTCTATGATCGTAGCACTAGAGTCCAAATTGGGTACGTGGTCAAGGATGGATATTGGAATATGCAAAAGTGGTATATGAGTTTAGTTTATGATGTGTGACATGGGCTAAAGGAAAAATTGGGGCCTTAAATGGTTAGAAACAATCACAAATCATGTTTGTAAAGGAGGATGCCAAATTGAGTGCAAAACAAGAGGAAACGAGTGAAGTATGCATTTTTTGTCTTTACAACTTCCTCAACTCCCCTTTCCTCTTTTGTGTCTGAAATATAAAATAAATAATTATCGTTGCATACATCAAAAAATGTCTTTCCCTAGAAATTCAAAAGAATAAAAAATTCTTCCACTAAAAATTTGAATAGAAATATAAATCTCAAAAATTATTATAAACCTAAACCATATACCCTAAATTTTATTTTATTTTAGACAAATAATTATTTTAACATCTATTTTAGTCTCAACAAAAGTTAATACTCTTTTACTATCTACATTAACTATATGTACAATTTTTAAATTTGAGTAAGCTCTTAAACATTTCTTCTTCAAAAGAGTAAAAATTTTAATTTTTTCTCCTCTTACTAAATTTTATGCTCTAAGACTCAATATGAGATTAGAGTTGAAATGCCACTGTTCTAGGAAAGCTAATGGCATTTAAAAATTTTACACAATCAAACAAATGAGATTGGAATTGAGATAGAATTGTTCCAATCAAGCTAATGACGCCTAGAAAATTCTTGACAATAGACTAATGAATTTTGTCTTTAACTATTTTAAGATAAGATTAAAATAAAAAAATAAAGATGTAAAATATCCCATTTCAATATTCAATTTTTTATTTATTTTTATTAAATTATTAAGTCAGATATTCATTTGACATCAAAATTAAAAAACAGGTTTATAATGTTCACCAACATTTGATGAAACTTAACCATGAAAAATGTTAAAAATAAATTTAGGTGAATGGTGTAAAATATACATACCTATTCATCGATGGGTGACCAACTAATCATCCACAGTACTCAAACTTGCAAATGTAGCATCAAAGATGACATACACCTCCTGAAATACACAACCAACTCATGTACTCAGATAAATGAAGGTTTATGGATTAAAATTACCTCTTGAAGCATACAATATATGTACAAGCACTGGGATGAAACTGCAACTTACATAAATTGGCACCTTACACTAATCTAAGAACAATGACATACCACAGTTCTCTTAGCAATACCGGCTCAACTAGCAACCATTATTACATTTCTTAAAGTTATATAGCCCTTGGTTATCTTGGTTCACAATTCCATCTGACAGCAGTACCAGCCTCTTGTTAAAATTTGCAGCTAACATAAACAATACTTCATATAATTATTATGCAAGAAATTAGAAACATAGCAGCAAAAATAAAATGAAATAAAACAAAGTATTTAACGTGGTTCGGCAATGTGCCTACATCCACACGAAAGCAGGAGAAAATCTTTTTATTAATCACAACACTCACTTTTTGCAATATAAGCAATCCAATATATAATGGACTTTGCAACCATATGCTAAGTTTACTTTGGACATATTTCCAACCTTGCATAACAAACTTGCACAACAAAACATCACCAGAAAATGTTTACGTTGGAACTGATTTTGTTTACATTTGATTGATAGAAGAAAACCAATATTAGATAGTTTATGTTGACATATTTCCAGGCAAGATCATGGAGCAGCACCTAATTTTAGTTACATTGGAACATAAATTTGTTTTCCCAGGACTTCACATCCCAACAATCTCCCACTTGAAGTCCAAACAATACTGTGAACAATCATGCTCCAAGAAATCTCCTGCTTTCCAAGGCCTGTCAATATAGGCTTACCAATCCAAGAGAAGCTCTACAGAACTCTAGCTTCTCTTTTGAAACAACCTTTGTAAATGCATCTGTAGGATTCAAATTCGTATGTATCTTTTCCAACTTGAGCTTACCCTCCTCAAGAACACTTCGAATATAGTGATATCGAAGCTCTATGTGCTTCATTCGTGAATGAAATGCTGCATTTTTGGCCAAGTGAATGGCACTTTTACTAACACTATACTATACAAATTCATTTTGTCTATTACCCAATTCAAATAGTAACCTTTGCAACCACAACATCTCCTTTGCTCCTTTTTTCATTGCAATATACTCTGCTTCAGTAGTTGAAAGAGCCACTACTTTCTACAATCTAGAAATCTAGCTAACTATTGCTCCTGCCAATGTGAACACATACCCTGTTGTAGATCGTCTTTGATCTAAATCTCCAGCCATGTCTAAATCAACATATCCATGCAATTGTGCATCTTCACCTCCAAACCTCAAAACATGGTTTGAAGTGCCTTTAAGATATCTTAGAATCCATTTCATTGCTTGAACTTTTCCTAGATTACTCATGTATCTACTAACCACTCCCACTACTTGGGAAATATTTGCTCTTGTTCAAACCATAGCATACATTAAACTCCCAACTGCAGAGGAATATGGCACTGTTGCCATTTATTCTTTTTCTTCAAGTGTCTTGGGACACATCTCAGAAGATAATTTGAAATGCTCTACTAGGGGTGTGCTTACAGCCTTGGCATCCTTCATGCTAAACCTTTCTAGTACTTTTTCAATGTATTTCTCCTGTGACAAGATAAGTTCCCTTTTCTTCTTGTCTCTGGTAATTCTCATTCCAAGGATTTGCTTTGCAACTCCCAAATCCTTCATTGAAAATTTCTTAGCTAATTGTTGTTTCAACCTATTAACAACAACCATGCTAGATCCTGCAACTAGCATATCATCAGCATACACCAATAGCAATACAAATTCGCCATTCTCAAAGAACTTAAAGTAGACACAATTGTCAGATTCACATCTACAAAATTTTTGCTCAAACATCAAAGAATCAAATTTCAGATACCATTGTCTCAGAGCTTGTTTCAACCCATATAAACTGTGATTTAGTTTGCAAAATAGTGCTTCTTTACCTTTTTCCTCAAAACCTTCCGGTTGCTTCATGTACAACTCTTCTTCTAAGTCACCATGAAGAAAAGTTGTCTTGACATCAAGTTGTTCCAACTCTAGATCATGAACACCTACTAAACCCAACACCACTCTAATAGAGGTCATTTTCAAAATTGGTGAAAATATCTCATTAAAATCAATTCCCTTTTGTTGAGAATATCCCTTGACCACCAACTTGGCTTTAAATCTCTTATTTTCATTTGCTTCTTCCTTCACCCTATACACCCACTTATTTTGTAATGCTTTCCGATTGGGTGGAAGTGTTACTAGATCCCATGTGTGATTTCCCTTAAGAGATCCCATCTCATCTCTCATGCCTTCCATCCATTTATTGCTATCTTTATCTACACATGCTTCTTTAAACGAAGTAGGTTCAGATTCATCATAAAGCAATAAATATTGAATAAAATCTTTATACCTGGTTAAAGGCCTATGCTCTCTAGTGGACCTCCTAACTGGAGGAATCAACTCTTATGCATTACCATTTGGATTAACACATTCTTCATTATCTTGGAAATTTTGTGGTTGGTCATGTGTTTGAACCTGCACTGGTGGTTGTGGTTGGTTTACAATTACCTTGTGTTTAAACGTATCACTACCATTCGTGATATCTTCTAATGGAATATACTCCTTAGGTGTTTTGACTTCTTGTAAACTTGGCATTACTTTTTCATTAAATATCACATCTCTACTTCATGTAACACACTTAGTAACTGGATCCCAAAACCTATAACCATATAATTTTTCTCCATATCCAATAAAGATACACCTTTTAGATTTCATGTCAAGCTAGTCCGTTTCTCTTTTTGAATATGAACAAAAGCTTCACATCCAAACACATGCGGCAAATGATCATAAGAAATTTTCTTACCTAACCATTTTTCTTTTGGAATTCCAAATTCAAGCCGAGTGGATGGTGCTCTGTTAATCAGGTGCACTGATGTGTTTATTACTTTTGCCCATAACTCTTTTCCTAGTCCTGCATTTGAGAGCATGCTTCGTGCTCGTTCCATAATAGTTATATTTAACCTTTCTACAGCACCGTTCTCTAGTGGTGTAAGAGGAACAATCTTGATTCTCTGAATACCATTCTTTGCACAGTATTGATCAAATTCTTTTGAACAATACTCACCTCCATTGTCAGTTTTAAAACTTTTAATCTTATAACCAGTTTGGTTTTCAACAAGTGCTTTGAAGGTTTTAAATATACCAAAAACTATAGACTTCTTTTTCATCATATAAACACAAACCTTCCTAGTGCAATCATCCAAAAAAGTAACCAAATAAATAGAACCTCCAATAGATGCTACCTCTGTGGGGCCGAAGAAATCCGAATGCACTAGCTCCAACGGTCGTGTCTTCATCTTGTGTTCCTTTTTAGAGAATATTGTCCTCTTCTGCTTGTCATAGATGCAATGTTCACATAACTCCATATCCACTTCTTTCAAACCAGGAAGTTGGTTCTTCAAAATCTCAAGTCCCTTTTGGCTCATGTGTCCAAGCCTTTTATGTCAAAGCTCTATTGCGCTATTTGCTACTGCTAGTGTAGCTCCCACTTCAATCTGACCCTCTAGTACATACAATGTGCTATATTTGCTTCCTCTCGCTATGACCAATGCTCCTTTTGTTACCTTCCATGCTTCTGCTCCAAACGTAACATTATATCCAAGAGCATCTAATTGTCCAGCTAAAATCAGGTTCCTTCTAAGTTGAGGAACATGTCTAACATTTTTCAGCAACCAATTGTTACCATTCTTCATCTTCAATAGAACATCTCCTTTTCCAATGATACTGCAAGGTTCATCATCATCGAGATAAACCTTACCAAAATTACCAGCTTGGTAATTTCTAGAACAATCTCTTGAAAATGTTGCATGAAACAATGCTCCTAAGTCAAGTATCCAAACATCTGCAACAAAATCACTTGAAGATAAAATAAGAGCATCAGCATCTTCTTCAGAAGTTGTATTTACCTCATTATCTTTAGATTGATTTTCAGCCTTCTTTTTGTTTTGGAGGGTCCAACAATTTATCTTCACGTGGCCCTCTTTGCCACAATGCCAACAAACACCTTTTCTGCCTCTTGATTGGGATCTCTTAGTAGATTTTGATCTTTTCCTTTGGTTATCATTGCCTCGTTGTTGTGTTCTCCCTCTATTTCCAGCTACTAAAGCAACACCTGATGAATTACTTTGATTTTTTCTTCTCATATCCTCACTAAGAAGAACTCCTACAACATCATCAAATTTTAGCACGCCCTTTGGGCTAGCTACGGAGTTACTAACAGCCATAACAACTCCTTCCCAGCTATCAGGCAATGAACACAATAACAAGATGGCCTTTATCTCATCCTCTACTATAATATTTACTGAAGACAACTAGCTAACCAAAGTATTAAACTCATTTAAATGATTTGTGATAGAACCACCTTCTTGCATTTTTAAATTATACAATTTCTTCATTAAAAATACCTTGTTCGATGCAGAGGGTCTCTCATACAACTCTGATAGACGATCCCAAAGTCCTTGTGTTGTCGTTTGTGTTGAAACATTGAACAAAACATTACTGGATAATGAAAGAATAATTGTAGCCATAACCTTCTGATCCATTTTATCCCAATCTTCATCCTTCATGTTGGTTGGCTTTTTAGTTTTTCCTTCCAAAGTAATCGAAAGGTCCTTCTGAATGAGAAGAGCTTTGAGTTGCAATTTCCACATTCCGAAATTTTGGCCTAAGAATTTTTCAATTCTCCATTTGTCAGTCTCCTCCATTTCAATAAACAAATACAATTAAAATTATAATGATTGCAATTAAATACTTAAATTTAGATTTGCAATACACACAAAAAAAAATTACAATCCATGATTTCTGCAATTGTTTCTCCTTTGACTCCAATCCAAATTTCTCTTTGGTAGCTTGACTTTTAAACTCAAACTCCAATATTTACAGGCTCCTCAATTGCCCCTACTGAATGATTATTGCCAACACCTGCTGTGTAATGTCCCCTTCTCGAGCATGATCTTTCCAGTTGACCGTTGGCCTATTCTGGAGACCCGTAGGCTTTTCGGAAGGTAAAATTAGGGTTTCTCATTTTGAAGGATGCTCTTGCTTGAGGTTGGTTGATTCAATGGCAGATTCTTTCTGGGTTTTCAGAGAGCTTCGCAGTGATATGTTTTTCTTGGCATTCTGAGCATCTTCAGGAATTTACTATTTTTAGTAAATTCTATTTTTAGCAATGGTCCAATCAGCACCAACTCAGTCAATTTTCCTCTTCTGGCAGTTCATTGGGTAATTCTCATTTTTGGCTTAAGGGGTTCATTTTGGAGAAATAAGTTATTTTAAGTCAAAATGTTTTATTTTATAAAATACCCCTTGGCCTAGTGATATAACTTAAAAGTTGTTTTAAAGAAGGGGACCTTGAGGGGTATTTTCTCATGAAGGAAATATTTTTATATTTCTAAAAGTCAATAATTGCTCAAGGGAAAATGGACGCCAACTTTTGGAGAAAAGATGATTTTAAATTAAAGAAATTTTGCCTTCATGAAAAGGGACGCCATTTTTGAAGGAAGACTGGGTCAAGTCAAAACCCTAAAAGCATCTTGAAGTTAGGGCGCACCTTCTGGAAGCTTCTGGAGGGTCTTCTCAAAATTATAAAAAGGGAGCCTTGGGTCTTCATTTCTCATATGATGAATTTGCAAATTTATGCTGCCGAAATGGTATTGGAATTGCTTCGAGGGATGCATACCTCCTAGCTTGGCTCTTCTTCTTGCTTGAAAGACAGCAACTAGTTGAGAGGTTTAGTTGTAGTTGGTTCCCTTTCATTGTAGTTGGTTCTTCCCACATTCTGTAGTTGAGTTATTGTATTTTCTGTCATTTTTAGAGTTGTTGGTTTGTATGGCTGTAGGTTGTTTTTACTCACAACTCAAGAAACAGAAATAATATTGTTCTGGGTACTGTTCCAATCTATTTTCCTATGTAGGGCGACCATATGTGCAAGTTTACAGAATTTTATTTGAAGTCTATGAATTATCTAAAGTAAATAGCCCTTGCTTGCAGGCAATTTCACTTTGTAAGTGCTTTGGAAGTCGTGCAAAATAAATAGGGGTCTTTGTGAGAAGTTTTTGTGATCCATCTTCATTGTCATCATCATTAGAATGTTTTGCAATTGATTTCAAGTTAAATGAGTGAGTATTGAGAGAGATATGAGTATTTAAGTGAGTTCTGGAGTTGCTGGTTTCACCATTTTTAACTGCAGGTCTGTCATATCAGACTTAGTAAAATTATTAATAGGGCTGGGATTGTTTGTCTTAGTCATATTAATTTATTCTGGAGTAGCTCTACATTTCAGCAGTTTGATTATCACTATAATCCATCGTGCTTGCAGGAGAAATATTACATTGTAAGGTTGTTAGTAGTACTAACCAGCCAATATTCACATTTGTAAGCTCTTTATTATATTTCCCACTATTGGTGGAAGAGGCTAGCTTGCCGCCTATTTACTTTGATTTGCATTGTAATATCTTACATCTCCGCCCTATGGTAGCTCCATTCCCACTTCGGGTTTGAAAGCACATTCTGGGTGTTGAGTTTACTTTCAGCATAATAGAAGATAGGGATCCTCTGACCATATGCTCATCATCATCCGGCGCATTCTTGGTTAGAGTTCTTTATTTAGCATTGCTTTGAGATCCTCTGACCATATACTCGTCGTCAACCGGCGCATCCTTGGTTAGAGTTGAATTTTGCATCGTTTGGTTTAAATGCTAACCCTAACGGATGTGTGTTGCTTTGCTTATTGTAATCAAAAATTGAAAAAAAAATTGGCTCGGAATATTTCAGTGGTATCAGAGCCACGTATCCTGCCATCCTGTGAAACAAACAGTCTATGAGTGACAGAGAAAATAGATACGTAGCAAGGGAAGACAAGAAGGCTACAAATCAGTTTCAGCTCAATCAGGCTCCTGAAGGTCAGACAGCTTTAGAGGTCTTGAGGGCTCATTGGGAGTCTTCTCAGGAAACAGAAATGGGAGATAATGAGAGGACATCGGGTGGTAACAGAGAAGATAGTGGGAAGGGAAGAGAAAGATCGGTAAGTCCGGGGAAGAGATTTGAGAGGAAGATGGATGCCTTAATGGATATGGTATCTCTCATGATGGGGAGAGTGGGCCAGAACACAACTCCACAAAGAAATCCAGGACATAGAGGAGAACACAGTGCCACCAACCAGCATGATGGACATGTTGCTCAGCCTGCTTCAAACAACACATACATTTCTTCCAGGCCATTCAAACCCACCTTCTTGGCACCAGTAAACACCCAACCTAATCCAGAAGAAAATACTTCATTTGTTGAACAGCTGAGACTCGGTCGTGCTGAGTATGATTCTCTACCTGATGAAATTAAGATGGATATGTCATATAATGATTTTATGGATCATAAAAGGAAGAACAGAGGACAAGGAAGACAGTATGAACAAAGAAAAACAACAGTACATGGGGATTTGGATCAAGCTGTCAACAAGGTCATGCTTCCACACTTTGACGAGAGTGACAACAGCTCAACCAAAGCTTGGATACAGAAGTTAGATAATTATCTAGCTCTTAGACACATGGCGGAAGAGGAGGCGATTAAGTTCGCTACGCTACACCTTGATGGGGTGGCGCACGAGTGGTGGTACCATGGCCTAGCCACCTTGGGTCATCGGTCTACTACTACCTATGATGAGTTCGCCAATAGGCTCATAGAGAGATTTGAGAAAAAAGACCCTGAAATACATTTCAAAGAATTGGCACAACTTAGGCAATATGGCACAGTTGATGCCTACATAGCTGAGTTTCAAAGACTCTCAGTCATGGTCACAGGAATCACTGAAAAGTGTTTGGTGATCCTATTCAGTGAAGGATTGATGGAGCCACTCAAGGGTTGGATTAAAGCATTTGATCCACCCTCCCTACAGGAGGCAATGAAGAAAGCAAGAAACATGGAGTGGGTTGTTCCTAAAGCTAAGTTTCAATCCAAGCCATCCTTTCATAGAGGGGATAAATGGAAAAGACCTTTTCAAAAACCTCATTTAAAACCTCAGCATAAGGAGTTCAAACAGCATAACCCTCATGTCACAAGATTGGATCCAGAGACACTTAATGAACTCAAAAGAAAGGGGTTATGTTTCCGGTGTAGAGAAAAATGGTCTCAAGATCATGTTTGCCCAAAGGGAGTTAAATTTAATCAGATTGAGTACTATTCAGCTAGTGAAAGTAACTTTGATTTTTCAGACCAGCAATCTGATTTTGATGATAGTGAAGTGGAAAGAATTCCCGAAGAGTCAAAAGATGAAAGGGAAAGCGGAGGTATTTTGGCTCAACTTTCGAGCTTTCAAAGGAATGAATCCTTCAAAGTTCAAGGGATGATTAAGGGGCAGCGAATAGTTGCTTTGATTGACACCAGGGCAACACATAACTTCATTGATGAAGTTGTGGTGGCAAAGAAGGGACTGCAAACAGAAGAGTTTGAAGGCTTCAAGGTTATGGTTGTTGATGGGTTCCACATCTCATGCACCAAGAAGATCTCAAACATGACTATGCAATTGGGAAACTATGAAATCAAGGACAACTTCTATGTAGTCAGCATTGGAGATACGAATGTCGTTCTTGGCATTCAATTGTTGCGTTCACTTGGAGAGATCTCCTTAAATCTGCAAACTATGGAGCTCAAGTTTCAATCCGATGAGAAGAGGGTAGTACTCAGAGGAATTTCCAATGGGGGGTCCTCGGATTGTGTCATTCAAGAGAATGGCAAGGATGATTCATCATGATCAAGCTGAGTGGGCTGCAAAATGTATGATTCTTCTTGCTAGTCTGGTTGAAACTAAGAGAGACTATCCTCCGGATATTCAGTCTTTACTCACAAAAAAGAGCAAGGTATTTGTTGATTTACCTCCTGGACCACCTCCTGAACGGGGTTCGGAGCATGTCATAGAGCTCAAGGAAGGAGCTAAACCGGTTATTACAACTCCATATCGGTACCCTAAGAAGCAGAAGGATGAGATTGAGAAAAACATTCAGGAACTCTTGGAGATGGGTTTCATTCGCCCAAGCAAGAGTCCCTTCGCTTCAGCAGTTGTTCTGGTGAAGAAGAAGGATGGTACCATTCGCATGTGTGTGGACTATCGTGCTTTGAATCAAAGCACCATCAAGAACCGATACCCCATTTCGAGGATAGATGAGCTCATTGATGAGCTACATGGAGCCAAGTTCTTTTCAAAGATTGATTTGAGATCGGGCTACCACCAAATCCGGATGAGAGGATCTGATGTTGAGAAGACAGGTTTTAGATGTCACTATGGCCACTTTGAGTTTCTAGTTATGCCATTTGGGTTGACTAATGCTCCTGCTACCTTCCAGTCTTGTATGAACAGAGTCTTTCAGAAGCAGTTGAGGAGGTTTGTGTTGATATTTTTTGATGACATCCTGATTTTCAGCAAGACATGGGAAGAACATCTCAAGCACTTGGAGGAAGTGCTTAGCATCCTAGAATCTGAGAGCTTGTTTGCCAAAGAATCCAAATGTGAATTTGGAATGGAGGAGCTACTTTACCTTGGTCACATAATCAGTGTTGAGGGAGTGAAGGTTGATCCTGAAAAGATCAAAGCAGTTGTTGATTGGCCACCTCCTAAGAACTTGACTCATTTGAAAGGGTTCTTGGGTCTTTGTGGATTCTACAGAAGATTTGTGAAAGGCTATTCACAGAATGTTGCTCCTCTTACTGACCTCACAAAAAAGGGGGCTTTTTGTTGGTCAGAAAAGGCTCAAACTATTTTTGATAAGTTTAAGAGGATCATGAGCTCTTGTTCAGTCCTGGCCATTCTAGATTTTTCCAAGCCTTTCGAGCTACAATGTGATGCATCCGGTGAAGGAGTTGGGGCTGTTTTGATGCAAGACAAACATCCCATTGTGTTTGAGAGTAGAAAACTGAGAGGTGTTGAGAGGACCTACTCTATCTATGACAAGGAAATGCTTGCCATTATGCATGCATTAGCTAAGTTCAGATAGTATTTGGTGGGAAGCAAGTTTGTGGTCAAGACTGATCACAATAGTCTCAAGCACTTCATGCATCAGAAGGATCTGAACGAGAGACAACAAAAGTGGGTGAGTAAGCTTCAAGCTTACGATTTCGACATTGAGTATGTCAAGGGAAAAAACAACATTGTGGCTGATGCTCTATCTAGGAGACCCCATTTGAGCTCATTGTGTGAGCTTACTGCTGATTGGAAGGACATGTTGCTTGCTGATTATGCCAAAAATCAGTATGCAACCAGCATCATTGAGGGTACTTTTCATGATGAAAGGTACAAGGTGATTGAAGGGCTGATACACTACAAGGGTAGAATCTTTTTGGTGGCTGATTCTAAGCTCAAAAAGAAGATTTTGTTGACTTTTCATGACATTTCGCTGGCTAGTCATCAAGGGTTTTTCAAGACATATAGGCAGATCCGAGAAAGATTTTCTTGGAAAGGACTGAAAGGGGAAGTTCAACGCTACATTCAAGAGTGTCCCACTTGTCAAATGAACAAGAATGGGCATACTCTACCTGCTGGTCTGCTGCAACCTCTCCCTATTCCTAATCAAAAATGGGAAAGCATATCGATGGACTTCATCACGAGGTTGCCCAAGGTCCAAGGGAAGGACTGTATCTATGTTGTAGTAGATAGACTAACCAAATTTGCTCACTTCTTCACCATTACCAGCTCTTTTACAGCAGCCCAAGTTGCAGATCTATTTTTTCATGAGGTGTTTAGGTTACATGGGTTGCCAAAAAACATTGTGAGTGATAGGGACAGCAAGTTCCTAAGCACTTTTTGGCAAGAGGTCTTTAGAATGAGTGGTACTGTGCTTACCCCGAGCACTAGTTATCACCCCCAAACAGATGGACAAACTGAAATAGTGAACAAGTGGTTGGAAGGCTATTTGAGGAACTATGTTTCAAAGCAGCAAAGAGCATGGGTGAAGTGGCTTCACATAGGCGAGTACTAATATAATTCTTCTTTTCACATGTCAATAAAGATGTCACCTTTCTTGGCTCTTTATGGTTATGAAGCTCCTAGCTTTGCTGATTTGGTGTTTGGTGATAGCAAAGCCCCTCAAGCCAAGGATTTGTTGCAGCAGAGTCAAGATATCATGAAATCATTGAAGAACAATCTGTAGATTGCACAGAATCAGCAGAAGATGTATGCTGATCAGTGGCGTGTTGAGTGCTCTTTTGAGGTTGGGGATATGGTTTATCTCCGACTACAGCCTTACCGATAGTCTACTCTCAAGAAGAGTGGAGTTGAGAAGCTCAAACCCCATTTCTTTGGGTCGTTCAAGGTCATCAGAAAGGTGGGAGCAGTAGCTTATGAGTTGGAGCTACCGTCGAATAGCAGGGTACACAATGTCTTCCACGTGTCTCGCCTCAAGAAGGAACTTGGACACAATGTTGTTGCTTCATCACAGTTGCCACCTTTGGATGAGGAAGGACAATTGGTTTTAATTCCAGAGGAGATTCTTGACTCCAGAGAACGTTCTTTGAGGAAAAGAACAATCAGAGAATACTTGGTGAAGTGGAAAAATTTCCCCTTGGAGGATGCAACTTGGGAGAATGATGAGATTTCGCAGCATCCGGGTTCGCGATTGCTTGAGGACAAGCAATCTTGGGGAGCGCGGACTGTAATGTCCCCTTCTCGAGCATGATCTTTCTAGTTGACCGTTGGCCTATTCCGGAGACCCGTAGGCTTTTCGGAAGGTAAAATTAGGGTTTCTCATTTTGAAGGATGCTCTTGCTTGAGTTTGGTTGATTCAATGGCAGATTCTTTCTGGGTTTTTAGAGAGCTTCGCAGTGATATGTTTTTCTTGGCATTCTGAGCATCTTCAGGAATTTACTATTTTTAGTAAATTCTATTTTTAGCAATGGTCCAATCAGCACCAGCTCAGTCAACTTTCCTCTTCTAGCAGTTCATTAGATAATTCTCATTTTTGGCTTAAGGGGTTCATTTTGGAGAAATAAGTTATTTTAAGTCAAAATGTTTTATTTTATAAAATACCCCTTGGCCTAGTGATATAACTTTAAAGTTGTTTTAAAGAAGGGGACCTTGAGGGGTATTTTCTCATGAAGGAAATATTTTTATATTTCTAAAAGTCAATAATTTCTCAATGGAAAATGGACACCAACTTTTGGAGAAAAGATGATTTTAAATTAAAGAAATTTTGCCTTCATGAAAAGGGACGCCATTTTTGAAGGAAGACTGGGTCAAGTCAAAACCCTAAAAGCATCTTGAAGTTAGGGCGCACCTTCTAGAAGCTTCTGGAGGGTCTTCTCAAAATTATAAAAAGGGAGCCTTGGGTCTTCATTTCTCGTATGATGAATTTGCAAAGTTATGTTGCCAGAATGGTATTGGAATTGCTTCGAGGGATGCATACCTCCTAGCTTGGCTCTTCTTCTTGCTTGAAAGACAGCAACTAGTTGAGAGGTTTAGTTGTAGTTGGTTTCCTTTCATTGTAGTTGGTTCTTCCCACATTCTGTAGTTGAGTTATTGTATTTTCTGTCATTTTTAGAGTTGTTGGTTTGTATGGCTGTAGGTTGTTTTTACTCACAACTCAAGAAACAGAAATAATATTGTTCTGGGTACTGTTCCAATCTATTTTCCTATGTAGGGCGACCATATGTGCAAGTTTACAGAATTTTATTTGAAGTCTATGAATTATCTAAAGTAAATCGCCCTTGCTTGCAGGCAATTTCACTTTGTAAGTGCTTTGGAAGTCGTGCAAAATAAATAGGGGTCTTTGTGAGAAGTTTTTGTGATCCATCTTCATTGTCATCATCATTAGAATGTTCTGCAATTGATTTCAAGTTAAATGAGTGAGTATTGAGAGAGATATGAGTATTTAAGTGAGTTCTGGAGTTGTTGGTTTCACCATTTTTAACTGCAGGTCTGTCATATCAGACTTAGTAAAATTATTAATAGGGCTGGGATTGTCTGTCTTAGTCATATTAATTCATTCTGGAGTAGCTCTACATTTCAGCAGTTTGATTATCACCATAATCCATCGTGCTTGCAGGAGAAATATTACATTGTAAGGCTGTTAGTAGTACTAACCAGCCAATATTCACATTTGTAAGCTCTTTATTATATTTCCCACTATTGGTGGAAGAGGCTGGCTTGCCGCCTATTTACTTTGATTTGCATTGTAATATCTTACATCTTTGCCCTATGGTAGCTCCATTCCCACTCCGGGTTTGAAAGCACATTTTGAGTGTTGAGTTTACTTTCAGCATAATAGAAGATAGGGATCCTCTGACCATATGCTCGTCATCATCCGGTGCATTCTTGGTTAGAGTTCTTTATTCAGCATTGCTTTGAGATCCTCTGACCATATGCTCGTCGTCAACCGGTGCATCCTTGGTTAGAGTTGAATTCTGCATCGTTTGGTTTAAGTGCTAACCCTAACGGATGTGCGTTGCTTTGCTTATTGTAATCAAAAATTGAAAAAAAATTGGCTCGAAATATTTCATGCTGCCACTGAGTCTTCAACTTTCTTCTCTGTGCTTCCTATGCTCTGATACAAGTTGTTAAAAGTTGCAGCTAACATAAACAATACTTCATATAATTATTATGCAAGAAATTAGAAACACAACAGCAAAAATAAAATGAAATAAAACAAAGTATTTAACATGGTTCGGCAATGTGCCTACATCCACATGAAAGCAGGATAAAATCTTTTTATTAATCACAGCACTCACTTTTTGCAATACAAGCAGTCCAATATATAATGGACTTTGCAACCATATGCTAAGTTTATTTTGGACATATTTCCAGCCTTGCATAACAAACTTGCACAACGAAACATCACCAGAAAATGTTTACGTTGGAACTGATTTTGTTTACATTTGATTGATAGGAGAAAACCAATATTAGATAGTTTATGTTGACGTATTTCTAGGCAAGTATCATGGAGCAGCACCTAATTTTAGTTACATTGGAACATAAATTTGTTTTCCCAAGACTTCACATCCCAACACCTTTGTGCTTGACTTTTATGATTCAAATAATCTTGGTTCAAATCATCTAGTCATACAACTGTGATACAATAGTCAATCATGTGTACATTGGAAACCATGTTAAATGCAAATGGAAAGCCCACATGCTATGGAAGAGATCAACAAGAAGCGTATGCTAAAAATGTGAAACTCTAGATCTGCAAGCAAACAAGGTATGCAAACTAGGCAACCACCCCCTTTGAACATTGGGATACCATTTCCCAACTCACACATTATCATACAAATGGCCAAGTAAATATCCAGTGGTCCCTAAGTGTCGTCTCAATCTCTGCAGAAGAAAACCACCAAACTCAAATATCCATGCATAGCATTATTAAAATAAGACAGTTCTAAAAGCAGGCTTCTAACACAGGAAAGTTGCTTTATTATTATCATTCACTAACCACCCAATGATGTTTTATTAATAATAATTCCATTACTATATTCGTTGGTTGATAAGTATATGGTTGATTTAGTCTATGTAATCTTATCAGTAATTATAAGCATTGATAGTATAGTTACCTTAGTGGCGATCACTTTCAAATGTTATTAATTGCTCACTATTGACCTTAACCTAGTCACTAGTCATTATATTATTTCAACAAATATTGATACATAATAATATCATTATCTTATCTTTAGTGAATCACTTTTCTTGGGTATATTAGTGATTTTAGGAGAAGCTAGTAGTTTATAGTGAAATTTTTAATGTATAATAGAATGACTAAGGAGAAGTTAACAAATAAGTTCATGAGTAGATATATATATTAAATTATTATGTTCTAATAAGCAATACATTTATAAACAAAATCACAATTTCTTTTCCATTTTAATTCTATGACAATTTTTAAATCCATACCACTCTAACACTAATTTTCAATATATATATATGGTTCATAGATTTTTCATTATATATTACATTGATTAATTTTTCAAAATTAAATGTTGCTACTTAAAAATCATGGATGCTCCAAAGAAATTTTGAAGAAAACTAAGGGAAGTAGTGAATTTTTAGATATTAGATCTCAAGCAACTATATGCTTACCTCAGTATATAAACATGTTGAGTGATGTTGTAAATTGAAGTTATTTTATTAAATTATTTTTACCTAATTCTTAGTTGTGTGAGTTCATAACTATTTGTTTAGTCTAGCTTTTATCCATTATTTTGGGGTTTAAAGACCTATGGTTGATGTCTCCTTATTCCTTAGAGGGTCCTATGGATTACCCTAGACATTATTATATGTCTAATAAAGCTAAACCTAACTAGGGTAACTTAGAGCTAGGGTTGAAGATTATTTTTCATTCACTCTCCACCTTGGAGAAGGTGATCCCCATGAAGGAGGGCAAAGATAGGCCACCACATGGTTATCTCATCTAGAGCAATCAAATTTTCAATGAAGTGGAAGTAAGGTGAACTCGAATAATGAATATGATGTATCTTTTTGGTCCAAGAAAAATTATTCCTTTATTTTCAATCCTCTTAGGGAACTTGAGGACTAGTGTTAAGTTGTATTGTTGAGAGACATGGGTACTAGAAGGTACAATGAAGAGCACTAGCTACTCTATTACATGAAAAAAAATGACACCCACTTAATCCATTAGTGTGTGTACTTATTTCCTATTTTCACAATCATTATTTTGGATTCAAAGATCTACAAAATAACTTCGGAGTGAAATTTTTAGTGGATATATATTATGTATGATTTAATAATTGTATATAGTCTAGTTTTGTGGATTATTATTGCTTCTACATTTAGTTATCTAGATCATGTTGGTCATAAATGATTTATAGTTAGATGTGATGATTTGATATCATGTTTAGTGATTTATGTTATATGTTGGATATTCTTATATGGTGTAGGTGTGCCTAATTTACCTAAGTGCACAAGTATAGATTTCTCCAATAGATAGTTAATAAGAAATGGTCATCTTAGGTAAAACTTGTTTGCTTAACCTCTATCTCAGTTGTGTTGAATGTGAGATAATTCTTATGAATTATTGTGAAACTTAGATATAATTGATGAAAATTCTAGAATTTATGTATTGTGATTTAACTTGTAAAATGAGTGGGCTCTTTGCATGTGGTTATTTTACCTTATTGCATTGCATAATTTAAATTTATTTTGAAATGTGTATGTGTGGTATTTATAAAATATTTAATATTCTTTGAGTTTGAAAAGATAATAAGTTATGTCTTTGTGAGAGTGGGTGGTTGTTAAAGTAAGACAACCCCTAGCTTGTAGAATCATCATGGTTGATTTTTGTGCTTTGTGTATAATTAACCAATCAATGTTTTGATTGGTCAAGACCTTATATCTCCCAACTAACCTACCGCTTATGTAGGTAAGCTTAGAGTGAGTGGAATTCACTCCCATGTATTATTGGATTTTATTATTTCATCTTAGAGTGTGTAATGAAGCTAGCAGGGTGATCCCACAATAGTGGTTTACAATTTTTGGCCAAACTGGACACTGCAATTATTATTTTTAGCTAAATCTTCATATTCGGGAACCTATAGCTGCTAAACCATGAGGAATTTGAAGATGATGCAAACTAGAGTCTCATCACATTTTGTCTGTAGATTCTAAAAATATTTTTTTCAAAATTTTTGGAATCAGATTGCACTTTTTTTCCATCTCCCACGAAAATTGGTTTTTTCATAAAACAACATTTTAAAAAAGTGACGCTCACCGTATACAACATAACTTTTTTTGTATGAAGGATAAAATTATATTTTTTTTTGAATTTAGATTTGTAACTACGATGTCTAGCACTTTCATTTGGTCTCGTAGTTTTTTATTAAATATTTTCCTTAATCAAGTTTCAAAGTCAAACCAATTGCAATTCAGACATAAGCGGACTGTATACAACATAACTTTTTTTGTATGAATCGAAATTCAATTTTGTTTTAAAACGGATCAAGGACATCAATACTCAGCCTCAACATATTTTTAAAAAATATATTTTGATAATCTGCTATTTTTCCACATTTGCAAAACAGAGAGCTTGATTTTCGGTGAAAAACCTATGTTTAATAAAACTAAAAAAACACATGCATAATAAAACCAAAACATATTAAAATTTAATTCGTTTAATAGTTCATTCTGAGGACTACCATCTTCCAGTTGGGTTTGTGAAGTCTCCTCCATTTTCATCCTCAACCCGAGCTTCGAAGGGCAGAAATCTGCTAAAATTTGGTGGAAGAGGGGGAGAAGGGCAAAAAGAGGGGGTTCGAGCGAACCCCCCTTCGAACAAACCCCCCTTCACTCGAAAGGGTGAAGGGGGGTTCATTCGAAGGGGGGTTCACTCGAACCCCCCTTTTTTTTGAATTTTCTATTCGTTTCTATGAAGAAATGTGACATCATAGGGTTCGAGCAAACCCACCATGCAAAAGGGGGTTTGCTCGAACTAGGGGTTTGACCGAACCCCTCTTTTGGGTTCGTGTGAACCCCCTAGTTTGAATGAACCCTTAAAAACATGAAATTTCGAGTGTGTGAGCATTTTTACAAATTTCCTTCCTCATCAAAATTGTACACCACTATTATGGGTTTACCCAGCATCACTCTCATTCTATTCCAAGTTGTTTTTGTGAGAGAACAAGATCATGGACTAATACCTAATCTATATCATAGATGAAATGATATCATCTTGTATGTTCATCATGGTGACCTTATCACATGATTGGTGAAGTCTTTTTCTTGTGCCACCATGAGTGATGTTTTTTTTGTATGTTGATATGCTTTGTCATGACACCATGTACACATGAGTGTTTAATGTGACATGTAAATGCCACACTTGTAACGCACACAAAAAATATGTCCACTCTTTGTATGTTTGTTAATGTCTTAGTTGAAAACTTGGGTCATTATATTTAGTATCAAATCCCATATTGTAATATTGAGAATTATGGGTTGTGATTTTCTACTAGTCAGTGTACAAGCATATGTGGGACCTCATATCTTGGTTGTGTGTGTTGGTGTATAGCCTTGATTTGTTTTCCTTGCATGTATATGTTATTTCATAATATATCATTCATGGGATTAGTTAGACCCTTGTGCTCACTAAGAAGTTGTATTGTTTGTATGCCTTCTTGATTCCTTGAATTCTTGACAAGAATTCTTATGGTGTGTGACTGATTGAATGACCTATCAGAGTCATGATGGTGCCCATATAGCTACTTTTGTTATTGTGGTTATGAAAAAATATTATGAAAGGAAATGCAAATATTGAAATCAAATAAGTAATTTTATACTCCCTTGTGAATGATGCATTTGGTTGTGAAATAGACAATGTATCATTCATATTCTTGATTTTTAAAAGGAAAGTAGTGCATTAATGCTTGCATAAAATGAACCTTGTATTGTGTGCTCTTAATTGTGTGTATATCATCAAATTGCAAGAGAATATACTTTCTTGCTCCCTTTCTATATTCTAAATCATAATTTCTATCCTTTCACATGGAATCTAGAAATTTTTGCATGATGTATATCTTGCATTGGTTCATTATCAATTTATGTCCTTATGTTGTGAATTATTTAATCTAGAGCATGAAGAAAAAATTTGCATTAATGTGATAGATTATTGAGGTAATGATTTAGAACCTCAAATTTATTTCTTTCCTAGGATTAATAAGGGAATATAGGTGTGACCTTGCATTGTGAAAATTAAAAAATTAAGAAAAAGGTTGTATTTGGGTCATACACATGGAATTCATAAAGAATTTTGTCTAATAGTATTGAAATCATAGATGAATCCTATATCATGTAACTCTAAATATATGTTTCCTTATTGTATAGTGTATATTTTGGATTATAAAATATATTTTTGCATTTAAGGATTTGTTGGATTAGTTAGGCTAAAGTCTCTTTGACTAGATGTTAAAGCATACCTCTTTGTGTGAAGATGTGTTGAGATCTTTTGCTTGTGATTCAAAGTTATTTTCCTGTTTTAGTCATAGTTTGTTGGATGATTACTACTATGTGACTTATGTGGCTACATTATAATATTCTTGAATTTGATATTTTGTGGGATTCCATTCATGTGTTGAAAGGTAAATTCTAGTGGATGTTATTGGTAGATTTTATAGAATACCTTGCAATGATTTGATTTAATGATGATGCATGACAATAATTTAATTACAACTTGTCAAAGAATGAAAAAAGTACTTGTGTTTCTGTTGTGGTGCAGATCAAATTAGCGAGTCTTATCAGACGGACAAAAATCACAGCCAACACCAATTTAAATTGACAATTTCATTTATCAATTAAAGTCCAAATCAAAATTGCACCAATGAAATTTGCAGCCAAAACAAGTTTACTTATGTTCTTTATCACTTACACATTTCAAACCAATTTGAATTTTGTACATCATTAACCAATTCTAAGTCTGGAATTATTTAATGAGCAATTTTAGATTGCAAATTAATTTCTATCTGTTCAATGATTCACAGATTTGTCATTTCAATTTACATCTACTATATTTTATTGTACAAACCAAAATCTTTGTCCATGATCCAAGATTCTTGTTCTGTTCATCTTACATTTCCACACCTCTGCTCATTTCCTCCATGGCGCGACCCTTAGCATTCTATTCCTTTTCTTTATTTCTGCAAATCTTATTTGGTATACTCCTCTGCGCATGGCATCTTCTTGGTTTTTTCTCGTTTTTTCTTTGAAGTCTTCCTGCTCTCCCCTCTGGTTGCGACTCTTCCCATTCTGTTCTTTTTCTTGCCTTTCTTTTTGTATTCCAATAAGGCTACGTGGAGTTTTAATCAATATTCATTTTCTTTCTATTTAAAATACAACCAGCAACTAATTCAATTTTATAAATGAAAATGTAGAGGAATAACATCAGCATGAAGAAGAATAAACGTTTATTTTATTGGGATAATCATTCTTTTGAAAACTCAATTGAGATTCATTTTAACAGATAATTGAAACTCGGAATATAAATCAAACATGACATTTTGTCAAATGAAATGGCAAATAATGTCATTTAATTCCACCTCAACTGATCATGAACTAGAATTAAATTGAACCCCGATCACAACTCCAAAAATACAATATCAACAAAAATCAGACCAAAACAAATGAAATCAACATGGAAATGTTTTTAGGTGATGTGGATCGTCAGTTTGCCTGGATGCTCATCATGTTGTCTTAGGAAACACGAGTTTTTGGATAGAGTTAGCAAACTTTGAAATCATTGTTGTGCAGTAGTCATGTGATGAGATATTAGTTTCTTGGCAACTTGAGTTATGCTTAGTAAGGAAGATTTATGATCTTATATTTTATGAATGATTGGAGTCTTAGAAGACTCACTTGTATATTACTACTTGAACATGTTCTATTACTCACCTTGGGTTCTCGAGATATTGATGTTATGTCACTTTTGACTCCCTTGCCATGAACTTGAAATAGTCACATAGTGTTTATAAATTGCAAATTCAAGATTGTAATACTTTCTTTTTATTATTGACGAATTTTCCTTTTTCGGTAAGGATTAGCATTGATTTAATTATCTTATTTCAAAGTATTCTACCCACTTTTCAGTATTTGTTTGTCTTGTGACTTTATGGTCACACTTATTTTATTGTGGCAATTGAGTTTCTTTCTTTTTGTTGGAATCAATATTTCTTCCACTTTGATATTTTTTGCATTATTGTAGTGGCTATGTTACAATGTTAAGTTGGGCCATTAAGTTGTTGGTCATGTATAGTGTAATTTTCTTCTCTATCATATCCAAGATGGACCTTTGGTGGATGGTATAAGTGAGTATATCACAAAGAATGTATTATCCTTGATTCTTGTGTTCATTAACACTGTGGTGGTGTAAATTCCTTATACTCTTTTGGAATGTGAGTAAATTTTGTATGTGTTTGAGAAAATATGTGAATTGTAATTGTATTCATGTGGATCACTTGATATGGGTGAATGTCATGTATGGCAGTCATATATTTTTGTTCAAGAATGAGCTTAGTTATTATTCTACTCACGCAGATTAGGTGAATGAGATATGTTTGGAATGCTTGTATAGAATGCATGTCTTCTTCCATTATTGTATTATTTTGGACATGTTACCATGCCCATAATGTTCTAACATTAGTTGAGTGTGTGATGTCTTATAGACATAAGGGTCGTGTTAGTAAGTGACATGAAGGAGCACATTTTGTTGTTTAAATATGATTCCATAGCTACACAGATGTTTTGACATAGTGTTGGATATAATGGTGCGTTAGTGCACTAACACATATTAATTATGCATATCATATTATAATTATATACTTGTTTTTGTTATATTGCCAATTTTAGGACTCTAGTTATTATAGGAGTTTATCCTTGGTAGTTTAGTGGTTCCTTGCATGTTGTTAGATGTGATGTAATGTTTTATGTCTAGGAATTTGGTATCTTGTATATTCCATTTTTTGAATGCTTGTTATATGATCATGAAGATTTTTCATGTTACTTTGTTTGGTTATGAATTAATTATCTTAATTTTGTGTGCAATCCTTTTGATTAGTGTAGTAGATCATCAAATTGGTGTAGGAAGAAAATTGTGTTCCTATTTTTATTTTTTTTCTGATCGAATGTATACTCTATGAATGAAGCATTGTTGAGCTTTGATTGTATAGTGTTCTTATGTTGTTGGACTTTAAAGATCACAATTTAACTCAAACAAAAGACTATCCTCTCCCCCGAAAAGATCGGAGTCTCCAATCGATTGTAGAATAAAATATGTAACCTTTACTTGATGCATACCATGGAATAAATCAAAATTGATAAAGGTTGTAAACTGCCATAAAATTGCCTTCACCACCAAGTGGGGCGTGCTTGCTTCCTAGGGAATGCCCTTGCACTTTCCAATGTTGGCGCCAATTTCCACAGGGTTATGGACATAACTACTGACCCTGAAATAGTAGAAGCTATTATGCAGCTAACAATGTGAAGCAACAAGAGGGCACTCCAAACCTCTTTGAGGAAGATTAAGTTTATCAGAAAGTTTACTTCTGACCTTGTTGGCCTTGTTAGGCCTATTATTGAGTACCCCTAAAAAAATCAAATGGACTTAGGAATGGAAGGAAACTTTGCGCTTATAAGGTGTGTCATTGCTAAGGCTTCTATCCTTGACAATCTAAATGAAAGAAGCTTCAATCTATTCTCCATAAATGCCAAGCATACTAGTATTGTTATTCCAACGCAGAAAGATGAAGATGGAGAAGAGTATCCGGTGTCCTTTATGAGCCAAGCCTTCAAAGATTATGAAAAGGAATATAATTTTGTTGAAAAACATGGTTATGCTTTAATGAAGGCACTGCAGATTTTAGGCAGCGGGCATATACCAATGAGATTCAAGCTTATGTGATTCACCTGAGCATTAAATTATACATTAGGAAAGAAATTAGAATATGGAACACGATTGCAATGTAAAACCAACAAGGCTAACAAGAGAAAGGTTTGTGTGAACCACCTAGTTGTCAAGAACCATAAACAAAAAAATTGATAATGGTGCTAGTTGGATTTCAAATATGATCATCTTAAGCATGGTGTATATCCTCTTGGCTTCAACTCAGCTAAGATGCGCAGATTCAAATCACAAGGTATTTCATCTCCTATAGATGAACTTTGATGGTATTTATAAGATGCAATAAACCTTCCACGACTGAACAAATTGCCTACTGGATTTCATTGGGGTGTCTCTCGAGGTCATTTCTTTGTTCAAACAACTGCAAAAATCAGTAGTCAGGTAATCCTGGCCTACAATGTTTCAGGATGCTCAATACAAGCTTGGGATTGCATTGAAAACCCTGGCCTAGTTAGATTTTAAGTATTGACCATGAAAAGGTATTGTTGCAGCAATTTCTTATATTTTTACGGTGCATTAAATGTAGGAAGGAGGTAATTGAGCTGACCTCGCTGTGGACAGCATCGGAAGCAGGGTTTCTAGGATTCCCTTGTTCCGATGTTGGTCACTACCAATACAGCGTTCAAGAGCACATCATGTGAGACCGTTGAGAAATAATTAAGGCTATGCAATGAAGCTCCTTCCTTGGGCATTGTTATCTTTGTAGAAGAAGTGAAAGCAAAGACAATCCACTATTGGTATTGCTTGTTGTGTTGTGCATTTCCAAGGAGATTTTGGCTTGCGAAGCTAATCTGGAACTCAAACAAACTTTTAGTTCAGTTGTCATCATTCCTTGTTATGATTATTAGAAATGATCATTTTAAGTTTTCATTGGTATAGATATTGTCTAGAAATATATTGTACGGGGACTTGAATGGAGTGGGAAATTTATTGTCATCCTTTCTTGGCTGTATGATAATATATTTGTGATAACAGGAAAAAATTGTTGTGGCTTGCTATAATGATTCCAATCGAGCATCACTTACTTGAATAAACCTGTTATTGGACTGCTTTCAACTAGGTAATCCTATCACCATTTTCATTTGATTACAAAATATTCATTTGAGTTCTCAAGCTTACACTAAGTTAGATTGATGCACTCAACCCATAATTCTCTAACTTGAATGTGATACTGTCACGATTGATGCATGTTATAATGCTTAAGCTGGACTGTGATATTGTGGTTAATGGGAGAATGCTTGAACTTACCCATTTTGATGCTATTGGTTGATAGCATGTAAAACGCTTGAACTGGACCGTGAAACTGAAACACTTTTTAACAACTCTGATGTTGTTATGATTGAAATAACATCATAATTCTTGAAGATGGACTGTGTTGGTGTTATGTTAGGTGTTATGTTAGAATGAGTGTTGTAATACTCGAACGTAGACTGCGTCGCTGTACTACTATCATGGTTGAAAGGATATTATAATACTTAATGATTTGGTGGCAAAGAAAACTATTGTATCTTGGGTCTTAAACTATGAGATTGGTGGTATAACTATAGGTCCTGTTATAGAGAAGGTCTTGTTATCATGTGGTGATGAATGGTGTAACGTCCCAGTACTGATGTCGTTAATACAGATTGTAGGATGTGCAAATGATGTTGTGGTGTTATTTGACTCGCTTATTTTCTCTGAGCTTAACTGTGAAATTGATGGTTTCATCACATCATCTCAGACACTGGTCTAGCAACACCAAACCCTTTGCTTGATGATTTCATCGCACCATCTTGAGCTTACTTTTAAATTGACAACTGTAATATAACATCCTTGATCTTTAACTTGGCATTTCAATTGATTACTGTAACATTACATCCTTGGTCTTTAATTCGATGGTCGTACTATTTCTTCATCTTGATAATTGTTCTTACTCTTCTCAAAAATGCTCACAATAGATCACCGCTATCTTTCCCTGTACTACCCACAACCAGAAATTCTAGAAACATGGAAATATTCAGCTTTCATCTTTGTATTATACAGAAAATGCTCCTCTAAAGGAAAATTAGAGTGCTTTAGTGATGCCTTGCTTTACTTCTCTGACAGATCACTCCTGACAGTACTTTTCTCATACCAGAAATTGAAATAAAGCGGTCATACATTTATTAATACAACCCAAAATAAAAGAAGTGAAATTGTTAAATGCATATTTGGTTGCATAAAAAGAAGCAGAAGCAACAAGAACTTCAAGCAAAAACAGTCTCCATCGTAGCACTTGAATCCTCCACTGTTAGATCATGAATGATTAATCTTTCCACTTGGACTGCACCTGCCAGGGCTCATTCTGACCAAAATGTTTGAGACCTTTGGCAAACAAAAGTTGTAAGAATGTGCCCTTCGGTGTTTGTTTTTCGCTCCAAGAGTGTCATGTGGACTACAGTCTGTAAGGTCACCAGCTGAATTCTCCTCAATGGCTGGCAGTTCTGAGGCAGGTAACCTTGAAGAATTTGACCTTGACTGAATATTTCGATGACCATCTAACAAAAATTGATCACTATTTGATACAGCCACTTCAGGTTCTTCTGACATCACATTGACATAGACCTTTTCTTCACCAGCAGCACCAATGAAAGAGACTCCAGCTCGTCTATGTGCTTCCAAGAACTGCCCAAGGGAAGGGATACTGTCTATTCTAGAGTTTGAGTGCATACACCCCATATAAGATTTCCACTTTCTCAGCCTATGACAACTCTTGGGTCTTGTCGAACCACATCTACTCTGGCTTACTTGTATCTGAGCTTGTTGATGACCAGCACTGCCATTATGCATAGTGGTATGATCAGGACGGATACCTATGAGAGTTCCTAGAGTGATGCTCTTATCTGGGAAAAATGATCTTGTCGACTGCCATACAAATAAAAAATATCTGTAAGAAGCAAAGTACTCATTTAACCAACTCAAGGTGAAATGCACATACAATGAATAAAAATGTGCATATTGAATGATTAATCACCTCTGTATCAAGATCTGATGAAGACAATGAAGAGAAACTGGGTGTGGCCAGATGAAATGAGTTTAGCTCTGCTGCTCTTATGGTCTCCATTATTCTTACTCTAATGTTGACAGCTTCTAGTCCAAGAGGCCAGCCCTCTGGCAATCCATCAACCTGCAAAATCCAAATGATGTAATTTCATAACTGTCTAGCGTAATATACTTCAATTATTTTTCTTCTCTGTCAAGACATGATAGCATGCAAAAATGGTTCATGAGTATACAGTCAGTGATTTCACAAAAAGATATGTACAACTGAATACAAACAGAATAAACCAAGCTCTGGACATCGCGCATGACAAGTTGTAAATTGTCTTCAATTTATGTATTGAAGGTCCTTAGGGTTGTACAGATCTAATGGCTGCATAGTGATAGCATACCCAGTTTCCAAAGATTCTTAAATGTGTAATAGAAATACCATTAGCAAAAAGGTTATGTTCCCCAATTTCGTACATAGTACATACAATGTTGTGCACTCTGCAAGTTGGATCAAACAATGAACAGTCTCCAAGTTCGAATAACCGTGTCATAGATGTACCCTTATGAAAATTTCCAATCCATAAGCGTATTATCAAATTAATTGCATGTGCACAAAATAATTCGAGTTTCAAATAGATCATGTACATACAAAAAGACACGCAACCATTGTCATACAGCAAGAAAAGGAGCCAAAAAGCATAAAAACTTATAAGCTATAAGGTATTGCACACTATTACAAGGAGTCGTGATTTGGTAAAAATCTATACACTCAAAGAATCTAATCTATGAATCCCCTAAGGATTTCTAGTTACTGCTCATGATTGCAGAGTTCAATTGAATGACTACAAATTTATGATCATTCTTGCTGCATTTGTACCCAAAGCTGAACAATACAGTCCAATGCCTACATATAATGATGTTCAATATTGCTGCATCTCAGAAAGTGTGCTCCTTCTCCTTGCCATGTTAATTACTTTAAGACAACTCCACTTATTATCTATTCATTACAGGTACTAGGCATAACAGAATCATGATAAAGATATATACATATTTTCACTTTTAACCATAGTTTTCTTTCCAATTGTTATTTATTATTTAAGTCATAAGTCCTTCCTAGGTGCAGGTAGAATGAATAGTACCTATTTTAATATATAGTCTCAAACAGTGCCTGTACAAAATTTCTGAATTTGTGCAATATACCAAAGGGCTGTAGCTCAATTGATTGAGCAACAATTGGTGAGGGTCATGGTATGTTCCTTAATTAAACAATCCATGAAGGTTCAAACCCCCAGAGGTATGATATATAAAGGATGAGATTGGGATTGTGCCCCAGGCAACTTTGGCAGAATGGATACCCCTCAGTCCTCAGCTCTCAACCAAAGAGGTATGAGCATGGACTTGTGCTCCTGTATTGGGTAGGAAAATGATCTTTGGATTATATAAAAATATCCTCCAAATTTTTTTTTTAAATTGTGCAATATACTTGTCACAATCTACTCTTGTAAGGCACAATGATCACAATGAGTTAATATATCTTCTCTAGTTTAATCACCCTCTTGTCTGTCTCTGATGGTTTTCTTGATAAAGCCCTCAAATCTTCCCATGCAGTAATAGGTCACTTTCCGAAATGGTGCTTGAATATCCCCACACTCAAAATCACCATTTAATCCTGTCAATCCCCTGTTAATAGGCTTAAGTAGAAAAACGGATGCTGAGGTAATTGATTCAAGTAAATCTCCAATCACATTTTTAAATGACTTTGTATGATCCACAGACTTAAGGCCCTTACAACTTGCAGGCCACCCACAATTAATCATGTATAGATCCAATAGTGAATCTTTACAAGATTGTGCACAGAGCAACTGAAATATGCCCAGCTGACTTTTCAAAAAAATTTGTCATAACACAGCGTGAAGGAAAAAGAAAATAAATTGAACGCCGGTGTGTTGTATGTGTTGGTAAAGTGACAAAATGGATGGAGCGTTTGGTAGAAGTACTCCCAAATTTTTCTATCATAATCTTCTGAAAACGTGTTATATGAGAACCTTGAATTCTTTGCCTCCCTGCTTAGAAGAGTTATCAAGCACTTATACTAAAATTAAGCTTCCAACTACATATTTCCCTTGGAAAACTGGGATTTCTTCAATTCTAATTCATACTCAAGCTGGCATGTACAACAGAATCTTGTGAACAAAACAGTCAAAATTGCAACTATGTCTCTCAAGCAAAAGGGAAAATAAGATCCAATGCATGTGCTTAGTATAAAAGCAAAACAAGAAATCATTGTAATCTTAATCTTGACTTCGACAATGCTTTTCTACCATAGAAATAGCATCCACGATGAGTTCACTGCATGAACCCCAAATCTAATGCTAAAGGCAAGCTTATTTTTATATACCCAAAAGTCATGTCTACAATCCACCCTATGCAACTTATTACCATTTTTCCAGGTCCTAAAAGATAGCTTATACAAAGGCGTGATGCTAGTTCAACAGGTACAGTAAGGAAACAAAAGAAAGGTTACATAGAAGCATTTTTCGTATGTAACAAAATAAATACAATAGATGACCAATTTCCGTTTATAACCCAGACAAGCTCCAATACCCCTAAAGGATAAGGTTTTCCATAGCTATTGATGCATTATGAAAGCCAAAGAAAGGTTACACAGAAGAATTTTTGATATGTAAAGAAACAGATGCAATAGGTAGTCAATTTCTATATACTACTCTGACAGGCTCCATTACTCTAAAAGGATGACTTTCTATCCACTACTAGTTCTATTTACCATGATCAAGCAGAGCCCATAAATGATAAGACCATTCAAAGGGGATGCCTAAATTCTAAACTACCTAGTGAAGCTGGGTCTACTCCAAAAGGGCCTATTTAATACCAATGTCAACCAGTAAACCACATAAAGATTCCACTAACTGCATTTGTACGAAACCACAGATGGCAAATCTGTGATGTAGAAGATACTGGTAAGTTACAGGAAATGCTAAACAAACTGTAACCCCTCTTAACCAATACAATTCCCAAAACTAGCAGTCCAGTCATACTGATTTCAAGCTGGTTTAGATTAAGTATCATGAGATACATTATGCAACAAACAAACAAATCGATATGCCCACATTAACCAGATCCTTAAATGGCTTGATACTTCTAAGAGCCAGTCACCTGATGCATCACAGACTAGGATAGAATCAGGGGACCTAAAACTGTAAAGGAAAAAATACATTTATTGACGCATGTTTGAAAGATGTATGTAAGAGAAACATAAGAAAAGCAAGGAGAAATACCTCCACAGCCATTGCTGCTAAATCTGCAAATCTTTTCAGCTCGACTCTAATCGCCCATACACAAACAGGACATCAACAGATACCACAAGTGTTCATATAATACATTGCACGGATAAGTATAGTTGAGCGTATATACATACAAATGTGCCGGGAAAACTGTGTACCTCGCCGGGCGGCTTGTTGCCCGCCTGTATTTACAGTTGCGTCATTGCAGCTTAATGCTTCCGTCATTTTCGCCGTCCAAATAGTAAGAATATACTTATTATTATTGAATGAATAAAAAACTGGTAACCTATTATGTGATAAATATAATTTTGTTGGCATTGGCTGGGTGGGGTGCGCCGCCCGAGCTGGACTTCTTAAAAGAAGGCACGCCATTCAAAATAATCTATTTTAGCCATTAAAAAAGTGTTGGGTTGTCCACACGGTACTCGCATTCATTATCCTAGTCCTATTTTGTCCCTCTCCTCAAACTATAACACCAGAGCTCTCTGCTATGAGATTGCTTTATGGGAATTAGGTGGTTGTGTAGTCCAAGTCAATCTACATCAACTTTTCTTTTCATTTTATAACTGGGAAAGAATGACTTTATATTACCTATGGAGTGTTTAGTTTATCGAGATGTTTATATCAAGTACACATAATTTTTTAGAGTAATTTTTATTCTATGAATGGTATAGAATGATCTTATATTATGAAGTGTATTTTAAAGTAATGTTTATGTACTTTTAGAATATAGATAATTTTAGATGGAATGAGAAGTTTTTTTTTTAACGATCTAAGTAATATTAAAAAGATTGGAAATTTTGTAGGGTTATTTGGACAGTCCTTATGTTTGATGATAATGTTAGTGTGATGCATTTTGTTGTTGTGGCTCTTGGTTCTATAAATTATTTGGTCTTATGAGCGTCTATTATAATATTGTATTCATTCATTTACAATCAACATATTTTAGAAATTCACCTCATTCAAAATTTGTACTAATGTTTTATGAATTGTGATTGAAGAAATGATTGAAGATCTATTTGTCAAATGATATATGAGGTAAGGAAAATAGGGGTGGTGATTAGGAGCATTGCGGGGCTTGTTATGTAAGGATTGAAGTTTAGGAATTCATCTCACTTTATTAAGACAAACTTAAAATAGTTAAAGTAAAAGTGATAAAGAGGGTGACAATGTATGCTTATATAAGATGGTAGTGAATGTGTTGAGTTGGTTGTTGATGTGTGTCAATAAGTGAGTGTGTCAAAGAGTGTCCTTGAAGCGTGCTTTGAGAATGAGTATCAGCTAATTATAAAGATATTTTATTGTTTGTTGATGCTAATAAAGGATTATTGGTGTTTAAGTGCATATAAGAGAAGGAATGACTTTTGATGTTTCATGTGAATGTTATGTGGTGTTTGATGATGTTAGAGTATCTTAGGATGGTGCCTTTGTATACATAACTTTAGATGCATCACTTTGAATTTTTGGCACCCATGTTGAGAAGTAATGCTTAAATCTTGGGAACGTTAGCCTTGGAATGTGGGAGCTTAAATTTTGAAAGAGAAGGCATGATTCTACCATTGATCTTGTCCAAGGACATTATTTTGATTACGTTTTTGCTTATGCTAACTAAACTATTGAGAATTGAGTTAGAAAGGTTCTAAATAGAGCATGTAGCATATGTAAGTGTGGAATTTAGTTTTGGCTCAATGAATGTGCCAAAACAATCAAATTATGTCTTAAAATTATGTATCCAAAGCATCAACTCAATGAAACAAAACAAGAGAAAATGTGTTAAAATAAAAATCTTTTGAATCATTCTACATTTAAATAGTGGTTTATAAGAATCCATATAATTACTATTATAAACAAGAGATGTGTTTAGTTCTTTTTGTTGCCTAGTTTGTGTGTTGAGTGGAGATAAAAATTGTGAAATTGAAATACTTTTTGAAAAGTAGTATAATGGAGTTGGAATTTGGTGTTTGAACTTAATTGACTTCAAACTAGAGTTGGGGTGGCATGGTTTTTGGAGCCACGTCGATAGATTTGACCACATTGCATATGATTCTTACTAGGGATTTGATAGTTAAAATTATATTTGGAGTAGAGGTTAGAGGCTTAGAACTCATAAGTAGCACACTATTGTAGTAAGTGTGTGTCATTAATTGTAGACAACTTAAATTATAGCTCTTCATTTTTGCACAAAAGTGATGAAGTGAGATTAAATAATATCACATGTTATAATAAATGTGAGATTAATTCTAAACAACTTGAATTATTGCTAGTCATTTTTTACACACAAGTGATGAATGTGATTAGATAATAGAAAAATATTTTAATAAATGTGAGATTATTTCTAAACAACTTGAATTATTCCTAGTCATTTTTACATGCAAGTGATGAAGCAAGATGAGATAATAGTGCACTTTTATAGTAAGTATGAGTCATTAAGTGAGACAACTTGAATTATTGTCAGCCATTTTAAGATTAGAATGAAAATTTAGGTTGTTAAAATATCTAATATAATAATAGAAATCATGCATTATAATATTAAATATTTTCTATATAAAATTATATATTAATTTATGGCTAGTTCTTGTTGTTCTAACATGGTTGAAAGTATAGTTATGGTAACTAGTTAAAAGACTGCAAATATTAATTATTATGGTAACTTTCTAATGATAAAGAATACAAACTTACACACCAAAAATATATAAAAAATACTAACTAATTTATTTGGTTGTGAATGCTTGTATAATTTGAGGCCACCTCTTGGGATGTTGCTTTTACCATTGTTTGTTATTACTCTAGATCATGTGTTTAACCTCATAACTTTGAAACATTATAAAATTGTTTTGAAAGTTATTGTTCACTTGACATGTTAAGGTTTTCCCACATTAAATTTTACACAATGACCATGCAACAAAAATATTATTCATAATAATGATAGTAATTGTACATGATAGAAATCATAATAATGATAGTGATTGTATATGATAGAAATTATTTATTTATTAACAATGAAAGTGTTTGTACATGATAGTTGGGAACTATTTATTAGTATTAATGGAATCGACTAGATAAAAAATAAATACCAAATACCATTGACATAGATAGGAGAACTAACTTTTATTGCTTCTCTTTTACATTACAAAGTTATCTTTTCAATAATAATAAAATAATTATTTTATTTTATAATATTTAAAATTCCAATTAAATTAGGACATAGGGTCTAATTTGATTGACTAAAACATCCACGCAAAGAGGTCACAAGGTTTAGTCTCCCCCCTTAAATGTGTGACCTGTCACCAATCATGTGAAAAAAATTTACCCTATCAAATTAAAAAAATAATAATAAAAATTTAAAAATAAAAATATATACCCTATCAAATTATTTATATTATACTATATACAATTATATAATATATCACCGTCCTCGATAAAAGTGAAGAAAAGTTGGGAATTGGACAAAGAGTGAGTGCTTCTATTATTCGGGAAATCGTACCTTTTCACAATCTCTAAAAACACGTTGATGTGAATTCGGCGAATTAAAGAAAAGAAAAGAAAGGAGAGGCATGCGTGTTATCGTGCCACTTCCATTTCATCGGAAATGTTTAATTGAACACGTGTCTTTCCTTAGTTGGTATGTTTGGAAGCAACGAAGAAATACAGTATATGAGTTAATTGTATGAAAGGTGGAGGTCTATTTTGCATAATTGACTTCGATAAAATCATATCTAGTGATGTCAATTCCAAGGAGTTAAAAGGAGGTGGGAAAAGGAGAAATTGTAGTGATGAATTATTTCTTTTATACTTTGGAAGCAGTTGAGATTAGTTAGGACTTATAAGGCTAGTGCCTATCTCACATGATTCATGCATTTTTATTTAATGGAAAGTATTGGCAAATAGGTTTAATATATTATTAATTTTACTATTCTTAAATATTTATTATATTAGATAGATGTCTCCCTTTAAAAAGTTTGTTGTGTTGGATATGTGTAAACATTTCAAGCTTTTTTTTAATGAAATTATGTTTAGTTATTTGGTTTTTTAATAAATGATTTGGTTTAGATTAGTGAAAAATAAATTACATATATTTTATTTTAGGATATTTAATTAAATTATAATGGTAAATAAATATAATATATGGTAATGTGTTGTGACTTAAAGTAATAAATATTGAAATTAATTGTGTAGTTAAAATAAATTAAATTGTAATATTTAGTTAGATTTTGAAGGTGGGAAAAAGAAGTTGAACATATTTGGAACTAACTTTTCATACAATTAGAATTTAAATACTTGTATGGATGAGTGGCTTAGACTTTTGGAATTTGGTTGTGTTTCATCTAGTTCACTTATGAATATTACAATTAAAATAAATTAAATTGTAATATTTAGTTAGATTTTGAAGGTGGGAAAAAGAAGTTAACATATTTGGAACTAACTTTTCACACAATTAGAATTTAAATACTTGTATGGATGAGTGACTTAGACTTTTGGATATTGAATGTGTTTTATCTCGTTCACTTATGCATATTACAATTAAAATAAATTAAATTGTAATATTTAGTTAGATTTTGAAGGTGGGAAAAAGAAGTTGAACATATTTGGAACTTACTTTTCACACAATTAGAATTTAAATACTTGTATAGATGAGTGGCTTAGACTTTTAGAAATTGACTTGTTTCATCTGGTTCACTTATTCATATTACAATTAAAATAAATTAAATTGTAATATTTAGTTAGATTTTGAAGGTGGGAAAAAGAAGTTGAACATATTTGGAACTAATTTTTCACACAATTAGAATTTAAATACTTGTATGGATGAGTGGCTTAGACTTTTGGAAATTGACTTGTTTCATCTGGTTCACTTATGCATATTACAATTAAAATAAATTAAATTCTAATATTTAGTTAGATTTTGGAGGTGGAAAAAGAAGTTGAACATATTTGGAACTAACTTTTCACACAATTAGAATTTAAATACTTGTATGGATGAGTGACTTAGACTTTTGGAAATTGACTATGTTTCATCTGGTTCACTTATGCATATTACAATTAAAATAAATTAAATTGTAATATTTAGTTAGATTTTGAAGGTGGGAAAAAGAAGTTGAACAGACTTTTCGAAATTGACTTTGTTTCATCTTGTTCACGTATGTATATTACAATTAAAATAAATTAAGTTGTAATATTTAGTTAGATTTTGAAGGTGGGAAAAAGAAGTTGAACGTATTTGGAACTAATTTTTCACACAATTAGAATTTAAATACTTGTATGGATGAGTGACTTAGACGTTTGGAAATTGGTTGTGTTTCATCTGGTTCACTTATGCATATTACAATTAAAATAAATTAAAGTTAGATTTTGAAGGTGGGAAAAAGAAGTTGAACATATTTGGAATCAATTTTTTACACGATTAGAATTTAAATACTTGTATGGATGAGGGACTTGGACTTTTGGAAATTGATTGTGTTTCATCTGGTTCACTTCTTCATATTACAATTAAAATAAATTAAATTGTAATATTTAGTTAGATTTTGAAGGTGGGAAAAAGAAGTTGAACATGTTTGGAACTAATTTTTCACACAATTAAAATTTAAATACTTGTATGGATGAGTGACTTAGACTTTTGGAAATTGATTGTGTTTCATCTGGTTCACTTATGCATGTGTTGACCTAATATGCATGCATGCAAAATTGAACCAAATGTGTGAATCTAAACAATAACTTGCTCGTTGATTTGGAAAATTATTGGCAATAAAAAATGTTCACCTTGATCTTTTGATATATAAATCTATGTAGGGATTAATAGTGTTTAAGAACACTTTTAGGAATCTGATAAATTGCAAGGGTCATGTTCTTCATATTCAAACCTCTAGTTTGATCAACTTTATGACTCTAAATGAAATATTCAAAGGCAATGAGTTATAATGTCAAATATTGCATACACTATAATTTTGACACTACAAAATTATACCCATTTTAGTGTCCATTCTTGTAGCATATTTTTAGGACTTATTTCAATTCATCCTTAGCCATTTTCCATTTCCAAATGCCAAGTGTGTTGTGTGTATATACATTAGCATTCATTTGTTATAAAAAAATTTAACATGTTTATGCTTATTTTATTTGTGAAAAGCATTTTATAATTATTTATTCATCTTCCAAGATAGAAGCACACTTGCCTAGAAATTTACACAGTTGCACTTTCATTCCAAAATGATATAGCCATACAAATCTTGTTCAATGGCCAAAACAACAGCTTTTTTACTTCCATTGATTTTTGTAACTACCATTTGTTTACCTTTTGGTGGATTTGAACAGGATTCTCTTACTCATACTTAAAATGGCAATTTGAACAAGTTTTGGATTTTTGAAAAATAATAATCTCTAAAGATAATAGAGTATTGTTTGCAACAAGAACTTTAGAAGAATGTCCAAAAGAGTGGGGAGCAGAACAAAAACCTCAAGGAGATCCAAAACACCCTTTGGAATTCTTCTAAAGTTCTTGTTAGCATTCTCTAGATATCTCGCTTCATCTCCTACTCATGTCTCCATACATATAAGGATTATAGTAAATATAATTATTATTGCTCCTTTAAATATTTACTCTATTGTTCACAGGATAATGCATGTAGGCGATGAGAGCACACTATACTCTAAATTTATTTTATATTTTGATTGTCTATAGAGTTTGAAAGATAATATTTAGGTCTTGACCATATTGGTAAGCTCTAAATATAATTTTGGTGTGAACAAGGTATATTACCTAACTAGTTTACCTAGTAGGTCCTATTTACACATGTTCACATGTGAAGTTTACTTAGAACTTTAGAAATATTTATAGAAGTCACTAATACACATGTGATCTTATCTTATCAAGTATTTTTAGTTGTCTCGTGACATAAGATTAAGACACTTGTCATAATATTGTGTTGCCTTATCTCTCAACCTTGTCTATATAAGCAAGGCCTCATATGCACATTATGTAGGTTGTAATAGTATATAGTTGATCCATTATTAATCATTGTACCATTATTACATCAATAATCAATCAATTATCATCTTGGTCTACTCTCTTGTGGAAGGTTATCTTTAGTTTATAGGTGATCCTAGGATATTTGAGCTCACTATCAGCTCTTACATGGTATCAAAGCTCTAAATCTCTAAACTTCTTAGATCAAAGGGTGATTTGGGCATGGGATTTTTTTTATTGTGTTTTTGAGACAAATATATCTCACCATTGAGTCTAAAAGGCCCAAAACCCTTAATTGCATATAGAACACTTCATATTTTGGACTCAAAAAAGTTAGCCATTTTTGTTAGGATTTGAAGAAATCTGTAAAAAAAATTATGTACAATTTGTATAGTTTGTATGGTTTTGCACACATTAGCAAAGTATATTCAACAATCATAGAGAATATTATGTGGAATATTCACCCAATTTACAATGTGCATAGGATCACATCAACTAGGTATGATGTGTAGATTTTTATTATTAAAAATTATTTTTTACTTTTTACACTAGATTAGCACCTATAGGGGAAGCATCTAGTCATGGTTTATTTTGTGACCAGTTCCTACCAATTGTCCAGGGCTTATTCCCTAACAAGTGGCCCCCAACTACCATCGATTGCCCCGCCAACTCTACAACTCAAGTGACTAAAACTCTATCCAAAGCAACTCCATCTATTTTTCTACCTAGTTCTAGCAACACTATAAGATTTTTTATTGATGAGGTGGTGCCACCTCATTTATTTGCCTAGACAATAACCCGACCCCTTTTTCTCTCAAAATGGCTATTTTTAGAGCCATAACTTTTCACCCTTGTATCAGATTTTTACTTCTTATAGTCGTTGGAAAGCTAGTTTCACATACTTTCCAAAGGTGTAGGTTTCATTATGAATTTTTATTGCAAATACATTTCATTGTTTATTGAAATCTAGATTATTTTTTTGACCTCTAAGACCATAATATTTTTCCTATTTATTTTATTTTCATGATTCTTAGGGTATTAGAAATGTATTGAGGAGCTCTTCACATATATCCATGCACTTTTTCCATATTCAACCCTAATTATATTTTATTCATTTTATTGTGTATTTGTACAAGTTGATTGATAGCTTGGGCATCCTAACACCTGGAGAAGTTATATCTTTTTGGGGGGATTCATTTTTAGTATTGATCATACTTTGGAGATTCTAATTGTTATTGAGGGTTTATGTCTTTGTAATTTGGAGATCTATCTTAGTTCACTATGGCATTTCATTTCATCCTTCTCTTATCATCTTGAAAAGGGGAAACTATAAGAAATGGAGAGATGGTATCTTGAAACATCTTTGTTGGATTCATCTTATGCCACATGTATATGGCCTTTTTCCTCAACCAAGTACACCCTGTAAGAATTGTTTTTGGAATTTAAAAAATGATCATGCCATAGGAGAGATTGATCTGCATATTAATGATGGCACTTGGAGTGTCATTGCACACATTGAATGTTCTTGTTCTCTTTAGACAAAATTCTAGGAGATATATGGAGATTGTGATACACAACCTTTCCTAGAGTATCTCATTTAGAATGTCTTGTACCTCTTAATGATTATACTAATATGCCATATGAATATGATTCTATTGAGGAGTTTGATTTTTTGGAGCACTTTGCATATTTGGATGATAAGGATGATGAGGTTTCTTCAAATTCTTTGTCTTTTTCCTACAAAGATAGTTATTGAGCATTCACCTTCATTGATTCCTTGTGTAGAATCATTGATTGAGATTCCCCTCATTTTTATTTTTTCCAATACTTCAATTTGGTAGGATCATCCTAGTCGTTTATATTTAGCGTTGTGGGATAATTACTCAATAGGTATATCAAATTTTTTTTGTAAGGATTAAATATTTCAGATTTAGAGGACACGATTGATGATATTCATCTCCTCTTTGATGACAATTATTGCACCATTTGTCAAACTATCATTGTCTTTGGATATTGTTCTTCATGAGTTTCCACATAGTCTTGATTTGTCATCTTCTTTGATTGGGGTATCGCCTTTTTTTTGGGATACTCTAATATGGAGGCACTTGATCTGTTTTTGGAGACACCCATCATGAGACTTATTCCTTCATCTCTCTTATTGGAGTTGGAGTTTCTTTTGCATCCATCATTGGACTTGTTTCTTCCCAAGGGGAGTAATATTGTTTACAAAATTGGATTATCTTTTATCTTCAAGCACTCACCATTGGTAAATGATCTAATTCATTATGGGGGAATTTATAGTCTCACTCTTTTGTCTCCTATGGGGAATATCTATTGTATATTTGTGATTGATTTTGTCCTTAAGGAATCATGTTGATTTTGTCATTCATCACTTCTTTCATCACTTGTACATGATTATTTTATTGCATTCTCTCTTTTTGGAGAGGAGTGTTTTCCTACAGGCTTTTTTTCCTTTACTTCATTTGTGAGATATATTTTGTAAATGGGTACCTAACATGGCCTATTAGTCGGGACTCATCCTTGCATCTTCTATACATCTTAATATTCTTTCATTTTATTTTTCTCCCTAAGTTGCACTTAAGGGGTAGTGTTGGTGTGAACAATGTGGGTGAACCCACAAAAGTGGTTTACAATTTGAGTGAGGAAGGAAAAATTCTAAAAAATGACCCCATTCAAAAAAAATTATATTTGGGGGGTTCAAACGAAGTCAAGGTTCGAGTGAACCCCTTGAATGTGGGAACCCACACTTTCCCATTGTGGAAAGGGGGTTCTCTCAAACCCCCCTTTTCTCACCTTCCCACCCTCTGACACAAAAAAACTCTAATTTTTTTCCCTTTGAAGCTCAGTTTGAACATGAAAATGGTAGAAACTTCACAAACCCAATTGGAATCAGGTAGTCCTCAGAACGAGCTATCCAAAAAATATAATTTTGATATTTTTTAGTTTTATTGTGTATTAATTTTTTTAGTTTTATTAAATATAGGTTTTTCACCAAAAATGAAGGTCTTTGTTCTGCATGTGTAGAAAAACAGCAGATTATCAAAAAAAAATTGAAAAATATGAGTGCACCAAATATTGAAGTCCTTGATCCAACAAAAAATAATGAATTTCGATATATACAAAAAAAAGTTACACGTTATACGAGCGCGCTATGTTTGAATTGTAATTGGTTTGACTTCAAAACTTGATTAAAGAAAAAATATTCAATAAACAACTATCTAACCAAGTGGAAGCACTAGATATCGGAGTTATAAATCTAAATTCAAAAGAATTATAATTTTATCCTTCATGGAAAAAAAATTATGCTTCAGACAGTGTGCGTCACTTTTTAAAAATGTTATTTTCTAAAGAAAAAAAAATAGTTTTCGTGGGAGATGGAAAAATAAGTGCAATCTGATTCCAAAAAATTTGAAAAAAATTATTTTTAGAATCTACGGAAAAAATGTGACAAGACTCTAGTTTGCATCATCTTCAAATTCCTCATAGTTTAGCTGCTATAGTTGCCCAAATGTGAAGATTTAGTTAAAAATAATAATTTCAATGTCCAGTTTGGCCAAAAATTGTAAACCAATATTGTGGGATCACCCAATGTATATTATCTAACTAGTCCATCTATTAGGTCACAATCACACATTTTCACATGTTAAGTTTACTTATGGATTTAGGAATATTTGTAGGATTCACTAATACACATGATGTGATCTTATCTTATCTCATATTATCTTCAATTGTCTCATGTAATAGGATTAAGACACTTGGCATAATCTTGTTGTGTCTCGTCTCTGAACCTTGCCTATAAGAGAAAGGTTTTATATGTACATTATGTAAGTTGTATTAGTATAATTGATCCATTAATTATCATTTTACCATTATTGCATCTATAATCAATCAAATATCATATTTTTAACTCTCTTATGGAAAAATATGTTTGGTTTTGTAGGTGATCTTGGGGCATTAGAGCTCACTATCACCCCTTACAACAATCACACCCATTTATTTAGTTTTAGCTACATGTATTTGAATAATTTTCTCACATTAGAAGTTTTGTGTCTTTTTCCTTCATTATATTTCAATTATGTAAATTAGTGGTTTAGGTACATTTTCTTTTGTGTTGAAGAATTCTACTTATTTTTTTGTATTCTTATGTTTTGTTAGTGTTTCTTGTCCTTAGTTAGTTACTTATCATTTATATTTTCCAAAATATCTATTTTTTGTCTGCACCTAATTTTTTTGTGTGAAGGATCGTAGCATGACTACACACTGTTGCAGATGCACTATTATCTAGGAATTGCTTTGGAAGCTACATGGTAATCACTTTTTGGGCTTCTTCTCAAGTTTATATCCAATCTAAAATTCTCTTTCTCAACCCATTTCTGGATTCTATTTTTGCATTTCTTATTTCCCTCATTTCAGAAGAAAAAAAGAGCATTCACTTCACCCATCTTGAAATCCCTTCTCTTCATGATTTTTTCATGATAAGGTGATATTGTTGTTTTTTTATATCTAATTCTCCATATATATTTCAATTATTCATACCATTCTTAATTTTATCGTGATAGTCATAAACATTCTTGATCAATACTTCTATTTTTCAATTTAAAATGATATGTTGAATCCCCTTGAGGTTTTAATTGTGTTCCTCAATCTCTTGGGCAACCAAAACATTGAAATCTTATCCATAACTATTTTTAGCATTATTTTAAATTTCTTGTTGACATTATCAAGATATCTTACTTCATCTCCTTGGCTTGTCTTCACACACACAAATATAATAGTAGATATCGTTATTACTACCCCTTTAATCATTAACTTTGTTGTTCTTAGGCCTACAAAATTGTAGGTTATGCGAACGCAATAGATTCTAAATCCATTCTTTTTTTTACTACTCATGGAGGTCAAGCTTAACCATAATGAAAAGATCCTGAGAAATCACCCCCATTTATTTTATTTTAGTTGCATGCACTTGGATAATATTCATACTAATAGAGGTTTTGTATCTATTTCCTTCATTAAATTTTTATTGTAAATTAGTTGTTCTTGTGAGATAATTTCTAGAAGGTAAATGAGGAAGATGCATGCAAACAAGATCCTACTCTATATCAAATCAAAACACCTCCAATAAGAAATATAAGGTAAGCAATAAAACAAATTCTCAAAGAAACTCAAGAATTATACCTCCTTGGTGTTTAGATGAGCTCTTGGATATAGATGAAAGGTTGATGGGTATGAAAAATATGTTGCTCATGGAGAGGTTCATGTTGATGTGAAATTGGTATATTTTACCTAGCTATTTCATCACCTAGATCCTATTCATACTTGTTACTTAAGTTTACTTAGGGTACACATAGGGTAGTTATCACTTTATGTCTCAAGTCATAAGATTAAGACACATGTTGTAATCTTATGCAATCTTATGTTCACCTTGGCCTATATAACCAAGGTGCTCCCTTTGTAATCTCAATAAATTCATCATCATTGTATAATTTTATTCATTTGATAGAAGAAAATAATTCTCTCAAAGTTGATCTCTCTTGTTCTTTCATAGAAGTTCCTAGATCTCGAGTGGCTGCAATATTCATCCAAATATTTCATGGTGTAGAGCATTCTATAACAACTCTTACATAGTATCAAAGCTTATGGGATTACTTCTTGTTAGTCTAAATTGAAAGATCTAGGTTGTAAGTGTTGGTATATATTGAAATTTTGAGTATGGATCTTCTCTTGCATCGAATAATGACCTAGAGAATAAAAAAATGATAAAAATACCAAATTTGAGGGTTTCCTCTTTGTGGCTTTGTATTGTAGGTTTATTTTGGAGCATCTTGGTACAAATATGAGCTCACCATTAGATTTGGGATGTTCAATAAAATCATTTTTTTCTTTTTTCTTTGTCGAAATCAGGCATCTAAGGCCAAATCTATAAGGGTCTGAAGTTGGGAGGTGGTTGCTAGATCCAGAAGGTAGCTACAATTTTGGAGCATTTTGGGTGAAAAAAAAACCTACCATCATGTCATAAAGGCCCAAGAACCCTAAGCTCAACTATCAAATTATGAAAATTAGACACCTTTACCTCAAGCCATCAAAGAAAATTTCCCCTCCTCGACCATACGAATTCATGGGTAGAATATTTTGAAGAGTAAATAAATAATCTTTGTGTAATGCTAGCATCATCATGCATAGTAAAAAATCTTTTTTAAATAAATTTTTTTGGTACGTAAGAGTAAATTATATTGATTTGAAGAAAGGGTTAAAAAAATGTCTACATTACAGGAGCCATCAAACCCGACCACCATAACTAAAAAGCACCACCCCCAACCCACCAGAGAAAAATACAAAATTGTAGACCACCCCTTATACCCCAAAGTGTAAACCAGGGATAATAGTTGAACCAGAATGCACCAATGTTATCATTACATATTAATGGAAAAGACCAAGCAGTAATCCAAACCAGACACTACACCAACATTATCATTACATTCTAATGAAAGACACTAGATAGTATTTCGAACCAAACACTATGCCACAAACTTAAACATTACAACCCTAAATTGAACAGAGAACCAACTTTAGGGCTTACATGAAACCATTTTCTTTGGTGAAGGCATCGAACTCTAGGACCCAATCAAAATCACTCACGGGCTCCAACTGCAATGCCTTCTTGAGGTAATTTTCCCGATAAGCCGCCAGTTGCCTATGCCTAACCAGGGCCATGCCCTTTAAATGCAGCAATAGAGGGTAATATTTGATGACTTCACCCAAAACTTTCATTAGAGCCAAATCACATGGACATGGGGTGCCTGAGCCAAGAATCGCCGTATATAGAACTTCATCCTACCCACCCAACAACTCTTTCTTGAAAAGATTACAAACTAGTGTTTTTGCCTATGTCTTAAACATGTGGATATCAAGAAGAGATGCTAGGAACCGAGAGACAATGTGAGTGTTAACACGAAATGTCTCACGATTTGAAAAATTCCCTTTCCCTGATACCATTTTCACCACGACCACTATGAGATGATCTATTTTGAGCATAATGTGTTTCAGTCAGTGATCGAAGACCGCACAAAATGCAAGTTATCTAACTTTGCAATGCAAAATGAATTGGAGTGTTCACCCCTAGACACAAGAGCGACTCCGTAGACATATGGACAATGAATTTTTACTTTTTTGCTAATAACCACCACTAGAAACCAGAGACAAGAAGGAGAAATAGAAAACTTGCTACAACAATGCCACCTTTAGTTATTAATAATGCAATATTTTCCTAAATATCTTCCACACTTATTACAATGTCCATAAGCATGTGTGCCACCCCACAAGCCAACTAGTAGACCATGAACTTCCGCCACCCAAATGATGGAGTACATGATGAGGTGGAGTAGAGTGCCAGCAAAAAGACATTTAGTATTCAAACCAATCAACAGAAGGTACAAACCATTCACCGTCATTATGAATATCGACAAGAAGTGGCATGAAAAAATAAAAGCAGCATTTAGATATTCCCAATAACCTGACCCTGGTGATGAGGCTTCCACATCAACCAATTCTAGACTGGCATACCCAAAAAATGAACTTTCCACAAACTATGTGGAAATTCGCCCACCCTGCCACCCACATTTTTTGAGTATACCAAGACTATTCTTGACTCAAAATCTCTTTAAGGGAAAAATCATCAGCCCCCTGATTAGAAAGCCCATATGCCTCCAAGTTGCCTTCTCTAAGAATATGGTTGATGGCCACTAATTTGAAACCTTCCAAAATCTTTAATGATACTTCCAATTCGGCACTAAGTTACAAATTTTCCATATGTTTGGTCCTTAGGGAATCGATGATGAGGGATGAATCTCCTTCGATTTCCAGATTTTTCTATTTTCAACTCTCAACAGAAGCTCAACCCCAATATTAAAGCCTACAACTTTGTTGTGTTATTGGTACCAATTGGGAGAGGCACCACCAATCTTCCCATAGTCCTAGCCTGCCAATCTCTAATAATACACCCTGCCCTAGAGACCTTGACGTTGCCATCGAAAGCCTATCAAAATTCAACTTAAACCACCTAACCTCAGGTGGGTTCCAGACCACATTCCTTTGATCTAATTGTATCTCTATACCACCAGCCCCAATCTGAGGAGAAATTGTAAGACCATGCCAACTCCTCCTCATCAATGCATCCCATTCAGTAAATACCGCTTTTCCACCAACACACTCTACCACCCGCAAATTGACTGCCTCTACTATATTGGCCTCGATTTCATTTAGAAGATATTGTTTGGTCATCTCCTTGTCTTGGAATATACGTCAGTTCCTCTCTTTCCATAATTCCCATATTAAAAGTGACGCGCTTGTTATCCATAGGCCATTGAAAATCGCATTCTTGTGGAGTTTTATCCAACCCATTAGGAGGCTTAGAAGAGTGTTTGGGAGGGTCAAATACCAATGAAGTTTCACATAGAGCCATGACCAGAAATGTTGCATGAAGGGGCAATTCAAAAACAAATGGTCTTTGTATTCCTCTATGTTTTTACACAATACACATCTCTATGGGCCATGATAACCCAATCTAGCAAACCTATCTGTTGCTAGCACCCAACCTTGCACCGCAGCCCAAGTGAAGAGTCTAGCCTTTGGAAGACACTCGTTACTCCAACATAGACTGTTAGGGAGTCAGATTCAAACTCTACTGAGCTAACCAAGACCCTATAACCATCTTTGGCATTATAATTCATGTACGTGGAAGCATTCCATCTTAGCTTGTCTCTGCCATTTCACAGAAAATCAACATGGCGAGCCATCTCAACATCAAAGATTTCCATAGATCTAGGGTCTAGACCCAGATCGCGGGGAATCTTCCATTGGTAATTGAGGCACCCATCCACCAAATAAACCAATAAATAATCACCCACTTTGCTGCCCCATGCTTTCTTTGTTAGAATCTTAATCTGTGAAAACCCGCTCTTTCTTCCAACTTGTCATACCCTTCCCAAGAATCCTCCCAAAAGAGAGCAGCCTTCACATCATTTATCTTCCATGTCAGATGATCCAAAATTAGACTTCTACAACTACACAAAAAATTCCATATTCTCGAACCTTTTGGGAGAGTCCTTAAGGAAAAGATGTAGAACTCTTCTGGATCCAAGTATTTTTCTTTCACTATTTTGACCCATTTTAGTTTTGGTTTTAAATATATTTCCCAAACTAACTTAGCACCTAGTGCTTGGTTATGCATTAGCATTTTTTTAGACCTACCCCATCCGCCTCTCTTTTCTCACAAATTTTCTTCAATTTTATCAACAAGAATTTGTGTTGCTCTAAGTTGCCTTGCCAAAAGAGTTTTTTCATCTTTTGATTGATATCTTTTCTTGCCCCAGTGAACAGGGGTAGGCATGATATCATGTAGATGGGGATTGCAGTGATACAAAATTTTAGAATTGTTAGTGTACCCGCCCAAGACAACCATTTTCTCTTTCAGGACGCCAGTTTCGTTTTGACTTTTTCAGTCAGCAGATCCCAGAGCTTACTTGGTAGAACTCCTTTAGCCAATTGTGGACCTAGATATTTGTAGGGGATCTTACCTTTTCCAAAATTTTAGAATGTACAGGATTTGGATTTCTCTACCAATGCATACATGTTGAAGAAAAAGACTTCAGATTTAGCCTAACTTAATTCCTGACTAAACACCCTTGAATATTGTTCTAGAATTTATTTGAAACCTTTGGCTTATTTCTCTCTAGAGGTACTGAACAACATGGTATCATTAGCAAATTGTTGATGAGTGATTTCAAGCACACCTCAGGTTATCTAAATCCCTTCCAACTAACTCTCCCACCATGCCTTCATGAAATGCCTTCCAAGTGCCTCTGCCATGATTATAAACAAGAAAGGGGAGAGCGTGCAAACCCCCCTACCTAAGCTCCCTAAATAAATTAGAAAAACCTTCTAGGGAACCATTCAAGAGAATTGAAAATCTTGGGCATGCGATCCAATAAAAAATCCAATGCAGCCACTACCTATCAAATACAAAATCCTCCATTACCTTAAAGATAAAATGCCAATTCACCTTATCAGAGGCCTTTTTGATATTAAGATTGATCAACATTGACTACTTTTTAATTTTTTAGATGGAGTGAATCGCTTTTTGAGCTATAATGAAACCATCAAAATGGATCTACCCAGGACAAAGCTAGTTTGTTCTTCTGAGATAATGTGAGGAGAAATTGTTTTAACCCTATTTGCAATGGCTCTACTAAGGACTTTATAAATTATATTACAAAGGGAGATTGGTCTAAATTCATCTAGTGACTCAAGCTTTTCTTTTTTCAAACTTAGAGCAATAAAAGTATTGTTTATCTCCTTGAGAAATTTTCCCGAGCATTAGGAGTCTTCTACGGCTTCAATCATATCTGCACCAAGGATGTCCCAACATTTTTGAAAGAACCCCGCATGAAACCCATCAGGGTCAGGCACCTTATCATTGTGAAGTTGAAAAAGTGCCTCTTTGATCTCTTTCCCAAAGAACTTTCCATTCAACATCTCATTTTTTTCAATAGTTATCAAACGTGGAATTCCTCTTATGAGTATATGTCGATCATTTAGTCGAGACCCATCTCTCTCATTAAGGAGGTTTTCAAAATATTCCACTTTTGCATTCTTAGTGTCCTCCATCTTGTCCAGAATTATGTCATCTCTACCTTTGGTACAAGTGATCATGTTAATTTCCCTTCTTATTTTAGTTGAATTAGGAAATAATTTGTTGTCCTTGTCGCCTCCTTTCAACCACAATTCTCTATATTTTTGGCACCAAAATATTTCTTCCTTGGCTAGCAAATCATTCAGTTTATTTAGCAATACTTTTTCTTAAAAGAAGCTAGCATTATAATCCATCCCCTATCTAGTAACCACTTCATTCAAAGCCTACAAGGCCTCTTCAGTTTCGTTTCTCAACAAAGATATTCTTAAAACACTCTTTATTCCAGGTCTTAATATTTTTCTTAATCAATTTCAATTTTGTTACAAAGTTGAAATTTTTTTATCCCCCCTGGGTTATAATATGACCACCATCGATTTATAAGATCCAGGAAGTGAGGATCCTAAAACCAAATATTCTCAAACTTGAAAGGGCGTCTTATCAAAGTTCCCTCCCCCACAATATCCAACATTACTAGGAAATGATAGAAACCAGCCGCAAGAAGAATTCAGCCCTCCAAATTAAAAGGAAATCTGCAAAGATCCCCTTTGAATAGGATTTTATCCAACCTTTCAACAATATTACAAAAGACAACCCTCCTATTAGTCCATGTGAATTTTTGGTTTCTCGTGTTGATTTCAAGTAGTGTGTTACTCTCAAAAAAAAAAAATAATAATTTGAGACTGTCTTTCTACCTATGCCTCCTTTTTTATCAGAATCCCTTAGGATAGCATTAAAGTCCCCACCCAAAATGAGGAATTCAAAAGATAGATCATTAAAAATTATGCTTAATTCCCTCCATAGATCCCTTTTTTGAATACTAGTGATAGGAGGTCATAGACATTAATAAGTACAAAATTCAAATTTGAGACAAGGCTCCTTACCTTACACGCCAGCCAATGTTTATTTGAAGCTAATTCCTCAATCAACATGCTCTGTGGGTGCCATAAAGTGAGGATACCCCTTGAAGAACCTTTTGAATTCACCTAGGAAAAGCATTTTCATACTCTCAAACTCCTACAACAATTATTTGTCTCTTGTTCACTTAGTTTGGTTACTTGGAGCATACAAACATCTGCCTGAAAAGACTCCAATTGATTTCTGATGAGGCATCGTTTGTTAGGGGCACTCAAGCCCCTAATGTTCCAGGATATGATCTTCATATCTATTCAAGAAGGGTCTCACCCTTCCCTACTTTCAACATCTCATTGATTTTCAATTGGCCACTGGCCTCCCCATCCCATTTAAGCTTTTCTTGGTTAGGGATCCATCCTCACCTTTTATTTTATCCACAGTTTAGAGATAGCTTGCATGGATATTTCTAAAAAAATCCCAAACCCCCCATGAAATTGGTTATTAGTGGCTCAATATTAGGACACTTACGATTTGATGGAGATCTAGCATTGGTTGCCTCCATTTGATTTACATCCTCCAAATGGGGTCCCTCCTCCAAATTCACATCCAAGTCTTCATTTTTCAAATGTATCTATCCTTCTTTGGTAGATTTGGCAAGCTCGGCTAATTCGTAACCAACCTCCATCAGCGAGTTGAGATCATCTTCCTTGATATTGGGCCCCATCACACCCAAATCTTTCGATATTTTTGACTTCAACACTTGCCTTGTCTTCGAGTTGGATTGCAACAACATATGATCCACCTCTCTATCCATTGGACCTGAGTCTACCTCATGTGCCTCCACACTCTCATTAAAAGGTGCCCCAACTGTATTCTCCACATGATCACCAAAAATTCCACTTTGAGCATAGTTAAGGTCCCCTAGAACTGTCTCCAAGCTAGGCGTCGTAGCCGAAATAGGTCTCTTGGCCTCATTGGCCTTTGTATCCCTATATCCACTGGGATCTATCGATCACTAACCAATGGTTTCCAAGAGCACATTCTTTGGATGTGGATCAAGAATCAAGGATTGGCACAAGGTGCCCCAATTAGTGATTATCTCAATTTCTCGCCAATGCAGGCTATGTGGCTTGCTTTCTATACAAATACACACATATGTGCATACACCATCTTGATTTATTCTTTCCTCAATGCATACAAATTTTCCTAAGTGATTACTGATGGATTCAAGAGTTTCCAACTATCATAATTATAGAGGTAGGTTTGGTAGCTTATACTAGTCTTGAATCCATTTCATTTGATGGTGTAGCGGGTTGAAACTGATTTCCCAATTACAAATGTAGAATCCTCACCCATCCATTAGCTAGATCTCATTTAGAATATGATCTCTAATGATGGTTGATGGGCATATAACCACAAAGAATCCATTCCTGGGTACTTTGAATCTCATATATGTGCCCCACCGCCCCTGTCTCCACCAAATAAGACTATCCTAATTGAGGTGTTCCCCATACCAATGGACCACCAATCCTTGTTGTTCTAGGATCACAATTTAAGGTCATAAAAAATTTGAACTGGGCACCATTGACGCCCTATGTCCTCAGCTAGAATGGTCGACGCCTCGCTTTCTCTATGAAACATGACACGGTGAATGAAAGGTTGCCCTCGATCTTCACTCATTGGGGCTTGAAGTAATTTTCTAGTGTCGCCCATTCCAACCCCTAGCGTTGTGATTCCAACTTCTTTTCTTGTTTGGTATTTGGCACCAACCTTCATTTGTCGCCCTCTTCTACAGTTTATTCATTGTAAAAGCTTTCTCAATTTCCTTTGGCTAGGCCTCTCATCCATCTCCAACCTGATCGTAGTTTGTCGCAACCTTACCGCTGCAAAATCTCCCTCTAGCCACCTTTGCACCGCCATCCTACCCTTCTACAAATTTTTGGTCTTCGCCGCTTGCTGCCATCTTCCAAATGAAATTATTTTAGGATTTAAAAACTAATAATATTATCTTTCATATTTGACATATATATACACAAGCTATGCAAAGTACCATGCACATAGAGTGTAGGCAGTTAGGTACAACCAAGAGAAAATTTTACCACATGGCCCAATCAAGATAAGTCATGCATCACCAAGTCAACTCGTTGGTATCACCAACCTACCAACCCTGAAATATTACACCAAGTCAAACAAATATACCTATGGCACCAAAAATATTTTGAAGATCGTACAAAGATTATGTTGAAGATTCCTCTTGTTTTAATGGAAATAATATTTTAGGTATATTTTATCATTGGTTAATTAGGAAAGTATTTTAAGGGGGATTTGTATAGTCTCTCTTCTTCTCTCTTATGGGGGAGACTTTTTCCTCACATGGGGTTTTGTTCTTCTCATTCTTCTTTGAGAGGATTTTATATTTTTTCTCTTTTGGAGAGGATTTTTGTCTCACTAGGTTTTCTCATTTTCTCCATTTGTGAGAGATTGCATTTGTACATGGGTACTTAACATGGCCTAGCAGTCAGGAATCATCGCTTAGCAGTCAGGAATCATCATCATCATATTTGCATCATTTGCGTTTATCTACTTTTCTCTAAGTTTCATTTAAGAGGGGTGTGTTGAAAGGATAAAGTGTTGTCATTAATTTCAACTGGTTGGTGTTGTCATTGATGTCAACTATGTGTAGAGGAAGTTGGTTATTGACTATGTATGTCGAGGATATTGAGAAAAGTGTAATAAAGAAGGTTTGATGTTTGTGCATGTATAGTTGAGATGTTGAAGAAGTTCCATGAGTACATGGAGCTATACTTATGTTGTTATGTCTGGAAGTGTGTTAGAGTGAAGTAATGTGTTGAAATAATGTCTCTGGTATTTAGCCTCCAAGTGATTTTAAGAAAAAATGATAAATATAGAAAACGGTGTCTTGCAAGTATTTAGTGTATGCTTCGGGATGTGATCCACGTTTCTTCTATGTTGATTCTATTCTTGTGTGGATTTGAGGTATCGTTCATGGTTGTTGGTAGTTGTTATATCAATAATTTGGGCTTTTGGATCATTGTACATTTCGAGATATTTTCACCAATGTGTGAACTAGTTGTTTGGTAAGGTTTTTTGTGGTCTATGAGAAATGTATTTGCTTCATGTTTCTCTATTGTTTGGATTCAGGTTGTGTAGATTTAGGAAGTTGTTTATAATGCTTTTATCTTTTTCTGTTCAAAGTTTTACTTAATTTGGTGCAGTACAGTGTAAGTTTCATTTATCATTATGCAAACAAGGTTTATTAATTATTTTGGATTGAAGTGGTTGTTGATGTGAATCTTGGTTGAAGTGGTTGATGAATCTTAAGTAATTCATGGGTTGTTCTGGATTGATTTCAAGTGAATTATGTTATCTAGAACTTTCAGCTTGATCTAAGGAAGCGTGTACTTAATGTTTATGGTGTTTTGTACAATTTTTGGCCGACCTTGTTTTTAACACTACATGTGAGGCTTGTAGAAGCATGTTGAAGTGTTTTAGGATCTATTTGGGTTCTAATTAAGGATTTATTTAGGTCGCATTTTGTTCCTATCCACCACGGGAATGTTTGGGTCCCAACCTATTTTGAATTCAAATGTATAACAGCTAATGGCCAACATTGGAGAAAGTTTTTGAAGAAAAGGTTGATATAAATATGTATGGTGTTGATGCAATAAGGATGACGAAAGATTAAGAATTAAGATATATGTGATATTGTTACAAGTAAAGTGTAATGAGATGCAAATTTTAGCAGAGAAGTGTGAATTTAATATTAGGGTTATGAAGGTAGTGAGTTGAAGGCATATGATATCTTTCATGTGAGATTGTGAAAGTGTGTGAGCAATTGTGGTGGAATATCTATTGCATTGAGAAGTGTTTCTTTGTGTAACATTCTTCCTTTATCTTCTTATATTCTTTTTGTGACAGTGAACCCTGGTTGCGAGCCTTTTTGGACAGTGTGTCCTATTCTAGTAGTGAGCCTCTATATTCGATTTTTGGATTCTTTATATTCTGAGCTAATCCTCACCATGGTTTTTCCCTCATTTGTTTTTTCACATAAATCTAATGTTCTTATGTGCATGGTTTGTTGCTTTCAGTTTGTGTTTCAGCATTTAATAATTTAACACATTAGCAGAGTTATTTTTTTGTGAATGCTTATAGATCTAACACTTTTTTAGGGTTTTTAAAGGTTAAAATTGCTAAAACTAATTCACCCCCCCTCTCATTTTTATTTTTCAACAATTGTTATCAAATAAAGGTTCCTTGGAAGAAGAGCTTAACCATTTAAGGTAGATCTGGGATGGCAAGCAAGATTACTTTGGATCGCCCTAAATTCGATGGCACAAATTATGCATTCTAGAAAACACATATGGAAGGCTATCTGTCATCACATGGATTTGAAGTTGAGAAAGCATATAAGATTGCATATGTCACACCTCAAAATGGTCCAAGTACAAGTGGAGAGATCAAGGCACATGAGGAAAATGTTAAGGCAGGATTTCTTATTATGAATGGTCTTTCAAATATTGAATTATTCAAAGTTATGAGTTTGAAGACTACTAAAGAAGTTTGGGATAATCTAGAAAGCATCTATGAAGGAGATGGAAAAGTTAAAAAATCAAGGTTGTATATCTTGAAGGAAAAAATTGAGGCCCTATAGATGTTTGAAGATGAATCAATTACAAACTACATGCAGAAAATTGATGAGTTGGTAAGTGGAATGAGAGGTCTTGGTGCACAAGTCAAAGAATCTAAAGTGGTAAAGAAAGTTCTTAGATCTCTTCTTGATTGTTATAGTGAAAAAATTTATGTTATTGAGGAAGTTGTAAATCTTGATAATTATTCTAGAGATTAGATGATTGGTACACTAACTTCTTTTGAGATGAGGAAAAAGGGATTGAAAAATAGAAAAAATGTAGAAGTTGCATTTAAAGCCAGTACATCAGAAAATATTGAAGAACTAGATAAGGAATATCTAGATGATGTGGAAGCTAACTTTTTTAGAAGAATGAAGAAGGGCACTTATAATTACAAGGGTAAATTACCTTTCAAATGTTTTAGTTGTGGTGATATAGGTCATTATGCTTCAAGATATCCAAAAAGATCTGAAAAAAATAAGCATAGAGAAGGAAAGGAAAATAAAGGAAAAATGATCAAAAGAGCATATTATGTCAATGAAGATGTTGGCATTTCTTATGATGAGTCTGATTATGGAGATTTTGGTGATAATGAATGCTTGTTCTTGGCATTAAAAGATGAATATACTCCTAAGAGATGTGTGAAGGAATGTGCTTTGGAGAAAGTTGAAGGTACTGTGGTATCTTTTTTTCATGTTAAACAAGAGAAGAACTACTGGGTTGTTGATAGTGTCTTCTCAAATCACATGACCGATGAAAAAAGTAAGTTTTTTTAAAATTAAAAAATATGATGGAGGCTTAGTTATGTTTGGAGATGATTCTAATGCTAATATTTTTGGGATAGGTTCAATCAGTTTTGATGGCAAGCATGATACTGATGATGTCTACTATTTTAAGGGATTGATAGATAATCTCTTGATTTTGAGACATATATGTAGTAAGGGATATAATCTTGTGTTCAAGGATGAAAAATGTGCAATCAGAAAAGGGTCCAGAACTATGATTTTTGTTGGAAAGAGGACTAAAGAAAACATCTATCAACTTAAAGGTGTTGATGGACATTGATTTATGTCTCAAACTAATGACACTTGATTATGGCACTAGAGGATGTGTCATATGAATTTTGACAAAATGATGAGAATAAGTGCAGTACAAGTTGTGAGAGATTTACCAAGAATCACAAAGTCGAGTACTGGTGTCTGCAAGAATTTTCAATTTGGAAAGGATGCTAGAAACACCTTTAGAGCAAATGAACAATCTACTACTGGACTGCTAGAATTGATTCATACAAATCTTTGTGGTCCTACAAGGGTGAGAAGTCTATAAGGTGATAGGTATTTTATGCTTTTGATTGATGATTATTCTAGAATGACATGGGTTACTTTTCTTAGAGAGACATCTAATGCATTAGAAAAAATCAAGACATTCAAAGCTATGGTTGAAAATAAAATGTTTGAGGTCTAACAGAGGTGGTGAATTCACCTCCAATGAGTTTAACATGTTTTGTGAAGTTCATTGAATAAGAAGATAATTGTCCACCCCTAGAACTCCTCAACAGAATGGAGTTGTTGAAAGGAAGAACAGGACAATTCAAGAAGCTATTAGAACAATGATAACAGAGGCGGGACTATCATAAGTCTATTGGAGAGAAGCAATTCACACTAGTATTTATGTGCTCAACCAAGTTCAAGCAAAATGGTATGGAAAGATTCCTAATGCTAAATATTTTTAGGTATTTGGAAGAAAATGTTATATCAAGAGAGGTGAAGAAAATATAGGAAAGTTTGATGCAAGATGTGATGAGGGCATCTTCCTTGGATACTCTACAAGAAGCAAATATTACAAATGTTACAATAAAAAGCTGAGAAAGGTTGTATAAAGCACAAATTTCAAGGTTGATGAAGCACTAGAGAATTCAATTGAAGTCGATGGATATGTGTTAAATGAACTTGATTGCAAAGAAGAAGAAGAAAAGGTTGAAGAACAAGAAACCTAGAGTAAAGAGGAAGAAGCTCCAGAAAAGGCTCCTAAAACCATTAAGTATGTGCAAAAGAATCATTGCAAAGATCAAATCATTGGAGACAAGAGGAAAGGTTTATTGAAAAGAATCAAAGCTTTTGAAGTCATGGTAAATTATTGCTTACTTTCTAAAGTTGAACCTAAGACTGTGAGATAGGCATGTAAGGATGAACATTAGATGAAAGCTATGGAAGAAGAACTTATGGGCTGGTGCATGGAAATGGGTAGCCATTTCATGGACACATTCAAATAAACTTTTGAAAAGTCATAACGCGGGTGTGTTATAACACACTCACATTATTGCTTGTTAAAAGCAAAAAAAAAGAGAGAAATGACGTCATTCGTATTTCAACTGTTTTTTTCTTCTAGCCACAGCCAAAACCCCCATATTTTGTGCTCGCATTTGAGGATCCATTCAACAAAATTCTTCACCAATAATTGTTATTTCTTTGCAACGATGGCACCACAACGACAAGGAGGTGTGAGAGGTAAGGATTATGTGCTTTTTGTTTTGAGTTAGTTAGTTTTAGGTTGAATTTGATATATATTTGTGTGAATTTTTAGGATATGAAAATCAACCTGCAAACCCTTAAGATCCTCAATAGGAAGACCAACCAAATTATCAAGATCAAAATCAACCATAACAACAACTTCCTCCACCAGTCACTCAACCCTCTCCTAGCACTCAACAAAATTTAATGAGTGAAATTGAGAACAACAAAAAGAAAATTGAGGAATTGATCAGTAGGTTGAGTGATCCAAATGGTTCAATCGCAAAAATAATGATCCTAGAAAATTCATTGAAAGATATATTTAAAAATTTAGATTCAATTAGCAAACAAATAACTAGATGGCAAGATTGGAGGCAGACGACTAGGGATTATTATGCAAATAAACTATCATATAAAGATATAAAGTATTTAAAAATTACAAAAGGTGATTTGTGCTCATTATTCACCGACCCATGCACAAATCAATATCATACCCTCAATGCGAAGAGGTTTCCTATCCATTGGTGCCACCACCAACAGATTAGGGGCCAATTTTATAATAGGTGGTACATGGTCTTCGATTACCCACCGTGCAACAATTGTGAGGTCCCACAATATTTCCTTAGGAAACTATACAGTGAGTTCATATTGAACAAAATCTCAAATTATTTTGATATGAGGGATTTCCATGGGAGAGGTGGGGGATCAGCTCAGGATAGACTCGGTGCACAGTCAGATCCTACTCAACAAGGTAGATGAGCTCTTGCTAGGCTACCTCGTGAGCACATTGTTATGCCTTTCGTTGTGAAAGAAAGTGTTGAAGTAGAGACATTGCAGGTTATCAACACTTTGACCCAGAATGTGATCCATACTATCCCTATTCTATAGTGCCATCCATGGGAGTCTTCGACTGGTGGCCTTCAAACCCATGTGTGTCAATCTTGCAGGGTGACTTGTTCATATGACCCCATTGACACTCAGGAAGCTGCCACACAGGATCCGTCTATATCTATGGAGATGGAGAGGGCAATTGAAATTTTGCATGAGGCATATGGCATTGATAGTCAGGTAAAACTTAGCATGTTCATTGAATTTATTTTATTAAATTTTGATTTTGAAATGAAAGATTAACTAAAAATGTTTTATGATTTTAATAAAATTGCAGGGTCACAATATTGAGACTAGATAGACCGGGCCCCCACCTACTTATTTTTGTAATACACCTATTGCTGGGATATGTAACTAGTAAACAATTATAAATTTATTACATGTTAATAGAATTGTTTTACGAATGGTAATTTAATATGTGATTTTGGATGTTGAACAGACTAATATTGGAGGTTTTGATGGAACACTTCCTAGTGGCAGTGGATTTACTCAAACCTACATGGAGGTAATAGAATATAGAGTTTAACTAATGAATTGTACTTAATAGATTTGTGTAGTTTATATGCACATCATTGATTACATTGAATAATTTTTTGTTTTATTTTCATATGTTGCAAGCCGAAACACCTTCGAATGTGATGAGGGCAATGAAGATTGGTGTGTCATTTTCTATACAATCCTCGATGGCTCTGACAGGGGAGGTATGAGGCAAATTAGTAAATTTACATTTACATTCGTCAAGTTATATATGTTGGTTAGTGAAAAATCAAACCATTATTGATTCATGTAGTTTAATTTCTATTTGTGTGGTTTATACAAGGCTTGAGCAAACCTGAGCATGGGCGTGAGAATATATTTCTCATGGAGAGAGATCATGAGATGACGGTAAGTGATTATTTTATCAAATATATCATTTTTTATAATGTAATTTATATATATTCATGTCTGTATTTCTTATTGTAACAATTAAAACATCACTATGAACTAAACACTAGGAGGAGGAGTAGGAGCACTCCTCGAGTGCAGCAAAAATGAGTGATAGACCTATCACCATCCAATTGAAAAGCAAAGGGAAAGATTGTATTTCCAGAGCATGGAGAGAAATGACTTTTGATTGCAGAGCCCTTTGTTGTATGCCTGCATGGCAATTTTGTACATATTTTGTATTGGACATATATGACATTGTATGCCTATATGGCTTTCTCGTAAGCCTATATAGCTATTTTTGTAGGAGTTGAGAAAACACAACTTCACAAACCCCGAAGATCACCTGCATGCAAATAACCTGTCACAAAAGAAGAGATGGAGACAAACAAGCAAGGGTTCTCTAAAAACTGAAAATGTATATATCACAGAGAATGAGAGAATGAATTGATATGAAATACAATGGGATCAATCCTTATAAAAAGGAGATCATGCAAACCCTAATAAAACCCTAATATAAGCCCTAATAGGAAAATATTTAATAATTAATATAATTATTAAATGTCACATTATGAAAACTAACGTGAAATCTTAAGAAGGGAATAAACGTAACTTAATCAGCATAATTAAGTTAAGACCTTTACTCTAACACCCCCCCTTAAGATGAGCAATAGTGCAGCTACAAACAAATGCAAGAAAGCAAAGGTAACTACAATGCAAGAAGGAAAACATGGGTCCTGGCAACTAGGCCAGATTAGGTACCCAAATACAACCAAATCTCTGTAAAATGAAGAAATAGAGAAAACCTCATGGGAAAAATCTCTACTCCAAAAAGAGATGCAAAAATCCAAGAAGAAGAACATCACTAAAGTAGAGGAAGTTGCAAACAACTGTCAAAAGATGACTGCTATGGTACTGAAGAACCTCTATTGAAGATGGAAGATCCCTTCCAAGGCGAAATCAAGGAAGAATTAGCACGAACAATATAATAACCCCCCATAATGTTGAACTGGGAGAGCCTGAAAGATCCACTGAAATGATGTGTAACACCCTGTAGTGCATGAGGAAGAAGAAACAACATCTAAAAGTGCACAAAATAGCACCTGCAACTGAAAAAGTGGTGTGCAAAACAAAGCACACATGCATGAGGCTGGAATCATATGGATCCATGGTCATCGTGGAGGGACACTTACCGAAAAAATGTGTGATCACAAATAAAGGAAAACTACACAACCCCCTATGGTATGGATTCACTGTCATCGTGGAGGGACACTCGGTGACAAAGATGTGATGGCAAAACAAAGGCAAACTACACAACCCCTCATAGCACTTTCTAATATCAGTGTGAGTACAAAATATGGCACAACCTTATGTGAAAAATCCCCAAAAATACATGTACAATAGTGTGGCACTTTATCTCAGTGCATTTACATAAAAGATTGCTTACAAATGATGCTCAAAATGTCCTAAAAGGACAAAATGTTGGAAATACATGAAGGATAGACACAAAACTGGTTGTAGAATGCACCAATAGAAAAATGAAGTGATGAGAGCCACACCATTGGAAAGATGAGAAAACCAGTTTTCCGACGATATCTCGTTTGCCAAAAAATGATATCGTATGCCCAAGTTACGACCTCTGGAATAAACCAGCTCCAAAGAGGGAAAAAAACCAGCGTTGGGTTAAATTTGACGGCCAAAAGGCCGTCACCGTAAATGCACAACTGGGGTACCCTTTACCGGGCCGGCAAGCCCTAAAACTGTAAAAAAGACTTTATATTTTTATTTTTGTTTTTGTTTTTCATAAAAAACAAATTTTACAAGGTTTTTTTTTTGTCTGATTTTTTTAAAAAAATCTAAAAAATGACAGTATTTTTCCGAAATAAAAAAATGAAGGAAAACGGAAAATTTTTTTACCACAGATGGACAGTCATATGGCCGAATTGTAAAAAAAAATTTGCCTCAAATTTTGACTTTGTCCAAAATGGACGAATGAATAGTCGATTTAGGGGTTTTGGACCGCTGCGGACATAATTGCAAGGTCCGTTTGAGCTGAAAATGCTTCAAAATTGCAGGTATGCCCTGGATCAAAAAAACAAACCCCAAACCCTTGAAGCTCCAAAAATCTTCAAAACAAGAACAAGAAGTAGCAGGTGTGGAGCTCTGATACCATGTAGAAGAAAGCTTTGAAATTTTGTACATATATTTCATACTTATATCAACATATATTGATGTATGCCTACATGGATATTTGGTTAATACAAATGTATTTTATCGATGGTGTCCATATTTGCATTCTAAAGTAATGGTTCAATACATAATTGTTACACGAATTCAAGTGTATAATTTACAACTTATGTGTATACTTTTTGACTTACGTGTGTTCGAATGTATACTTTGTGGCTTAGGTGTTTTCATGCCTATACCTTGTATTCATGCATATAAGTTGTATTAATTTATGTATACTATGTATTTGTGTATATACTTCTTGAGGTTTACGTGTTTTTGAGTACTTGTGCTTCCCTTATTGAAATGTACATGTTTGACTTATTCATGTGTATAATTATTAATTGGTTAGCCTTAGCATTGATCATTGTTTTCCTTCATGGTTTGTCTTGAATATTAATTGATTTATGCTAAACAACTTTATCTACAAGAAAAAACATGTTTTCAATTGGTATTCCATGAATTGGTTCAAAAAAAGTTTCAATATGTTCTTGACACGTCACCATCGAAAGATTTATATGTCAACTTTTTGCAATATTATTTCTTGTATATGAAATGGACTTGGGAGAAAGAAAGTTATAATTTATAATACAAATAAGAAATAGAATCAACATTTTCCTAGACCCCCGAATAGGTCTATTTAACAAATCAACACGCTCTTAATCACTCTTCAAATTGCAAAGCACCATTGGTGATGCAGAGTGGCTCTACCAAGTTGTGATTTGATATAGCTTCTCTCAAATATTCCCACTAAGACTCCAACATTCACTTGACTCAACAAGGTAACTCAACTACCCAACCATGGAATCTATCAAACCAGACATGACCAAAACTTGGAGCAGACTTGGAAACTTCCCAACATGACCAACCCAACTCAACACAACTCACCTTATGCTTGGGAACCACCTTTGACCTATCCCTTCCAAACTAGGCCTCCTATTCCTTGTAGCCTAACCAACTAGGACAATCAACACAAGAACCACTCAAAAGGAATTAACCAGACCAAGGACACTAGTTCTAGGCATCCTATACCAATTCCCACAAGTCTTCAAAGGACCATTTCTTGGCAACAAAATACAAAGCCATGACAGGCCAAAAAAAATGCTACAAGGTAGGCCTAATTAGGCTACTCCACACAAGGATTCAAGTACATTGGCTCACCCCAATACCCCTTAGCCACAAACAGGTTCTTACAACCTTTTCCAACACAAATAAAATTCTCCCAAGCACCCTTGTCACAAAACACTTATGAAAACAATCAAAAATTAGATTTTACACAAAATCAGGCCTGTCACGTAGAGATGTTAGGCCTAGAATGCCAAATATATCTCTCCCACCTTCAATCCATTCTTTGAAACCAACATGAAATCAAAATATACATGGTACTCTAACTGATCCATTCCCTCAACTAACTATAAACCAACTTTCAAAACAAGTAACCGTTGCATTTCAATTTTTTGCTTTAAGCAACTTACAAATTTGCAACATTAGACTCCTCCAACCTAATGACTACAACTAATGACCTCTAAACCCACACAAATGGCTTATAAATAGCCTTATTACATTGAAAAAACTCCATTCTTTTACACTCATATACAAATTCACAAATTTGCCTTCAAAGGCCAAAAAGACAACTTCTAGTGCAAGATTGAAATTTTCACATTTTTTTATCATTCGACCCAAAAGTCACCCTAAAACATACCTAATGGTCTTAATTGACCTTATTCAAGACAAATCATGCTCAAAATATCCACAACAACCTATTGACCATCAGATAATCACTAAAACCACTGAACTAGACCTTCTTCATCAAATGGGGGAACAAGGTGCTCTACGCCAATGATCATACACTTTTTGTGTGGAATACTCAGACTTCTCAACCATCGTTTGTATGTTTCTCTTTTCCATTCTTTTGCATTTCATCATAAGGGATCAAGTCAGTTGAACGCAACTCAGATTAATTCTGTGTGTTTGGGTGTGAAAGAGGACCATTCCTAGTGTAAACCTACTTATCCGGATGCATTGGAGTAGTTAGTTTGGTCACATGAATTGAAAAACAAAAGTTGAACCACTTTGTAACTTTACACTATTTTCATTTGACACTTTTTCCATCAAGTGAAAATCCGCTGCCACAGGAAAACCACTCTGAGATAGCCAAAACTGAGAGAGTTTTTTGTAGAGAGGCCCAATGCAATCCTATAAGATTAGACGAGAAGTTTATCAGTGTCACGGTATCTGAGTAATAACATGTTGGAGTTTGTGGCCATTTAACACTTTGGACCCTTAAGGGATCGATCCGGTTGAACGTACCTCAAAGTGATTCTGCATGTTTGGGAGTGAAAGATGACCATGCCTAGCGTAAACATATCTATTTGGATGTATTGGAACAGTTCACTTGGTCACATGAGTTGCAAAACAAAAGTTGCACCACTTTACAACTTTGCACTGCTTTCATTTGATGCTTTTTCCATCAAGTGAAAATCCACCGCCACGGTAAAACCACTCCGAGATAGCAAAAAGTGAGATATTTTTTTGTAGAGGGGCCCAACATGATCTTGTAAGATCAGATCAAAATTTTCGAAGCATCACGGTAACTGAATAATAGCATGTTGAAGTTTGCATCCAATTTGCACTTTGGACCCTTAAGGGATCGATCTGGTTGAACGTACCTCGGAGTGATTCCGTGTGTTTGGGTGTGAAAGAGGACAATGTCTAGCATAAAAATACCTATTCGAATGTGTTGGAATTGTTCTCTTGGTCACACGAGTTACAAAGCAAAAGTTACACCACTTTGAAACTTTGCACAACTTGAATTTGACATTTTTTCCATCAAGTGAAAATTTATCACCACGGGAAAACCACTCTAAGATAGCCAAAAATGAGAGATTTTTTTGTAGAGGGTCCCAATGTGATCATGTAAGATTAGACAAGAAGCTTCTAAGCATCACGGTATCCGAGTAATAGAATGCTAAAGATTGTAGCCATTTAGCACTTTGGACCCTTAAGGGATCGATCCGATTGAACGTACCTTAGAGCGGTTTCGTGTGTTTGGGTGTGAAAAAGTTCCATGCCTAGTGTAAACATACCTATTTAGATGCACTGGAATAGTCTGCTTGGTCACACGAGTTGTAGAGCGAAAGTTGCACCACTTTGCAACTTTGCACTACTTGCATTTAACACTTTTTCCATCAACTGAAAATCCACCGCCACACGAAAACCACTCTGAGATAGCCAAAACAAAGAGAGGTTTTTGTAGAGGGGCCCAACGCAATCCTGTAGGATTATATGAGAAGTTTCTAAGCATCACAGTATCCGAGTAATAGCATGTTAAAGTTTGTAGCCATTTAGCACTTTGGACCCTTAAGGAATCGATCTGGTTGAACATACCTCAAAGCGATTATGCGTGTTTGAGTGAAAAAGAGTACCATGCCTAGTGTAAACATACCTATTCAGATGTATTGGAACAGTCTACTTCGTCACACAAGTTGCAAAGCAAAATTTTCACCACTTTACACTTCTTGCATTTGACACTTTTTCCATCAAGTGAAAATATGTCACCACGGGAAAACCACTTTGAGATAGCCAAAACTGAGAGAGGTTTTTGTAGAGGGGCCCAACATGATCGTGTAGGATCAGACAATAATTTTCTAAGCATCATGTTATCCAAGTAACAACATGATGAAGTTTCCATCCATGTAGCACTTTGGACTCTTAAGGGATCGATCTGATTGAACGTAGCTCAGAATGATTCTATGTGTTTGGGTGCAAAAAAGGGCCATGCCTAGCGTAAACATACCTATTCATAATTTTTGGAACAGTCTGCTTGGTCGCACAAGTTGCAAAATGAAAGTTGCACCACTTTGCACTACTTGCATTTGACACTATTTCCATCAAGTGAAAATCCGCCGCCACGAGAAAACCACTCTGAGATAACCAAAACCGAGAGAGATTTTTGTAGAGGATCCCAACACAATCCTGTAGGATCAAACAATAAGTTTCTAAGTGAAAGTGAATAAGTTTAATGGGGTTTGTGTTGCTGCCCCTGTAGATTTTGATGGAAAAGGGCATGAAAAATGAGGTTTCACCCTAAGGATTGATAAAATATTGCATGTAGAGGCTAGGTGATTGTCTTTTGAGTTTGTGTAGGTGATTTTAAGAAGGTCAGAGGTGGTGGCATGTTCTCCTAAGGTGTGGAACCATTCCTTTCAATAAACCCTCCTTATACTAACATAAAATAAGGGTTTTGGTTTGGCATGGTGGAGTGAGTTTGTCCTGAGACAAATTGTGGATCTGAGGGTTTGGATACATGATAATTTCTGCCCCAACAAGTTAAGGGGGTTGTTGAATGTTTAAAGGTATGTTCCTTTATAAATTAGGCCTAGTTAGCCTAATGAGGATAGCGAAGAAGGTCATTTTTGATGCACATGTTCCAAGACAACTACTATTGATTTTGAAGTATGTGTTGTAACTCAATAATATTTATCTAGATCAGTCATTTTTTTGTGAATTCATTAGAGAAGTTTTCCTCAAAACACCACTTGGAGCCACACCTTTTCACTTGAAAATTCATCATAAAACCCTTTAGCAACAACTCCACCTTTGTTTCTTCAATTCCCCTACACAAATAAACACACACACACCTAAAAATCCTAATACTAACTTACTCCACCGATCTAAACTATCAAATTTGGTGGAGTAGTCATTATTGGTTTATAGAGCGAGTTGAGAAAAATTAGTTCAAACTAATGATAAACTTAATGAATACCCCCTTAAATAGATTCAAATGAAAGATAGCTCACTATTATACCTTAAACAACAAGATTCAAGGCCTTAAACTACTATATAGGTTGTACAAGTTAATGAACAACAAGAAAAACTCATAAAATCACTAAAATAGGGACTTTATTGATTGTAAATATTCAAAAATACAGAAGATCTTTGTTTTTCTCGACCTTACATGATTTATATCACTTCTCTAATCACCTAATGACCTCTTTGAGACTTTGAATACATTACATATGACCTTTACATGACCTTTTTTACATTGTTTACATTTCAAAATTCAAATTTTGCAAATTTTCCTATTGAAGACATTTACAGAATAAGGTGCTACTGCACCAAACATGAACTCCAAAATTATAGTATTTGAGTAAATATAATTACAATTAAATCTCATTACAATGCCTTAGGTACTTTTTTTTCGTAGATCTTTGACAATGTTACTCATACATTCAAGATTTTGTTTAAATGTCTACATCATAGGTGCTCATTATAAGACGAATATCAATTGAGTAACTTGAGATTCCCTCACTAAGCTTCACACACTCTTTTATAATGGCTTGAAATCTGAATTGATATTTGTCAAGATCATCAAAATAAGGATGTTGCATTGATGGCTCATAAATCAGCATTTTCTACAACGAGAGATCATTCAATTTTTAGTAGTTTACTTACAAATACGCAAAGTAAAAGAGAAAAAGAAAGAGAATCCAAAATGGAAATGAAATAAAAATAGATGGAAGGCACTTACAGATAGGCATGCAGGTCTTACAACTTAGTCACTCCTGGTCATACATCTTCACTAGGAATTCCAACACACCTATTGCACACAACACCTCTCATGAATAGAGTAGGTTGAAATTTCAGAACCTCTTATAATGTCTACATCATAGCTACTCATGATAAGGTTAACTTCAAATGAATAAATTGAAATTACCTCACCAAGATTTGCACACACTTTTCTAATGGCTTCAAATCATGATTGAGATTTGTCAAGATCATCAAAATAAGGATGTTGCATTTCTTTTTTGGCTAACATTCTCTTGGATTTCTCATATATCTACATTTTTTGCAAGGGGACACCAACCACTGTTTAGTAGGTTACTTACAAATAGGAAAAGTAAAATAAGATGATAGCATTGGCATTAAAAAAATTAATGTGCATACAAGTATAAATTAATAAGAACCAATGTGCATATACTTAAAAATTAATCCAATGAACCATCTGGGTCTACTCTACTCTTTATTGTTTCAAGTATTGCCTCATGGTTAGACTCATGAAATTTTCACAAGGTCTTTTTCAAAGTTCTACCCCCATATTTGGTCAAATGAGCATTAGATTCCACGACAAGGTTCGAGTAATGAAGAATTTTACGATGCATGTCAAAGTCCTGAAACAACCAATGTTTAACACTCGAATGTGGGTACCTTCTAAGCCACATTCCAGTAACCACAACTGAGCCTGTAGGGTATTCAATGCTTTCTCCATATATAACTGGGACCTGCAATTTCTTTTTGGCCTCAACATAATGACACTAGTAATATTATTTTCCCTCTTCACTGTCTTCATATGCAATAACTGCATAAACATGCCCTACATTGATATGTGCAGCAAATCTCTTGAAATTAGTCAACATTACAAATACAGTACAAAGTATGATAACAATATGGAATTTGAACAACTAAGCAAGTAGATATATCACCTAGTTAAACTAGATTTGATACATGGTCAAAGTTGACCGATGATTCAATCTGTGTCGGTTCCATTGTCATCGGAGGGCGATACGTGTGAAATGGGCTAAGATAACTTGTCAACCCACTCCCCTGACTCACAATAATTCTAGGCTTGCATTGTACATGAAGAATAAAAGCATGCCATATTTCATGTATCGATACTCCATGAACTCGCATTTGAGCTAAGGAAAGAGTTTACCTCACTCAATCCTGTTAGTGTACAACAATCCTCATATGGTGCAATGTTAGTATCATCCATCAACCAAAAAAATCTATGAACTAAAGACATACCTTCATTACTTGGACCCATCAAAGCATTACACCACTCGATGATTGATTTTGCATCTATCAAATTTGCACTATCTTTATACTTTAACTCTTCTCGTGCTAATGCTCTTTTCACGCATGCTCCTACACCATCATGCTCCCCCTTTCCATGTTCGGCCTCACAAAAGCTCCACATATGTTGAACAATTGTAATGGGATGAATCCTACACAACCAGTAGAACATGCGTGATTTCTTGAACTATGTTGCACAGTTATCCGACCATATTATATGTCAGTCGTATGATATTCCCTTTGAGCCAAACCACTGTAGAACATCTAGAAGCAACCTTGCATGAACTTTGTAGAATGTGTGCGATCATCACTAATGTAAAAGTGGCACTCCCTCAATACCTTCCCTTGGTCATCTATACTATCAGATGCATGAACGAATGCTATGTGCACAAATATTGAAACTTGTGTAGAATCGTAATACTGTGACTGCACCTCACATTGTGGCTATAGAGTGTAGTTCTTTGCAAAGTCAGCCACTGATACTATGCTTCCAACTGGAAAGGTGTCCTTGCATAGCTTGAATTGTGTGTCCAACCATCAGGCTCTATGGGTATGCATTGCATACTTAGATAGTATATTGTCATGAAACATGGGCATAAACTAGTACACTAGAATCTTCTCAATAACCAAATCACACCTTTTTTCTTGAGACCCATATTTTGTAGCATATGCCACTATTTTATACTTCTTGAACTCTACTAGTTTTTGTCTCACCTCATCTATCCTTTCCATATGTTGACATACTGGCATACGTTGGAAGCCACTGCAATGCTTGCATGAACCATCCAAGCATGATGTCCTATAGAATATCTGGCCATCCTCTATTTCACATTAAAAATTTGATAAGAACTCTCTTGAAGATTTTGGTGGAACTTTTATGCCACAATCTGCAAAACATCATTAGTATGCAAATCTAAACATATAGAACAATAAACATCATAATGGTTAGAGAATTCAATGTGTAGTCTACAACAATAAGTAGTGCATGTGTGATTTATCTTGACATAAAAAGGTTTAAGAATTTCAAAAAATCTTTGATAAATACTAATTTGAGGATAATAATTTTCAAATTTATGATAAAATTGGGTTTGAGTCATATCAAAAAAATTCTTTCGATGTGGCTTACGATTCCAACTACCGATTCTCCTTCTTACCACATCCCTTTGATTCAAAGATGGCCTTGTGTTATTCTTCCAATACTCTTCAATTAGTGTTCTCAAGACTTCGACGACTTCTTTATCTTTTCGTGCCAGTCTCCCCGAGAATGCCCATAATTCATTTGAATCAATGCCCTCAATTCTTTGTCGCCTTTGAATGGCTCTTGATAAAAAAATTCTACTAATTGTCATTTGTTCACTCGTCTTTCTAATGAGATGATCTCTCTTTGTTTGACAGCTTACTAAAGTCAATGTAATGACACGTCGGGTGACATTACTATCCATTGAACATGAGGTCTTACCCACACTCTCATAAGAATCCATTAGATTCTTCATAATGGTGTCTTCACTTTATGCATTCTATGTTCTCAACCCAAGAGTCTTCATGATGTTCCTATACTTTACACCCCGCATCATTTCAACAAATAGTTGACATCTTGCGGTCTCATTTATCCTTTCAAAGAATCGTTCCCAAATCTTATCAACATATCTTCTACAAGTGCATGTTGAGATCTTACTTTCCATGTGCTGCAAAATTTCATCATTAATATTAATCAAATACTTTGGCTTTCTACGCAAAATTCTAGGTGGTGCTCTCCTAGGTACATACATCTCAACATTAGTAATTTCATCTATATTTAATTGAGGTGGGCTAGATTGTGTACCTTCGATCAAGGGTGGAGAAGAAGACATACCTTGAGGTTCATGTGGGGATGATGGCATACCTTCTTCATTAAATCCGAGTGATTATGTACTCTCAACTTGAGATGTGTTGGATGGTGTCCAACAATATTCACTTGTGGTAGATGGTGTCCCTCCATATTCACTTGCAGTAGATGGTGTTTGTCCATATTCACTTGAGGTAAATGGTTTCCCTCCATATTCGTTTGTGCTTAATGGTGTCCCTTCATATTCACTTGTTGTAGAGGGTGTGTCTCCAACTACGGTATCTGAATCTGTCTTACGATGATGCTTCCACATTCATGTCTTTTGTGTTGCCAATGCCTATTCTCTTTTTGATGGTTGAGGTTCCTCTTCAATTGTCTTGTTTTCATCAATCATTTCCAATTTCTTATTTTCACGATATGTCACCACCCGAACTCTCTCCTTTTCTTTGAAGGTTTCGTTCTCTTCGTTTGTTAATTTCCTCTTTGTCTTTTTCTTCGACATGGCAGATAATTTTATTTGTACCATGGTAATGAGATGAATATTAGTTCCTAAAAAAATTATCCATTCAATTTAATTGAAAAATATATGTCATTCAAGGCTTCATTTAAAGAATACTTACAATCATCTTGTACATGAGTTAACCTAATATAGACAAAGGTGACATGATTTTTTTCAATCCAGAATGCCTTAAAGAAAAGTGGTTATGTGGCATGCCATGATTGCAAGATAGGCTCAAAATGGAAGCATGGAAAAGCATACAAAATTTCAACTTATGTCATATATGTGCATATAAACTATGGAAGCATACATGGTGCGGGAGCACCATTGAATGAAAATTGTCAATTCAAGAAGTTGTTGTCTAGGCTTTAGGAAAAAATCGATGCAAAGACTGATTCAGAATATTTGAGGGAAGATCATGAATAAATAGGTGAGGGGATGTTGTTTGTGTGTAGGGGAGGTCTAAAAGGGTGTTGGGCATGAAGCCCTAGAGTGACATTTTGAGTTTTCCATGAGATTTTTAGTGGTTTTGATATGCTAAAGTGTGTTTTGTGTTGGGGAAGCATGGTTTATTATTGAATTTCATTTTTTCAGACCATTTTAGACCTTTTTGAAGTATTCATAATATTGTGTGAGGGTTGGAAGAGTGTTTTTCAATAAACCACTAGTTTCTTGGGTAAAAAGGAGGGTTTTTGGTGCATGTGAAGATGGGTAAAAGCAAGGTTCTTGTTGTTTTTGAGTCTAATATAATGATCTATGTTAAATAAGGTCTATGATACCACTCTTAATATGTATTTAGTTCTTTTGAGTCATTCTAGGTGTTTAGGGGGGAGATTTGGCTTGACATTTGCAAAAAATTGCATTCTTGGCAAAGTTGTCAAGAGATAAGTTAGTTAAGAAGTTACAAAAATAGTTAGATACATTGGAGGAGTTGATTTTGAAGGGAAAAAAGATAAATATCATGTAAATTCTCGAATGGAGGCTTCTCTTCAAGATTTGAATAAAATAAAATAAAGGAATTCTCTTATTTTTATGATTTTCCTATGTTTTCCTGTGTTCTTTCTCTGTGTATGGACTTGTATAGTTGTGTGATGCCTTGAACTTTTGGGAGATAATTTATGCATGAATTTATCTTCACTTGAATAAGGTTTTGTGTCTTAATACCATTTTAGAAGAGATTTTTAGTCGTTTCTTCAAGTCTACCCTATTTTGATAGTGTAAGGGTTTGAGGCTATAATGTATTGTTTTTCACCAATCCACCCACTGTGATGAATCTATAACTCAGTGGATTGGTGTGTAACATAATAATGTAGATTTCAAATGTGTTTGGGAGTCTGGAAGAGCATGGGTTTGGTTGGTGGAGTGATGTACTAGGCTAGCCAAAGCACATTTCTATGTGAAAGTGAATAACCATGATGGTGATTCTGAAAAATAATGAGTGTAATTGCATTGTGAGTGTTTGATAAGTTTTTTAAGAGGTATTAGAAAAAAATTTCACCCTTGTGAGGAATGGGAGAGGCTCGTAGTTGTGAAATCCTTGAAAACCCTTCTTTTTGCTTGTGTTTTGGAGGGTTTCTTGGGACAATAGGGTAATGACCTTAAGTTGGAAAATTAATCATAAAAATGGTGGTTTGGTATCATAAACATTAATTTTTATTGGTGTTTGAGTGGAAAAATCACCTTTAAAAGGTACTTCCTTTGCAAATTTGGGGTAATTGGGAAGCCTTTTGCTAGGTAGGCTTATTGGAAGTCCAACATAGCCCAAAGAAGTCACCCTTGGTTCTGATGTGTGTTGTGTGCCTAGAGATGAGTTGATGTAGAGTGGTGGGAATCCAAGATACAAATTGACACAGCTTCTGTCAAATATGCCAACCAAGACATCAACCTTCAATTGACTCAACTAGGACAACAGGGTTACCTATCAACCATGACTCTTCATTATGACTCCAAATTGAAATTTGATGTAGGAAAAGAGTTTCAACACCTTCAAGATTTCAGCATATTGAAGTTCAACCACCTACAAAAAGAAGATTAAACAAACTCTTATAAAAGCCACTTTTGACCCAAAATTGCCTTGTAGGCTTCACAAACTAGTTTTATGGATTTTTCTCACAAACCTCTCAAAACACCTATCAAAAAAATGATTTATCTAGATATTAATTTGAATGGTATGAGACATATAAAAAATCCACATATTACTCTTTTAAGACACTTTACTCAAAATGACAAATTTCATTGTTTTAGGGCCCAAATTAGCCAATTTTACAAAGGGACCCCCTCAAGAACCCACCACCAGGACTTAATGAACAAAAAAAATCTTGTCTTAGGTTTTAAAAATAAAAATTATCAAGGTTTGAGGACCCCAAGTACTCATTCCATCAACAAATTTCAAAACCCTCTCTAGAACCTAGGTAATAAGGGTTTTTAGGCCTCCTTACTGAAATGCTACCTTCCACAACTTCTCAATTCAAACCAACTACATATACACCTATTTATAGGTCCCCCCAAGCTTAAGGAACCCTCATCTGCCCTTTGGAAATGTTGCACCCCTCTTTCGTAGGTCTGCACCATTGTTTTCTATGAGAAAATAGGGTATTTCCCCTTAAACCAACATCATTCATGGGGAAAATTTAAACTTGTTCTTCTCTACTCCTAATAACATCCTAATATCCTACATGGTCACCCCACCAAGTCATAGAGAGCACAATAAGTGGGATGACATCTAAGACATTAAATTGCCCTCAAACCCTTGACTGTCCAAGAACCCGATTTCTAGAAATTTATGAATTCCAAGCACAAAGTTTAATGAAAACCTCTTAAAAGGGAGCCAAATGAAAGTAGGAGCATTCCTTTTATGTAATAATATCAACTTCACACCATTACTAAGCCTATACATCTCGTACAGGGTTTGCAAACACACAAAAAGCAGTGAGATCTTTAGAAAAACAGTGTAAATGCAAGTTTCTTTCTTATTCAAACTCCACCAACCTCTTGAACAAGGCCATAACAGGTTTTTAAATAAAATTTTAGGCCATTCTCCTACTTATCCGCATCCATAACCAACCTATAACCACCTGTTAACTACCAAGGCCTTCATTTGTCTTAAAAATTCCTAACATTGACAACTTTTGCTAAATAAGCAATATTATGCAACTATGTTGTCCAAGACACCTAAGACCACTCAAAAACCTTTATTTTATCCCTAATAAAACTTCTATACTCTTTTCTTGCACTTCCATTTACAATTTGAATAATTTTCCTTCAAATATTATATGGCAAAATTGACAATTTTTTGAAGCAAGAGTGCATACTTGCACATTTGATCACCAAACTCAAAAAATCCCTAAATACATGAAATATTGGTCTATTTAGACCTTATTTTCACTAAAATCTATGACAAAAAATCTAAAAACTCTTGAACTCTCCCAAAGACCTTAAGACAAACTGTCACCAAAGCAGATTTTGAAACATGGTTGTAGGTGCCCCTGCACCACGGGTTTGGAATATTGTTAGGGGAAGCATGCTCAAAGGATGAATTTTGGTGAGATATTTGGAATTTTTATTTGGTTTATTCCAATCAATAACATGTTGATTATATTGTATTGGATGTCTGGATAAAGGTTGGTAGTTACCTTCCATGATTTGTTGTTATTTTGCCATGTAAGTTGCAACATTGAGTTCTTGAATTAGTGAATCATGAACGAATTGAATGGTTCTGAGTTTCTAATCAGGTTTACGCTATGTTACAATCAGTTTTATGATGGTTAATCTATTTTTGAGTCTGACAAAGAGTTGAAGCCAAGTTCTAATGTTTTGTGGAAATATGAAATCAAGTAAAATTGAAGGATTTTGATTAAAAGATGACTAAGTTTGTTGGTTGACCTTATTCAATTTAAGTTAGGGTGAGAAGTATGCTTGATGATTTTTGGATCCTCGTAGATGCTCTGCATCAGGTTTAAAATGGTAATTTGCAAGTCTATATAATTGTGTAATTGAAAATGTGCATTGACAACCTAACGTTATAATGACAAACAAACAATGATCAACATGGAATATGAAAAATAACAAAAATGAAAGCAAGCCATAATAGAATGAAAGAAAATGTGTAAAGACTTCGCATACCTAAAAAACAAAAATTTCAAATGGAGGAGTTCGGCACAATTATGTAGCCGTAGCTTCTTCTTTCTTCAAACTCCACAACAATTTGACTTTTTCAAAAGCTTGTTCCCCTCCAAACTTCAATTGTACATCAATTTTCAATGGAATTAAAACTTGAATTGATATTATATGTCTTTCAACGTGGAAACTCTACTATTTCATGAAAAGGTGGTAGAAATATCATGGAAAAGGTGGTGGAATGTGAAAAATATGCTTGCACACTTCACAAAATCATCAAAAATCTACTTTTTGTCGGATCATGCATAGAACCAGGAGAATATGTAGACTGTGGGCCTTGACATCACGGGTATATTGAGTTTTTTTACCATTTTTAGTGGAAGATAAAACATAGTCATTTTATAACATGAGTGCACTATAATACAAGTGCACTATAACGCGAGTGCGTTATTTCTTGCTAAATCGGTAACATCTCTACTTCTTCAAAATGTGCATGCATTATATAAAATATGGTTTTTTTCATATATTTATTTTCTCCCTCTTTGTCTATACCCTCTATCCTAATTCTATATCTCTCCCCTATACACTTAAAGTAGAGGAGATAGAGGTGAGTTTGTCTGTGAGAGAGAAAGAGAGAGGTAGAGGGAGAGAAAGAGAGAGTGGGAGAGAAAGAGAGAGTGGGAGAAAGAGAGAGTGGGAGATAAAGAGGGAGAGAGAGGGAGAGAGGGAGAGGGGGAAGGGGAGGGGGAGGGGGAAGGGGAGAAAGAGATAGTGGGAGAGATGGAGATAGAGAGGGAGGGAGAGAGGGGGATCGTGGGAGAAAGAGAGAGGGGGAGAGAGGGAGGGGGAGAGGGGTAGAGTGGGAGAGAAAGAGGGAGGGAGGGAGGGAGAGGGAGAGGGGGGGAAAGAAATAGTGGGAGAGATGGAGATAGAGAGGGAGGGAGAAAGAGGGAGAGGGGGAGAAAGAGAGAGTGGTATAGAGGAGAGTGGGAGAAGGAATAGGGAGAAAGATAGAGGGAGGGAGAGAGGGTAAGAGAGGGAGAAAGAGAGTGAGAGAGGAGAGAGAAAGAGGGAGGGAGGGAGGGAGAGGGAGAGTGGGAGAAAGAGATAGTGGGAGAGATGGAGATAGAGAGGGAGAGAGAGAGGGGAAAAGTGGGAGAAAGAGAGAGTGGGAGAGAGTGGGAGAGTGGGAGAAGGGGAGAGTGGGAGAAAGATACAGAGGGATGGAAAGAGGGGGAGAGTGGGAGAAAGAGAGAGTGGGAGAGTGAGAGAGAAAGAGGGATAGAGGGAGGGAGAGGGAGAGTTGGAGAGATGGAGAAAGAGAGGGAGGAAGAGAGGGGAAGAGTGGGAGAAAGAGAGAGTGGGAGAGAGTGGGAGAGAGTGGGAGAGTGGGAGAAGGTGAGAGTGGGAGAAATATAGAGAGGTATGGAAAGAGGGGGAGAGTGGGAGAAAGAGATAGTGGGAGAATAGGAGAAGGAGAAAATGGGAGAAAGATAGAGTGGGAGGGAGAGAGGGGGAGAGTGAGAGAAAGAGAGAGTGGGAGAGTGGGAGGAAGAGAGAGTGGTACAGTGGGAGGTCACCCTCAACCCTCAACCCTTAATCCCTAATCCCTCAACCCATATACCCTCTTAATCCCTCAACCCTCAACCCTTAAACCCTAATCCCTCAACCCCTATACCCTATTAATCCATCAACCCTTAAACCCTAATCCCTCAACCCTTATACCCTATTAATCCCTCAACCTTCAACCCTCAACCCTTAAACCCTAATCCCTCAACCCCTAAACCCTCTTAAAACCTCAACCCTCAACCCTCAACCCTCAACCCTCAAATCTGGATCCCTCAACCCCTATGCCCTCTTAATACCAAAACCCTCAACCCTTAAACCATAATCCCTCAACCCTATAGCCTCTTAATTGCTCAATCCTCAACCCTTAAACCCTAATCCCTCAACCCCTATACCCTCTTAATCCCTCAACCCTCAACCCTCAACCCTCAACCCTCAACATTCAACCCTAATTCCTCAACCCTTATACCCTCTTAATCCCTCAACCCTCAACCTTCAAACCCTAATCCTTCAACCCCTATACCCTCTTAATCCCTCAACTCTCAACCCTCAACCCTTAAACCCTAATCCCTCAACCCCTATACCCTCTTAATTCCCTCAACCTTCTACCCTCAACCATTAAACCATAATCCCTCAACCCCTATATACCTCTTAATCCCTCAACCCTCAACCCTCAACCCTCAACCCTTAAACCCTAATCCCTCAACCCCTATACCCTCTTAATCCCTCAACCCCTATACCCTCTTAATCCCTCAACCCTCAACCTCAACCCTCAAACCTTAATCCCTCAACTCTTATATCCTCTTAATCCCTCAACCCTCAACCCTCGACCCTTAAACCCTTATCCCTCAACCCCTATACCCTCTTAATCCCTCAACCCTTAACCCTTAAACCCTAAACCCTCAAACCCTATACCCTCTTAATCCCTCAACCCTCAACCCTCAACCCTCAAAACCTATACCCTCTTAATCCCTTTGTTGAAAAATATGCCTCTACTTGTTGGCTTGAAATCTATTGAAGACTTGGCATTTTCAACTTCAGTTCTAGCCTTTACCGCTTTACCATAGGGAATAGTAAATAGAGGCGCATTTGCGTAGTCTACCGCTTTACTGCGAGCCTCTATTGTTCAGTCTGTGGTTGGGCTATGTTACCGTCATACTGTGGTGGACTCCTCACTTTTTGGTGGTTGCATGGTGAAGGCTCGACGGTCCGCACAGTCAGTTACCTCCCTACCGCGGGGGTCGCTCAGAAAAGGTGCGACAGCGCAGTAGACTGTAGAAGTCTGCGAAAACATTTACCGCTATACTGTGATGGCCTTTAGGCTAGGTGCGGTGGCATAGTAATCCATGGTAATCATTGGAAATGATTATAGCTATACCGTGGAGGCTTGTTCTTTGAGCCACGGTGGCATGGTAGACGCTGATGGTCAGGCAAACGGGTTGTCACCACCATACTACAGGTGCTCTATAGCTAAGGTGTGGTTGTGTGGTGTATACCACCTTACAGTGGGAACCTGTTCTCACTCGAGCGGTGGTGCAATTATTTGGCGATCGCACATGATACTGCCATACCACAGGAGTCTCATAGTTGTCTGGCGATTGTGCGGTGACAGTGCCATACCGTGAGGGTCTCCATTTAGTGGTGCGGTAGCACAGTAGAAGGAGCTAGGGGCTCGGTTGGCAGGTCTGACATGATGGTCAAAGTGATGGATGAATAGCATTATGACACGTGGTGCGATATTATTAGTTGATTTTTCATCGCTATTGTAAATCAACATTGATTGGCTGAAAGCTTTATTCTTTGGTGGCGATTAATTTCGGTGGTTGACGGAGTGCAAATATGATATTATTCTTGGCAACCATTACATTGTTGGGCGGAACGATGCGTGTTGCAGGGCGGTGTCGCCAAAGAATGTTGGAAGTTGGTCAGTGGGGTAATTAAATATCATGATAGTTGATGGTTGGAGATAGAGGTTGATTGAGATGTGGGGTCAGATCATGCAGTGTGTGTGTTTGAGTGGTATGCTTATTGCATTGTAACCGTGAACACTAAGACACACAAAACCGAGAAGATGTGAACCTGAGTGGTTGTGAGGTTGTGTTGGCCGAAAGGCTGGCTAAATGAGTGGGCTGGTGAGATGAAATGAATCTACACTATATGTCATGTGAGGACATTTTAACAGTGTGAGGATTTTTTCTAATGGTGTCGCATGTATTCTCCAAATGGAAAAGATATAAACTTATAAAGAGCATAGCTCTGAGATTGTATTGTAATTATTTTGTTGTTGATTAATACAATTGAGTTGAGTGTTTTGGAGGGTGGGGTTTCTTACCCGAAAGGGTTTTCCACACGTAAATCGGTGTGTTCATTGGTTTGGCTTCCATGTTGTTAGATTTTGTGAATTGAATCTGTGCATATGTTTTGAATCTATTATTTGTCAGCATGTACTTTTCTCAAAATGATTAATGGGGGAAACAACTATGCCTATTTCCACTTTATGGCATAGTAGTTTGTGTCTTTGAGGTGATTTGAAGAAATTAAAGTCACTAAGGCAGTTTTGTTCTTAGATGTTTTATTCTAAGATGACTTGTTTCTTCCCCAACAAGTGGTATTAGAGCCTTCTTCTAGATGTTGGTTCTAGGTATTTCTCCTGTGAATATTTCTTAGTTTGTTAGGCTTGAGGAAATCTGGAGGAATCGACTGATGTTTGATCCTTTGATGAGTAAAATTCCTTGCTTCTTTTTTTTTGAGACAACATTTAGCGTGAAATACATTGAAGCTGGAGAATTTGGTGTTGATCATATTGTGATGATGTGGTTTGACACTCCTGGTTGGTAGTAAATGATCTCGATGCAAGGGGTGTGAGTTTATGCTTATGGTTGTGTTGCAACAAAGTGTGCTTCATACTGAGTGTTTGTGTGAGAGGCTCCCTGATGGTGTGGAAATGATTGGGTTGTTTTTCAGCCATGTAGTATTGTGCTTGTGTTGGGTGTTCAGACTTGGCATTGAAGGCATTATTCTTTGTCAACCTGATTGCATGAAGGCTACAAAGTTGATCTTGGGTAGTTTGAAAATTTCTAAATAGCCAGGGTCTCTCGTATGCATGTGCATGCTTGTGGTTCTGGAATTGGTCTGGAATGGACCTAAAATACCTATACTACTTGTTCCTTTTTTGGATATCTTGTACTTGCATGTTTTATTTTCATGTTCTCTTGCTCTGAAGGTTTTCTATAGATTTTCCTAAAAATTCTATGATGCATATTCATGTTATTTTTCATTTTTCTAGTTAACCATGATGGTTATGTGTAGACTCTTGGGTCATCCAGATGAGCAGTGGATATGGATGTGCATGGGTTTTTTATAAACACGGTGGTTTTGCAGGTTTTGCACGGTCAAGAAAAAACTTGTGGTTATGTGGAGTTGTTGTTAAGCTATTTTCTAGACCATGGCCTTTAGGGTGTGACTGGATGAGATAGTTGTAGTTTGACATGATTTTGAGGAGGTGTGATGTCTTTTCTACATGGTAGTTTTGGTATGTGATTTTTCACTCAACATTCTTGTGGTTTTTCTTGCTAGTTTCCTAGACTATTGTGCTTGAGTTGTGGACATGATTGGCAAATCGGATATGTTTTTTATCTAGTATTTGAGTCAGGTTTGTCTACATTGATGTTCTCTTCGAGATCTCAATTTTGCATTTTCCTTTGCTATGATGGGTTTGCACTATTGTTGTGATTAATCTTTGAGTTATGCGGTTGGTGGATTAGCTACCCAATGGTTGAAGTGACATAACTTGGAAGTGGATTGTCTATATCCAAAAGGTTGCTTCGGTGGTGGTGCAAATCTGTTAGCTGGCCTTGTTTGTGGTCACTTGTTCATTGGTGTGGATGCTTTGAGATGAGAGGATGGATGGTGTTTGAGTACCTGAATAGTTGGTTATGGGGACTTGTAGCATGTATATCATGATGTCATGGAGATCTTGATACACATGATAGTGTAGGATTTTGATAGTGATGGTGTGGTCTGCATGGTTTGGATATCTTGGTGTTGTTTGAATTTTTTGTCAGATGGACATGTTGTTGATTGTACCTAGAATTTTTTTTCAGATCAGTAGATGTTCAGTCATGATGCTTGGAAAGCTTGATGTCACATTTCAATGGGAGCTTTAGCAGTGACTGTGGATTCATCACTTGGTGGTGAATGATCTTTTTTAGTGTTGCAGATGTTTCTAGGAGGGATTCTTAGATCCTGTTGTTGCAGAAGAGTTCTTTCGCATTTGCAAGAACACTATTTGAGGATGTATAACATCTTAAAACCATGGAGGACTTTTGGAGTCTTTGGCTGAGATGTTGGTGGTTCTTGACAGGTGATGTTGGTTTAGAGTTTATTTTCTTGATGTCATGTATACTCTTTCTTGAACATTAGAGTTTTAGCATGTTGCATTGCTCTTGAGACCATATTTTGTTCACTTGAAGAATGGTATCTCCTAAGGGGGATGTATAGATCATGATGTCATGATAAGTTCTTGTTTTAGATGTTTGGAGCTTTGACAGTGGTATGGTAATTCTCTGTGTTTCTGGGTCCATTGGTCATATGCTTGAGAACCTCATGTTAAGTGTAGTAATGTAGATTGGAGTTTAGCACAAGATGATTGGTTGATGGTGCTCATGGATACATGGAGAATGAGGTGAGGCTTTGATTCTCATGAAATGAGAAATTTGTTGATTACAGTTGAAATTTTGAGTAGTCTACACCTTGTTTGAACGTGAGTTCAACAAAGACCAGTGAGGAGTTGTTCTCGGGTAAGTCATCATGGATTGTATATCTTGGAGGAGCATTTTCTTGGTTTTCTCGGCAATGAAGTTTATTTGAGAGGTATTTTCCCATTATATATTTCAGATACATTTTATGCTTTATCTGTCGTTGATATAGATCTTGAGCTATGGTTGCTCAGTTCTGGAGGATTCATTTTGAGGGATGTTATGGCATGGTTATCTCCTTGTGCATTTGAGGACTGGTAGAAGATAGTAATATGGGCTAGTTTGATCTTCTTTGAGTGTATTTTCCTTTGGGATGTGAAGGAGATCATACTTGACACAGCTGGCATTTAGAAGTGTATGTAGAAGGATGCTACATGTTATGATTTGTTGTTTCTCTTTAGTTTGGTTATTCTTCATGTATGTTCGATCTCATATGACTTTAAATGTGAGATGTATATATGGAGCCATGATGGTCACTAGTTTGTGGTCATGTGTTTTCACTTGGGTGATGACATGGAGGTTCTTGTGCCTCTTTCTTTTTTCAGATATGGAGAACTTGGAAGAGCTCTAGAAGACTATTGAGAGAAATGATTCTTGTAGTAGTTGGTTGTAGGTTGTGCATATCATTGTGGATATTTTCTTGGTAGTACATGGTTAATTTTTCTATGTGTTGTTATTGGTAGACTTTTTATTCCTTTGATCTTTCAAATTAGGCATTACCCATGCAGTGGGAGTACCTATATGTGTTTGGTCTTCTTTGACTGGTTGGCACATGGTGCTTGTATCTGTAGTTGATGGGTTGGTTGTGTTGCTGGCATGATTTTATTAATGTTGATACCTTGAAGGTATGGATGATTAGATGAATAGCATGAGTTGTGGGTGCTACTTTCAGTCGTGTGGGTTTGATCAATTGGATGGTTGCAGTCAGGTTTTTGGTTGATGTTCTAGCTGATGTTTTGTCTTGTTTCTCGAGAATGAATTCATGAATGTGTTCATGATTGAGAGCTTTGAATCTATTGTAGTGTTGCTTCTATATGGTTTCTGAGCACGATGGAGTGGTGGTAATGTGTTGCCTTTGGTGTTTGTAGGATCTGATGCTTGTGTTCTTGAAACTAGTGCGTATACGCCTTGGCTCGTTCCTTTTTCTTGTGGTGGATAGTTGGAGTTGTTGCCTGAGTTGGTAGACATCTTGGATGTTCCTTGCAGGTGTCTTGGTTGGAGCACGGAAGCATTTTTTTAGATTCTTGAGTTCAAGTCTCGAGGAAGCCAATTAGTCTTCGTCAAGTGGGAGATTGTTGGAAAATATGCCTCTACTTGTTGGCTTGAAATCTCTTGAAGACTTGGAATTTTCAACTTCAGTTCTGGCCTTTACCATGGAGAGCAGTTAATAGAGGCAAGGTTGCGCAATTTATCAATTTAATGTGAGCCTCTATTGTTCGGTCCATGATTGGGTGGTGTTACCGCCATACCGCAGTGGACTCCTCACTATTTGGAAGTTGCATGATGAAGACTCGACGATCGGCACAATCGGTTACCTCCCTACCATGGGGGTCACTTGAAGTAGTCACAACGGTGTGGTAGACCATGGCAGTCTACGACAAAGTTTACTGCTATACCGCAATGGCCTTTAGGCCATGGCACGGTGGCACAGTAAGCCATGGCGGTCGGTGGAAATGCTTACCGCTATACTACGGAGGCTTGTTCTTTGAGCCGCAATGGCATGGTAGAGGGTGATGGTCAGGAAAATGGGTTGTCATTGCCATACCACAGGCACTCTCTGGCTAAGTTGTGGTTGTGTGGTGTATATCACCTTACCACAAGAACCTATTCTCAGTCGAGCGGTGGTGCGGTTTTTTGGCAATTGTGCATGGTACCACCATACCGTGGGGGTCTGCATTCAGTGGTGTGGTAGCGCGATAGAAGGAGCTTGGGGCTTGGTTCATAGGTTTGAATCGATGGTCAAAGTGATGGATGAATAGCATTATGACACATGGCACGATATTATTCGTTGATTTTACATCATTATTGTAAATCAATGTTGATTGGCTGAAAGCTTTATTCTTTGGTAGTGATTAATTTCAGTGGTTGACGGAGTGCAGATATGATATTATTCTTGGAAACTATTACATTGTTGGGTGGCTCGATGTGTGTTGCAGGGAGGTGTTGCCAGAGAATGATGGAAGTTGGTCAGTGGGGTAATTAAATACGATTATAATTATTGGTTGGAGATGGAGGTTGATCGAGATGTGGGGTTAGATCATGCAGTGTGTGTGTGTTCGAGCAGTATGCTTATTGCATTGTAACCATGAACACTGAGACACACAAAACCGAGAAGATGTGAACCTAAGTGGCTATGAGGTTGTGTTGGCTGAAAGAATGGCTGAACAAGTGGGTTGGTGAGATGATATGAATCTGCACTATATATCGTGTGAGGACATGTTAACCATGTGAGGATTTTGTGTGTTGCCTCTATTCTCTAGATAGACAAGATTTAAACTTCTAAAGAGCATAGTTGTGAGATTTTATTGTAATTGTTTTGTTGTTGATTAATACAATTGAGCTGAGTGTTTTGGAGGGTGGAGTTTTTTACCCGAAAGGGTTTTCCCCACATAAATTTGTGTATTCATTGCTTTTTCTTCCATGTTGTTAAATTCTATGAATTGAATATGTGCATATGTGTTGAATGTCTTATTTGTCTGCATGTACTTTTCTCAAAAGGATTAATGGGGGAAACAATTATGCCTATTTTTGCTTTATGGCATAGTAGTTTGTGTCTTTGAGGTGATTTGAAAAGATTAAATTCACTAAGGCACTATTGTCCTTAGATGTTTCATTCTAAGATGACTTGTTTCTTCCTCAACACCCTCAATCATCAACCCTCAACCCTTCAACCATAATCCCTCAACCCCTATACCTTCTTAATCCCTCAACCCTCAACCCTCAACCCTCAACCCTCAACCCTCAACCCTCAACCCCTATACCCTCTTGATCCCTCAACCCTTAAACCCTAATCCCTCAACCCCTATACCCTCTTAATCCCTCAACCCTCAAACCTCAACCCTTAAACCCAAATCCCTCAACCCTATACCCTCTACCCTATAACCTCTTAATCCCTCAACCCTTAAACCCTAACTTTTAAACCCTCTACCCTCTACCCTAAACCCTAATCCCCCAACCCTTCAACCCACTTAGTAAACTCTCTACCCTAATTCACTAGCCCTCTTGACCCTTAATCCCTCAACCTTTAAACCCTCAACCCTCAACCCTCAACCCTCAACCCTCTACCCTCTACCCTCTACCCTCTACCCTCAAACCAATACCCAATACCCTCAACCCTAATCCCTCAACCCTTACACCCTTAAATCCACAAAAACTCTCTATCCTAATCCCTACACCCTCAACCCTTAATCCCTCAACCCCTATAACCTCTACCCTATACATTGGACCCTTAATCCTACACCCTATACCCTATACCCTCAACCCTCAACCTTCAACCCTCAACCTTACACCCTCAATCCTCAACCCTCAACCCTTAAACCCTCTACCCTATACATTAAACCCTCAACCCTCAATTCCCAACCCTCAACCCTTAATCCCTCAACCCTCAATCCTTAAACCCTAAACCCTCAACCCCTATACCCTCTACTCTTTACATTGGACCCTGAACCTAATCCTTCAACCATATACCCTCAAATCTATACCTTAACCCTCTACTCTCAACCAAGTAAACCCTTAACGCTAAACCCTTAAAACTTATACCCTATACCCTCAACCAAATACCCTCTACCATCGACCTTATTCCTTCAACCCTCAAACCTTAAACCCTAATCATCAACCCTATAGGTCCTCCACCCTAATCCCTCAACCCTATACACTCAACCCCTATCAATTTCTCTCTATCTATACATCTCACCTCTCCATCCCTCCCTCCCTCCAATCCTCTCTAATTGTCTCTATCTACCCTCTCCCTCTTTCTATGTACCTCCGTTCAATCAATCCCTACCACCCTCTCTCGCTCCCTGTATCTATCTCTCTCTATGTCCCTCCCACTCTCTCGCACTCTCTCCCACTCTCTCCAAATCTCTCCCACTCCCTCTCTCTCCCTCTCTCTCATGTCTCTCCCTCCCACCCCTTACCTCTCTTAGGTCTCTCCCTTTGGCAACCTACCTAGGTAACTATCTTTGTCTCTCTCCCCTCTCTCTATCTATCCCTCCCACCCTACCTAGATAAGTCCCTCTCACTCCACCCCCCTCTTTCTCTACCTCTATCAAGTCACTCCCTCCCACACCCTCTCCCTCTCTCAGGTCTCTCACTCACACCCCTCCCTCTCCCACTCTCTCTCACACTCCTCTACTACCTATCTCTCAAGTCTCTCTCTCACCCCTCACACTCTCAGTCTCCCTCCCTACCCACATACATAACTCTCTCTTTCTCTTCATCTCTCTCTCTCCCCTCTCTCTCTCCCTCTCTCTCCCACCCCCCCTCTCTCTCTCGCCCTCCCTCTATCCCACCCACCCTACCTAGCTAAGTCCCTCTCACTCCAACCCCTTCTCTCTCACTTCCACCCCCTCTCCCTTTCTCCAAACTCTCTCTCTCTCTCTCTTAAAATTTTCCCTCCCTCTAAAGACATATGTAAATACATACATACAAGCATAATACATATGCACATACAAACCTACATCCATACAAGCATACATACATACATGTGTAGATACAATCTTACATACATATAGTCATACATACAATATACATGAACTGATACATACATGCATACGTACACACATATAAGCATGCATACATGCATACATACATGACATAAAAGAATACATGTACATACAAACATACAAATATATCAGCATACATTCAATAGACTAGCATTTAACATAAAGGAGAACATAACATGAATGTGTTATAACACACTCGTGTTATGTCTTAGTTGACATGTTTCCCGCAAAAGCAAAAACCATGTCAGAACTGAGATATAATGCGAGTACGTTATATATTTCTTTGGAATCCCCAAGCCTTAGGACTAGTATTTGCCTTGGAATACCAACCCAAAGGCTTGGAGGGCATTCCCAACAACCAGAGACGTGCTTTTTACAAATTCTACCATATTTCACATAATCGAGTTCGTGCTCACCATCACGATTGCACGTGGTTCAATATCAAACAAATCGAACATCTGGGTAATGTTACGTTCTCTCTTAGCTATCCAACGATGTAATTTTTTTTCACTTTCTAACAATGTTAAGCCTTTCATCCATAATTTATTTTGTTTGTATGTCTCTTTTTTGGCAAAAAGAAATGTTTGGTGTTTTTTTCGTTATAAATTAACCGCTCATCGAAATTTTAAATAAATTACATTTTTAGAAACTAGACTCCATTCTACAATTTTTTTATTTTTTATTTTTAAAAGTTCAATTATTTTCCAAAATTTGTATGGGTAGCATGGCCAAAATTCTATTTTTCAGGAAGTGTCCACTTCAAAAATTAGTAAAAAATGAAATATTCATTAAAAAATTATCAAAAAAATTGTGCATCAATTACATACTGTTAGATAACTTCTGACCATTGTGATTTTAAAAATACTAAAAAAAATTTCACCATACGAGGGTCATACAAGAGTTGCTATGTTTTTCTGACAAGAAAAACACCAATTTGTGTACGTCCCTCTTTTGAACCCCTTAATCTCAACCATTTTAAAAATAAATTAGTAGTTTAGAAAGTAGACTCGGAGCACTTCGATCCTTTTTTTTGTTCAATCTCAAAATTTTGAGTGTAACTATCCTCAATTTCATGTCCAAGGTCAGTATTTCCTTATTTCAGAAAAAAATTGTCCACTTAAGTCCCCTTTTTGGGAACCATCTTGGTGCACTTATCCGTGAGTTGATTTTTTTGCCTTAGCTTTGTCCTTACACAATTATTTTATGATTTATATGCATTTCTAGGTTAATTTAGGGCCTTTGAAGAAAAGTTCGCAAAGCATCCCCTTTTTTTTGCAAAGTGTCACCCTTTCTCACAAAATGTCCCCTTTTGTCACAAAGTGTCACGTTTCTTTGTGAAGTGTCCCAAAAGGGGTCTAAAGTGTCTAGGACCCTTAGTAGAGTACACTAGAATGACTTTAGTACACTTTTTTTATTGTTGATGTATAGATTTAAGATTGTAGAATGCTTATAGGACATATTTTTACTTTTTTGTTAGATTCCTCCCCGTTTGTGGCAACATTTGGGTGGTAGATAGATTAGTCACCTCTACGACCTAGCCCCCACACTCTCAATAGAGGACACAAAGACATTACAAACTATGGGGTTATACTGGGTTTACCTCATACCCCCCATGAGGTATCATGATGCTATGTTGATGGCACTGGTGGAGTGGTGAAATGTAAAAATGTGCATGTTTCATCTTCCCACCGGAGAGATGACCATCATGTTAGAGGACCTAGATCACATACTCTGAGTTCTGATTCAGGGGTGAGAGGGTACATTTTCTAGCAAAGCAGACATTTTTTTAGATGAAATACGATATGCAATATTGTCTTAGAGGTCCAATTCATGATGGTATGGTGAGGCCACAGATCGATCTAGCTATGTTACTATATTCATGGGTCCCACTTGTTGCACAAATTATGATGGTCAGAGGGGATGGGCTCTTAGTAGGAATTAGCACACTTATATTGTGATCTTGGGTGATTTTCATTTCATGAGATTGATAGTATGGTACAATATATGTTGCTATAGGTGTGGTGCTTGGAGAATATCACGTGCCTCAGATTGAGAGGATTTTCATGCACATCAGCCCTAGGGTATCCTCAAGCATTCAGCTATCCAGTATGGTGACTATGGTAGTATGGTGACTTACATTTTTGGAGAGTCTAATTTGACAGATTGAATGAGAAGGAGATCATATGGAGAACTTACCATCTTATTCTACAGTATTCAGATGAGACTCATCAAATGAGGAGGAGATTATAGATGGACATATTCTTGATAGGCAAACACGATTACATAGTACGACCTTTCTACTATGATCATGTCATGCGATAGTTTGTACAGGTCTAGATATCACCCATGGCATGAACCTTTTCAGGAGATCAGTATGGAGTGCTCGGAGACCTGGTGATGCTAGACAATTCATTATCGATGACATTGTCTATAGTGAATCTAATGATGATGATCTTGATATGCCTCCAACCTTTGATACTAATGATGTCGGTACCATATATTCCTACAAGGAGTGGTGGGAAGCATCGCAACTATCTCCCTTATTCCTGATGGATGAGCCGATAGGTGATGCAAGACCACTCCTAGATCAAGGAGATGACGAGGAGGACATGGCTGAGGAGATACACTTTAAAGGGCTATAGACATATTCACAAATGTGATAGATGGGGAGTATAACAAGGCTGTAGATCCTGACTATGATGGATAGGAGGAGGAGGATGAGGAAGATGGCAAGGAGGAGGACGAGGAGGAGGAGCAGTTGATGAGTGAGGGTGGTGAGCCAGTGGATGAGGATCCAGTGAGCCAAAAGTGGGGAGAGTCATCTCCCATTCATGTTACTAGATCGTGATCCATTGTTGTAGCAGACACCAACACCTATAGTCATGGAGAGGCTAGCACATCCTCCATGCCACCTACACAAGATGAGTTTGTCTTTAGATAGCCATCTAGATACCTAGGTGATGATATTTTATTTATATTCATGCTTTATGCTTATGTTTTAAAATTTTATGTCTATATATATCATGATGTGTATTAATTATGTTTATGATTTCTATCTTGCAAGAGTTGTGAGAGACCTTCATGATGTCTATCGTCGGGTCGTTGTCGAGATGGTGCCCCCCATTATTCTATGAGGAGGTTGTTGATATAGACTATGTGTCCCCACCCATCATGGAGTGGGATCCGGAGTTGTTTGAGTTGTATGTCATATTGCAGGTAGTGTATGAGAGTCTCAGGAGGTGCATATACCGAGCCAAGGCTACCTAGGATACACTGTCATCTCAAACAGGTAAAAAAAATTCCAAAGACTACAATCAGTGGTAGCCAGACAACATACAGAGAGAGATCAACTAGCACTTGGGGAGTTTCTAGAGGCCCTTGGACAGGTACATGGTTTACAGTTTTCTCTTGATTCACTTGGCATCTCATGATCACGGTCACATACCATCATCTCTCAATGGACCCCCTCTAGATAGATGTGAGCACCAGATCTCGAGGGATCTAGCAATCACATACATCATTAGCATTATATGTATTGATGACATGTGCACAAAACTTTGATATATGTATATATATGATCATTTGATGTTTTATTACTTGTGTTTATCTGTTAAATGTTAAATGGAAATGTGATTGATTAAATATTTGTAAGAATATTTAACGAATGTCTCCATAATTTAACATGTTTTATGTGATCTAATTAAAACTTATTCTAGTTTCTCTTAGATGCAACATTGTGATTAAGTATGTTATGTTAAATTAAATGCACCTATGATCTAATTAAAGAAAATTAAATGCATATAAGGATCTAATCTAAAATAACATACAAGATGAACTTGAATAACATGAAACCTAAAGTAATCATTTAAAAATTAATTAAATAATCACTTTAGTATTCAAGACACATAAATAATTGTTTGTGAAGAATGAAGCAATGCGAGAGCACATAGACTATCATCTACTAACTCTAACACCACTACTTTATAACTCACACTATTCAAGACCATTAGACACAATACCGATGCAAATGCATGATTTTTATAGGTTCTTTAAGAGGTGTACCATCTATTTTGTTAACCTATAAGCCCCAAATCCATAATTTTCATTGATTATGTAAGGCCTAACCAATTAGGGCTGAACTTTCCTTTTCCATTGGGTCAGCATTAACATTACACTAATTCTCACATAATACCAAATCGTATTTATTAAAGGAACAAGGTATTATGCTATCATTGTAAATACACTACATTCTTTTAGAATAAGCCTAAAGGTTCTCAAGAGTGTTGATGCACTATTCATTGAGCATTTCAAGCTAATGCAACCATTGTTCCTTATAAGTACTGTCATCAATAACCCCTTGAAGTGTGATTCTTAATGAAGGGATCTCTAACTCCAAGGGTATTATCGCCTCGATTCCATAAACGAGATTATAAGGGGTATGTCCAGTTGATTCTCTAATGTTTGTATGATAGGCCCATAATGCATATGTTAGCTATATATGCTAATCTTTATTGTTGTTGCTTACTATTTTCCTTAGGATATTCTCAAGGGTTCTATTAGTTGATTCGGCTTGACCATTAGATTGTGGGTAATAAGGTGTTTAAAAGCGATGTATGTTAAATGTTTCTAAGAACTTATTCACATCCTTATTCTTAAATGGTGTCTAATTGTCTGAAACTAAAGAAAAAGGAAGTCCAAAGCGAGCAATAATGTGCTCCAATATGAAATGACATATTACATCAATATTTGTTGAATGAAGAGGAATTTTTTCCACCCACTTCATAAAATAATGTGTTGCATTAATTATAAATGTATGTCTGACAGAGGAAGTAGGTGAAATTTTTCCAATGATGTCCAGGGCCCATACTAAAGAAGGCCATATAAGGACTTGTGCGCGAAGCTCAAAAGTAGGAACATGAATATGTCTGTTATGTTCTTGACATTTGCGACATTTCTTAACATATGCAAATCAGTCTTGTTCCATGTTTCTCTAGTAATATCCTATATGAATTAGCTTTTGCACTAGCGATCTTCTTCCTCAATCGCTTTTTGGATTTTGGATTGTTTAAGGAACCTAAGAAAGAGACCATCAAATGACCCTCAATACAATACATTAACAAGAATTATATACTTAGATGCAAGTCTCTGAAGGTGTCTTCTAGTATTCCTAATTGTGGACTTAGGAAAGGTACCAATTTTTAGGTAATCAAATATCGACGAAGACCATTTGCTAGAGTGTTATGTGGTGATTGTTAATATATATTCTCATTTATGTTCGATACATGGTTTCATAATTGTGTGGATGACAAATGTGAAGTTTTTTGAGGTATCTTGATGGGATATTAGAGAAGCAGTGCTTTCCATTGCATTCGCATGTCTATTGTCTTTTTGTGGGATGTTATCAATGGTGAAAAAATCACAATTTACTAATAGGTTCATTGTAAGATCTTTGTATGTCAACTGGTTGGTGTTTTCATTGATGTGAACTATGTGTAGAATAAGCTAGTTATTGACTATATATGTCGAGGATATTGAGAAAAGTGTAATAAATAAGGTTTCTTGTTTGTGCATGTATAGTTCAGATGTTGAAGAAGTTCCATGAGTACATGGAGCTATAATTATGTTGCTATGTCTGAAAGTGTGTTAGAGAGAATTAATGTGTTGAAATGATGTCTCTGGTATTTGGTCTCCAAGTGCTTTTGAGAAAATTTGATAAATAGAGAAAATAGTGTCTTGCAAGTATTCAATGTATGCTTTGGGATGTGCTCCACATTTATTTTGTGTTGATTTTATTCTCATGAAAATTTGAGGTATTGTTCATGGTTTTTGGTAGTTTCTATATCCAGAATTTGGGCTTCTAGATCATTGTACAGTGCGAGATATTTTCACCAGTTTATGGACTAGTTGTTCATTAATTTTTTTTGTGGTCTGGGAGAAATGTATTTGCTCTACATTTATCCGTTGTTTGGATTTGAGTTGTGAAAATTTGGGAAGTTTTTTATAATGATTTTATCTTTTTGTGTTCAAAGTTTTACTTGATTTGGTGTAGTACATTGTAAGTTTCATTTATCAGTATGCAAACAAGGGTTATTAGTTATCTTGGATTGAAGTGGTTGTTGATGTGAAGCTTGGTTGAAGTGGTTGATGAATATTAAGTAATTCATGGGTTTTTCTAGATTGATTTCGAGTGAATTATGTTGTTTGAAACTTTTGGCTTGATCTAAGGAAGGGTGTACTTAATGTTTATGGTGTTTTGCAAGAGTTTTGGTCGACCTTGTGTTTAACACTACATGTGAGGCTTGTAGAACCGTATTGAAGTGTATTGGGATCGATTTGGGTCCCAATTAAGGATTTATACATAGGTTTCCTTTCATTCCTATCTACCACAGGAATGTTTGGGTGTCGACTTATTTTGAATTCAAATGTATAATGGCTAGTGGCCGACATTGGAGGAATTTTTTGAAGAAAAGGTTGATATAAATATGTATGGTGTGGATAGAAGAAGGATGAAAAAAGAGTAAGAAGAAAGATAGATGTGATATTTTTGTGATTAAAGTGTAATGAGATGTGAATTTGAGTAGAGTAGTGTGAATTTCATGTTAGGGTTTTGTAGGCAGCGAGCTAAAGGCATCTGATATCTTTCATGTGAGACTGTTAAAATATGCAAGCAATTGTGGTGGAATATTTGTTGCATTGAGAATTGTTTCTTTGTGTAACATTCTTCTTCTATCTTCTTATATTATTTTTGTGGTAGTGAGCCTTGGTTGTGAGCCTTTTTGGATAGTGTGTCCTATTCTAGTAGTGAGCCTCTGTATTCGGTTTTTAAAGGTTAAAATTACTACAAATGATTCATCCCCCCTCTTATTTGTCTTGTTCAACAGTGTGTTGGTGTGAAAGGTGTGTTTTACCTAGCTAGTTCATCACCTAGGTCCTATTCACATGTGTAACTTAATTTTACTTAGGGTACACATAAGATAGTTATCCCTTTATGTCTCAAGCCATAAGATTAAGACACATTTCATAATCTTATGTAATCCTATGTCCACCTTGGCCTATATAACCAAGGGGTTCCCTTTATAATAGCAATCAACCTATTATCATTGTATCATTTTCATCTTTTGATAAAATATAATTATTCTCTCATAGCTAACCTCTCTTGTGCTCGTAGAAGTTCCTAGATCTTGGGTGGCTACAACCTTTAGCCAAATCTTACATGGTGTAGAGTATTATATACCAAATCTTATGGTTCCCAATTCAATATCATGTACTATGATATTTGAGGCACTTCCACATATATAAAATTTCTATGAAATGAGGGTTTAAATATATTTAGCTCAAGCTATGGATGGTTGAAATCATATCTTAGATTGGATGGTTTGGATTTGTTTGTATGTGAAGAAGAGATGAGTTAGATGAAAGTGGAGGGATAATATTGAATTAAGTGTATGGATGGCTAAGGTTACTTAAGTTTTCATGAGAATATGAGATGCACATATGTGTAGGCTTGAGGGGAGTATAAGTGGATGGCCACTATTTCTTAGAACGAATGGTTAATATAAAAAAGGTTTTCTTTTGGCTTTTTGTGGTGAGATGGAAATTATTTTTTTAAATGAGAGAATGTATATTAATCTAATTAGTTAGATAATAATTTATATAATTAATTATACCTTGAAGACTAGATTTTGAGATTCAAATTATGTTTGGATTCTACTATTTGTGGGTATTTAAATTATAGATTATTGGATTTTTTTTATCAAGATTATTGTTTAATTAATTTCATGCGCACAACTATTGCACTAATAAATTTTATTGAACACAATAAGGTGAATCCTGGATGTAAAATAATTTTATTCTACCATCAACTCTACACAGGTATGTTAATATAATTCCAATTCAAATTAATCATTCATCCATTTTGAATAAGTTAAATGGCACAAAAAATCAATGCAATTCAATGAGCTTTATTTATTCCACAGTCTATCTTTTGCAATAATTTTTTTCTACAAGTGTTTGAATTATCTTCAACTAGCCAATTTCTCTATTCCATCCTCTTCATCTACAATTATTGTTTCCCACACTCCACTTCCCCTACGCACCCTCTACACACTGCCATTTTATTTTTTATGACATGAATTAATTTTTATTTACCCCATACACCTCTTTTCTCCTCCTATAATTGCATAGTAATTTGTCTTTCCCCTTTTCTCTCTATTTTGTTCTTTTATTCCTCCATCTACTACACACCTATGACAAACCTTTTTTCCTTTGTAAACTTCTTGATGGTGACTATTTAATTTTTTTTACTCTATATAATATGACCTCCTTTGGTCTTTTTTTTATTATAACACATTCTATGCCAATTTTAATCCTCTCCCTACACATAATATGGGCCTTTTGACATTAACATATGTTTCTCTTTTATTACCTAGTGCCTCCAATTCTCTATGCAGCCCTTTGAATGCCTCTTTATTTCTAATTCATATTAAAAATAAAATTTTGTATTTACATATTTTTGAAAATAAAACCAACAATCTAAGTGACTTCATTGAAGTCAATTTTTCAATGAAATAAGACAAGAGAAATCACTCCAGCAAATTGAAGAATAAATCATTATTCCATTGTGAAAATCGCCCCCTTGGAAACCAATCAAAGTTTAATTTCATTGAACAATTGATATAAATCGAACATGAGAGTTTTTCGATGAAATTAAAACAATGGCACTCTACCAACTTCAATTGACTACATACCCAAAATTAAATTTCACCCTAAAAAGAAAACCAAAATTGAAACAAAAAATCAAACTAAAACAGTTTTTGGTTGATGTAGATCACCATATGCTTTAGATGCTCCTGTTGGAGTAAATAAATCATCCTTAATATTTACTCCAATGCTTAATGAAAACCTAGGAAAAGATCATCTAGTTCTGATTGTGAATGTTATTGCATCAATTATGCATTTCAATCAATCATGTGCTTTATTCTTTGTGTTGCACACAAGATAAAGTCACTTAACTGATTCATACGTTATGTTATCTCACTCCTCTCTCAGTCATAACTCCACCATTCAAGGATCTAAGTTGAGTTGGTCTTTTGATAACTCGGGTTTACTAAGATACTTGACATTCTTGACAAGTGCATCATAAACCTATAACTTTGTAATAATTCCTAATGTTATTCACTTCATTTTGTGATCAGTTTTAGCTTATTGATCTTAGTAAATCTTATATGGTATCAGAGCCACTATGATCTTTTTTTATTCGATTTGAAGTCATTTTTGGTCTTTTTTTTGCAACGCATTTTTCTGGTTAAGGAAGAGGGCTACTTCACAGAAGAGAGGTTTCTTCTAGTAGTGTGATATTGGACGTTTTGAAGGTGTTGGTAGAGGCATATACACCAGTGCAAGTAGTGATTCATAGTTGGGCCAAGCATTATTGATGTCCCACTTAGGCTGAGTTGGGTTGAGGCACATTTTTTCTAGTTGAAATAAGCATCATTACATAGCCAACCGCAACATCTATTGAGGTTGAGTCACCTCACAACACTTAGATGCACTCAGACTGTGAGTCATGTTGAGGTGCATAAAAACCAGTGTCATTCATAGGTGTGGTGGCATTGAAAGTGGGTCGTTCTATTTGTAAAAAGGCACGGGACCTGGCCTTCAAAGAGCAGTTGATGCCCACATTCCAGCTGCATGCAAGATCAGGTGTGGTGAAAGACAATTTGATCCCTGTTAGACCTACTATGGCATGAGATTTTTGCATGACGAAGGGTAGTGATGCCTAGGTTGGCAACATTAAAATTCCACCAATTGCAATCTCCATCACACATTACAAATTCTGTAATCGTTGTGTTTTCATAGGGGATGGTGGATTTGCCTTGTTACTCTATTACGAGTAGTGAAATCCAAAGTTAACTCATTGTGTTTATTTTTAGGGAACCTGTAGAAGACACATAGTTTGGATGCAAGCTAATGTGGAGTGGATGCATTTTTTTAACTAGAGCTAAGTTGTATTGACTTGGAGGAAACAGAAATCAAGGTGATTGGGACTTGTTGATTTGTGGAGCTTGGACAGACTTCATGGAGGTAGATTTAAATCTTGTTTCTAGATGTATGCATGTTTCTTTCCCTAATTTTTTGTATGCTCCTTGCTTTATTCCTTTTTGATTCTTTAAACTTTGTACGTGCTTTGCAAGCACCACATGATAAAGATTTGGGAAAATTTGGAGCTTTGTAAAAATTGAACATATATAAAGTTCCATATGGGGGTTTCTACTTGAAGCATCTAGTATAAGTTTCTTTCATTTTTATTTTGAATAAAAAAACTAAGAATATTAAAAGTTTCTAATTAACCACCAAGCTCCGCACTACTGCTCCAATAGGCAACCAAAAGTGTTATGTTCTAAATTCCTGTCTACATGAGATTCTAGAGTCACATCCTCGTGTGCTTCCAGAGTTTCTTTCTAGCAGGGTTCCTAACTACTTTAGATTCCAGAGTCGCATCTTCATGTGCTTCCATAGTTTCTTTCTATTATGAAAATATTGAGCAATTGATAAACAATGGCATCATCCCTTCTGGAGGGAATCATTGCAGTTCTTCAGCGGTTGCAGATTTCTTCTTTAGTTTGAATAAATTGTTAGGATTTTTTCCACCATGTATTTTCTCCTTCCCTCTTTTTTGGTAGCCACATCATCGTTGTTGGCCCACCATCTTCATCGCCTTGAAGATTGTTCTCTATAATTTTTCACAAGATCTTGGATCGAAATCATTACTTTCCAATATGTGCACACGTGAGTAGTTTTCAAAGGCACACATCATCTAGATTTGGATTCCAAAATCACCCATTCTTTTTGTTTGGCTTCTTCAATCACCAGTGGATCCTTTTCTTCCTAAGGGGAGAAATTTTTTTTGTAGGCAAAGGATCATATTTTGTCTTTAGGCATCATCATTGGCATGGCAGCTCTTTCATTATGGGGGTGATTCATATCTTCATTTTCTTTTCCTTCATCATTTTTTTCTTATCCTCGGTTTTCATTTAGAGGGGATGTTGGATTAAATTAATCATCCTTAATATCTACTCTAGTGTTTAATGAAAACTTAGGAAAAAATCATCTAGTTCTGATTGTGAGTGTTATTGCATTAATTATGCATTTCAATCATTCATGTGCTTTATTCTTTGTGTTGCACACAAGATAAAGTCACTTAACCGATTCATACATTATGTTATCTCACTCCTCTCTCAATCAAAACTCCACCATTCAAGGATCTAAGTTGATTTGGTCTTTTGATAACTCGGTTTTAATAGGACACTTGTCATTCTTGAAATGTGCATCCTAAACCGATAACTTTGTAACCATTCCTAATGTTATTCACTTCATTTTGTGATCAGTTTCATCTTATTGATCTTGCATCAATATTGGTCCTACTATTATGTATATCTCTCCTATCATATTGTCACAACCTAGTTAATAGGACATGGCATTCATCCATGGGTATTACATCACACATGACTTCATCCTTATAATTTTTAATCTAAAAACTAATTAAATTTTGCTCAATTACCAAAATTTGATATCCCTTTTGTAGCCAAGAGACCTTTTATGGACTTGAGTGCACCATATTCTTCAATTTGAGCTTCCCTACGATTTTTTTATACCAAATTATCTGTACTACCTCTATCCATAATGACCTTTTAACATTTTCCACTTAATTTACACATAGTTTTAAATAGATTTATTCTTTGTATTGAGTCTTGCTTCTCCTTTTTTTTATTTTAACAATGCTCTTTTCGATATTATTAACTCCCCTTACTCAAAATGTATAGGGTTCACAAAAACATATGTGAAGTTTGTAGAAATATGAGGTGGAATTGAACTTGCACTACCAACTCTAAATATCCTATATTAATTAAGTCTTCCACAACCAAGCAACAGAGCAAGTAAAATTTGATGAGATTGATAGTTATTTTATGTGGTCCAAAACTTCATGATCACCAACCAAGAACACATATTGTCCTATCATTTTTTCCCACATCTATTGAAGGCTTCTAAAGGAGGATTAAAGCTTCAAAAACTCAAATATGTTATGTTCAGGTGAAGTCAGGATGGAGAACTTACAAACCTTCCTTAAGTAGTTTCAAATCTTTCAAATTGTTACACCCCGTTGTACGTTTACCTATTACCTATTAATTTGATAGGGTAAATTACTACACAATTGAATGTATTTGGAATTTTGATTGGATATATATATGGTTGCACTTTGTTTATCTAAATCATTGGAAAATTATGAATTAATGATTATTTCATTTGATGGTATATAACGGAATGAATGGTTATTGAATTTGATATTCTAACTATGAGATATATAATGAAAATGCTTGTTTTGATGAATGGTTGACTACTATGAAAATGTGTTAAGTTGGATGTAGATTCAGAGTCAATCGTCTAGAAGCAAGGGGAAGTATCACTCAGGAGAAGGACTTGGTCGGGTAACCTATAATGAAACCTAATTGAGCTTACACACACTCACTTATAGAATGATTGAGTCAAGTCATAGTTTTGGGAATTGGTAAGTCATCCTTTAGTATGATGTGTTTGCATTAAGAAGGATCTTGATTTCTATTAAGAGAATTCTTGGATTATTTTTAGTGCTTGGTGCTTGCGAGTTCTTCTTTATATTGCTTTACTTGATTGATGAGATATGTATACATGTGCATGTCGACGATAACCCATACACGTGAGATAATACATACATGAGAATACGTAAGTAGGCGTACCTATGCATGCTCATGGATAGATTGCTCATGGGCATGGTGATATCGAAAGGACAATGAGACATGTATGTATATATATACATCACATATATATACCTATAAATAAGATAGCAATTGTTTATGTGATTGATTGTATAATTAAATGTATATGTATATGAGATATATGCATATACATATATATATACACATGTTGATATACATGTATGTGTTGACAAATGGGAATGTCCATATGATTATGACGATATATGTATATGTATGTATACATGAATATAGATATGTATATACAAACGATATAGTATATGAAATGTTAACTTGATCTCATTCATTCGAGTATCAAGTGGATTATTTAGAAAAACTTATTTGTCAAAGAATATGTGTATATATATATATATATATATATATAAATAGTGTTAAATTTTATTTAGTAATGTTATATATATACATATATATATATGTATATTTATATATAATATTATATATGCTTTGGCTGATTTATTGGATATATAATATGGCTGCTATAATGTGAATATAGTGCTTCATATAGTAGTGCAATGCTAAGTAATCAAACTGCATATGTTAGCATTGATAAATGCGATGGAAATGCATAATTTTTTATCTGTTGCGCATAGTTCATATTTAAATGAATAAAGCATAATGCTAAAGTGTTGTGCACTATACAAAGAAATTAGTTGAGTTAATGATTAAACAGTGCTATAAAAAGGTAAGTCGACTCAAATGATATGTATCGAAAACTTTGGCTAGGACCAAGTTAGCAAAGTGAAATGCAGCCAAAAGAGTATTGACTTATTCTTTTGTAGACAGTAAGCTAGATAATAGGGAATATGGTGAATTGTTGGCTCCATATTATGAACTTTGTGATTCATTGGAAGTCTCTTGATCTTGTAAATCAATTTCCAGATTAGAACATGTGCAATATGAATCAGTCAACATGTTGTTGGCAAGCAAAGCATCGACCTATTGTCTTGTTTGGATAATTTTTAAGATATGGATTTTCCACCTTTTATTATCAAGTTGAGTCAACTGAATTGAGATGAGAAGTGCCATTTCATGGGCCTTGTTTCTAGCCCAAGTAGATGTTGGTTTCTGGGTATAAATAGAGGCACTCTTACCTCATTTGGATACACTTCTACTCTGCATTATTACACTTCTTCATTATGTTGCATTTTATTTGAGAGGTTCTTATTTTGTTGAGAGATATTTTGTGAGGAAAAATTAGTGAGAGGAATTCAGAGGGATTTGTTGCTAAGCTGATTTTAAGAGGGGGCCAACCTTAAGAACCAGTGTTTCAGTTGTGTTAAATCAATTAACATCCATGAGATTCTATTCTCTTTATGTTTATCTATTTTTTTGAAAGATTGAATGCCTTGTGTGTTTTAATTGTAATTGCATTTGATTGCTTGAAAAAGAGTAATAATCTATTTGCTTATTGGAAAGAAAAAGAGTATTTTTGATATGATTTCCTTATGAGTGTTTGTACTTACTCCATACTAAGGAGATAGTTTTTGTTGTCAATAGTATCATATACTGGAATCGATGAAACAAGAATAGCTTATTCATTTTCTATGCAAAGTTACTTTATAGACTTAGAAATCTCATATGTTATACTTGGGAATATTAGAATATCCATTGAAGGAGGTAACTTATGCTTATGCTATTACTAGTAGAGATACCATTGGGTTATGGGAAAAGGGGAATAGGTTATTTCTAAGTTTAATGATTACCTATTGAAGGAAATTACCTATGCATAGATTATAATGGAGTAAAGTCAAATCAAGCTATAGTAGTGTATGTGAATAGGATGATTGTCACTCAAAATACTGAGTGAGAATACTTTGGCCAAATTAGTGTGATTTCCCTTGGCTGCACTGTCAATTCATCGTGTTCCTTTTGTGCATGCTAATTCAAGATTGTAGTGTGTACAAGTTCTAGTTATGTAGGGCACAACACTAAGCTTAGAGTGGTTGTAGTTATGAGGTTACTCCACCAATCTCTTTGTTGAAGGGTAGGGCCATCTATCAGATGATAGATGTGCAGGGGACCATATTTGAGTTTGTGGTTGGTTGAAAATTACTTGAGTGATGCTTCTCCTCCTTAGCTAGAAACCAAGATTTGAAAGGAGATTCTTGGACCATCTATATCTATTTCTTTGAAGCTCGATTGGGCTATGTATATATTTTGTATACAATCTTTGGCAAAATTGTAATATGTGGAATATTATATTGGAAATGAAATCAATGCTTGGAATTTGTTATGTCATTTATGCTCATTTGATCTCCTTTGGAAAAATATTTTTTTTATAGCAATGGTTATGAAACATAGTTTATTTACTTGAAAGTGAAAACTTAGGAAATTTACTTGCGTAAACAATTGGCATGCTACATGTGGTATCAGATCTACCAGGTTTAGCTCTAGAACCTTTGTGCTCACCATAATTTCCATCCAACATTGAATGAGACAATTTTTTGGAAATCTTATGCCAAGATAGTGTGTCTCAGTTTAACTGCAAGAAAGTCGGTAATTGGGAATGAGCGCTACCTAAAAGCCAAGAAGGAAAAAGAGGCCATTACCATGAAAATGATGTATGGTTAAGCAATACTAAAACTATCATTCACGCTCTTTCTCAGATTAGTGAAGTAAAGAGAAGGATGAAGGAGGAGGCCAATTTCAACTATTTACCTCCAGTTTCACTAGCAAAGACTGATTCCTTGTCACTTTCCAGGGATATGCCCTCGGAAGGGAGTGTTAGTCCATCATTCATATTTAGAGACCCAAGAGTCCTTCCTATGTTGAAATTGATTGTAATTTCCTCAAGTAATGAATCAGAGGGTTATGTTCCTCATAGCTATGTATCGGATGATAAATCTGAAGGTTACTACCCCTTTTAGGATAGATATGAGCAAATGAGAGATGAAAAAAAATATAAGGGGTACACCTTGTTGATTTATGTGTTTGAGAGTGAATCTAAGGGATACTGTCCACTAGACTATTTGAATAGTCACTCTATGTAAATTAAAAGGATATTGAGATCCTTATGAATAATCATGTTTTTACCAAAACCTTGTGCTTAAATATTATGTGAAATTTCTTTTATATGTGAATGAATGCTCATTTAAATGTTTTCCATAAGATAGTAAGAAGATGATTGAATCAAATAAAGATGAACCTTCAGGTATAACCCTTTTCTTGTAAAGGATGGTGAGAACAAGGACTAATCCTGGAGGGGTTAGGAAGTCGAACAAGGTCCAGAGGGTGTTGAAGCCAAATTGGATCAAGTTTTGGCTATCATTCTACTAGTACAAAAACAAGAATATATGACTGAAAAAACTACTTAAAATTGCTTATAAATGACTGAACTTGATCACATGACCATTAGTAGTTTATTGCCAGTCATTTATAGCGCGACCAGATTGATTTGGTAGTATATTTAGTCATTGATTTAGTCATTCATTGTTGTAATATAGTCACTTATTTAGTCATTTTTTTCTACTGATATATTTAGTCATTGATTGTTGTATTCTGGTCACTTATTTAGTCATTTTTTATTCACTGATATATTTAACTAGTTACTTATTTAGTTGTTGATTTAGTCATTGATTGTTGTAATTTGGTCACTTATTTAGTCATTCTTTTATTCTTTGATATATTTAGTCATTGATTGTTGTTAAGTAGTCACTTATTTAGTCATTTTTATTCACTATTCACTGATTTTTGTCAATTGGTAGTATATTTAGTCAATTTAATTATTAATTCATGTCAATTAGTAGTATATTTAGTCATTTTAATTGATTGGTATTTTAGGATTTAAGCATAAAACATATAAATACACATCAATCATCAATTGCACACAATAAGACAACCATTGAGAAGGAAAAATCGATGAAATTTATTAATAAAAGAAAGGTGTTTTAATTATAGCTTAGAAATAGAGTATTACAATTGTTATTTGCAGTCACAAGACTAAAAATCCGAGTTACAATATTGCATATAAATGACTGCAAGAAGGAAAATTCTCCAAAAAACTTCTACAATGATGGAAATGCATGCTTGAAGCCCTTCAATGTGGGCACATTCCCCTTTCATCTCTTAAAAATTCTACAACGTGGGCAATATTCTTGGATCAAGTTGTAACTTGTAGAATCCAAGAAGGAGAGTGTTCATCATGTCCCATATTTGAATCTCTCTCCTTCAATGTAGTAAAAAATAACCCAACTAGAATCTTTCCTCCTTTATATGCAATGTGCCATCTTATATGAGCAATAGGGTGTTGCCTTTTGTGCCATGAATGAAGTTGTGCCTCCATACAACCAATAAAATTACTATTAGTCTCAATTCATAAAGAATAAAAGTGCATTGTATATTCCAAGTTTACAAAAGAAAACACAACAAAAAGATATTTCAATTAAAAAACTACATAGCCTTGTCAACAAATGCCTTAAATAGAGTATAAAACATAGCCCTGAAATATGCATATTGAACCCTTGATTTCAGAACCTTGTTCAAATTTTAAGAAAGGTGATATGCTCATATTATAGAATGAAGTTGACCTTATAGAATGAAGGTTGCCAACACTAACTAGACTAGAACAACATTATCAACAGAAATTTCCTGAAAAACCAAGCCCAAGAATGCCAATAGACTTAATTAGACAACAAAAATTTCAACCCTGGTTCATGTGTTGTCTGAGTAAAGACCTGTACCATGGAAGATTCCATTTATACATAAATTCCAAATTAAGTTGATGAGAAAAGATCTTTGATATCCAACTGGGAAGCCTTAACATCCAAAAATTACTAACCTGATGTCTCACAACAAGTTTCCCAACTGTGACATCATCTTTACTTAAGAAATCAGATATTGATCCACTGCCATATTGAATCTCATAGGATTCTCCTTCAAAAATAGAAAATTATCTATATTAATGGGTGAAGCCACAATAGTGGTTTAAAATTCGAGTGAAGAAGGAAAACTTCCAAAAAACTCACCCATGCAAAAAAAAATCATTTTTAGGGGTTCGAGCAAACTCAAGGTTTGAAGGTTCACTTGAACCAAGGTTCGAGTGAACCCCTTTACATGTGGAACCCACATTTCCAATTTGTGGAAAGGGGGTTCGCTTGAACCCCCCTTTTCCCACCTTCCCACCCGCCGACAGAAAAAGACTCCAGATTTTTTCACTTCGAAGCTTGGTTTGAACATGAAAATGGTAGAATTTTCACAAACCCAACTAGAATCAGGTAGTCCTTGGAATGAGCTATCCAACAAATATAATTTTGATATTTTTTGGTTTTATTATGTATTTTTTTTTTTAGTTTTATTAAACATAGGTTTTTCACCGAAAATGGAGGTCTTTGTTCTGCACATGTGGAAAAATAGCAGATTATCAAAAAAAAAAAAATTGAAAAATATGAGTGCACCAGATATTGAAGTCCTTGATCTAAAAAAAAATAAAAAATTGATATATACAAAAAAAGTTACGCGTTATACAGTTGTGCTATGTCTGAATTAAAATTGGTTCGACTTCGAAACTTGATTAAAGAAAAAATATTCAATAAAAAACTATCTAGCCAAGTGGAAGCACTAGATATCAGAGTTAAAAATCTAAATTCAAAATAATTATAATTTTATCCTTCATGGAAAAAAATTTATGCATTATATGGTGTGCGTCACTTTTTAAAAATGTTATTTTCTAAAAAAAATTAGTTTTTCGTAAGAGATGAAAAAAGAAATGCAATCTGATTCCAAAAATTTTGAAAAAAATATTTTTAGAATCTACAGACAAAATGTGATGAGACTCTAGTTTGCATCATCTTCAAATTCCTCACGGTTTAGCCGCTATAGGTGCCCGAATGTGAAGATTTAGTTTAAAATAATTATTTCAGTGTCCAGTTTGGCCAAAAATTGTAAACCACTATTGTGGGATCACCCTAATTTTTTAGAAACTTCCTTAATATCCCCCTGTAAGCACACTAAACTAAGTGAGGTTGAGGGTTTGAAGTATAGTACCATCTTCTTGGTATGTGCTTGACTTTCATGACTTGTATCTTGAATGAAAATAGCAAGCTAGTTGCACTGTAAAATCATTGTTACAAAAATAACCACAAAATCCTCTTTAATTAAAAAAATCCTTCTAGATATTTCAATTAATTTATAAGAGAGATAATTTCACTATCCAAACATCCATCAATCTATTTATTGTATATAATTTGCCAAAATTCAGAATTTGAATGTAATGAAACTAAATATAATTACCAAAGATTTGACACCAAAATGTAGTACAAACTAAATTGTCTGACAAAATGCCTCAAAGAGATGTCATCTCATAGAATGAAATGATATGATTATAGAATGTGCACAAAATGGATTTTGCAAGGAAGCTCTCAAAATCTTTGAATTAATAAAGCACTCTAGAACACTAACATTGTAAGCTTTGCTTGTGTTCTAGATGCATGCAGTCATGCAAGTTTAGTGGATGAGGGTTGCACATACTTCACACGTCAGTAACCCTTATTGGATTAAATATATAGTTGATCATTAGGTGTGCATGGTTGACCTTCGTGCCCATGTTGGCTATCTTGAGGACACCCTAAACATTATTATTGAGATATTGGTTAAACCTTTGGTTCTTGTGGATCATATATGAATATAGGTTGAGTATTCCAGCAACACCACTTTTTTAGTTGGATCCTAAAAATGTTGCAACTTATGTTCAAATAGTAAGGAGATTGATGAAAGGTAGAGGGATTAAAATTATACCTGCATGTAGTTGGATTGAAGGGCATAAATGGTACATTTTTTTGTGTGTAGGAGACAGATCACATCCACAAACATGGGAGATCTATGCAAAATTAGAGAAATTAGCTTGGTAAATGAAGGCACCGGGATATTTCCAGATTCAAGACTTTTACTCAATGCTATGGAATAGAAGAAAAAATAATCATTTATTTGCCACCATAGTGAAAAGTTAGCAATTGTATTTGGTTTGTTAAACATGGCCCCTGGTACAACTATTAGAGTTGTTAAGAGCCTTCGAGTATGTTCTGATTTTCACACTACATCTAAATTCATCTCCAAGATTGTTGCAAGAGAAATTGTTCTAAGAGATGTGAACTATTTCCATCGTTTTAAACAGTGATAATGTTCTTGTGGATAATATTGGTGATGTTAAATGAAACAATCTAAAAAATTGGCTTACATTATAATAATGTGCACTACATCAGATATCCAGTAATAATGAAGGGACATCCATCAAATCATAATAGCAAGGATTTTTTTTGTCAAATGTTGTAGTTACAAGTGCCCTGCTAGACATACATGAAAATGTGGAAACAATATACACAAGGAAAGCAATTTTTTTCAAAAAAATGCCTCACAGAAATTTGATATTTCATTTTATAGTTTAACCATGATACCACACCATTTTGACATGATCCTAGTGGTGATGTGGGATGTTACCACTAAACTGCACCATTATTGCTTGACTTTTGTGGTAATACAGGATGTTACCACTACACTGCATTGTGTCTTCTTGGATCTTGCAGGGATTCATGAGAAGTATTTGATTTACCACCATACTACACATTTATTGCTTAGTGTTTGCAGTAATGTGGGATGTTATCGCTACACCGTACCATATCTTCTTGGCTCTTGTTGTATTATGAAACTTCTCATGACCATCTACTACCTTGACTCAATAGTCTTATGAAACTTGTCAATATTTATGGGCACCTTTTAAATTACATTCAAATCTATAAGGAAACTATCCTATAGGGATGACAGTCCCAAGAAACATGGCAATGGCTACACCAATAAATAGTTAACTAGAAACCATGAATTTTCAATGCATAATGGAGAATATACAAAGAGTTAAGTCATTGAGAAAACATCCTTGGAGAATCATCATCAAAAGTATGACAATCTAAGATTTCATAGTAGAAAATCATATACCCTCAAATACCTAACTGTCATAATAGACCTAGTGATAGCTTTCAGAGTCATAAGAATAAATTCATAAAATAATAGATGTAAGAGCATGAAAAGACATTGAGATGGAAGGGATGCTGGTAGAGTTGAAGAATCAAACTTGTAGTGAGAAGGAGAACAAAGTAATTTATAGTCAAGAGCATCATGGTAGTTTCTCAGGTGACTATATTTGGGCAAGGAGATAACTTAGTGACAAAATTACCATCAAAACAATAAGGATACTCAAAACCCTACCAAACCCTAGGGTATTTTTCATCACCTTGTAAAGATCTGAAACATGCATGAAAATATTCACAAAGACAAAAATCATCTCTATTTTTTATGATCACAAAAAGTAACCAAAATTTAGATTTACAAGTGATGAAAAGAAGTACATGAAAATTATATTATGTTGATTTAAAAAAAAAAAAACTTAACCATTAACTATCCAATACAATCTAACAAAATACAAATATACAATGAAATATTATGATTAACAAAATGATAAATTTAACAATTATCTTAAGGTAGACAAAAAAAATTGTGCAAGTGAAAAATAACACCCTTAGATTATTGTGATCAAATAACATTTACATCATTTTCAAGCAATGGTTTTTTAGATCCGTCCAGCTATACAAAAATCAAATCAAATTTGTAACAATCTCAAAGATCTGAAGGTTTGAAAATCTGATATTTTTTAGATCTATTCTTGGGTGTATCCTGTAAACTTCATCATAGAAGGATGCGTCATCACCTCATTTAGACTTGGATGTGGATTTGCCTTTTTTTTCCATAGAATCCAAAATAGGCCTAACAAATGCTGGAAAAAATAACCCTGTAAACACGCAAAAGGAAAAGCTAAATCAGTAGTAATTTACTAATTTTCATTCAACTTCTTTGTAATCATTTTAAGTACCTGATTCTATTGTACTTTAAAGATTTATAAAATGAATTTTAGCTATTCAAATAGATTAAATAGTTTTAAGTTATAAAACTAATAAATAGGCTTTAGCAATTCAAAAAAAAATCCACTTCTAAAATTTTAAATATCTTTATTGTGTCCATTTACCATTGTTAGAGAGTTGCAAACTGTGAATTGTCCTCTATCCAATTGAGAAAGGAAGAACATTGTCAAACAATGATTGAATCATAATAAAGAGTCCAAAAAAAATGAAAGTTATTGTCAAATGGTGACAAAGATCTATCCTCTAAGTCATTTGCACATGGTGATAGAGAACACAACGAGTAAGAAGTAAAAGAGCACTGAATCATAGCATTGTAAAATTGTCATGAGTTATGCAATGAACTTCATTATTCTTTTGATCACAAAGGATATCAAGATAATAACCAGCATACTGATGTGCACAGAGAATTTTCATGGAGTGAAAACTTCCTTACAAAGCAATTACCACAACATATTTTGAGGTGAATTGCACCTGCTATTTAATGTTAATATGGATATTTTTTAACCTATAATTAATTGTTGTAGCATAATAGATAGGTTAAATATTTTGTCATATGCCATTGTTTCAAATTCTAATTTTCTATACCTTATTCTAGGAGCAAATCACAAGGGGAGTCTATACATAAGACACCATTACATTTCAAATTCAAAATTGTTGGCTCTTTCACAATTGTTTGCTTCATTTATTTGATCTAAGATAGCCTGCTGTATAGAAGATGCTCTCAAAATCACAGAAAAGTCCTTTATTTCAGGATGATTTTTCAAAATCTTCCCATCATAAAAATGAACAAAATCATTAGTCATTAACCTAAAATCTACAAAAGTTTCATCAAATTCTACTTTTCCACTCTCTTTTCCACTCTCTTTTCCATTCTAAATTTTCTTCCCAATTTCATCCTTGAAGAACTTCCTCAGCCTGTAGATCCTGTTGTTAGCCATAACTTTACCAGGTTTCAAGGATAGCTTTGAGTTCTTTCCCAAGCAGTAATTGACAAAATTCGGCCTTACCAAATTCTATAGGCTAAGGAAGTTCTTCATGGATGAAATTGGGAATAAAATTTAGAATGAAAAAGAGAGTGGAAAAGTAGAATTTGGGTTAATGACGGATGCTTTTGTTCATTGTTATGATGGGAAATATTTTGAATAGTCATCCCAGAATAAAGGATTTTACTGTGATTTTGAGAGCATCTTTTATACAGCAAGTTGTCTTAGATCAAATAAATGAAGCAAAAAAATGTGAAAGAGCCTACAATTTTGAATTTGAAACAACGGTTTCTTATGTATAAACTCCCCTTTGTGATTTTCTCCTAGAATAAGGTATAACAATTTAGATTTGAAACAATGGTATATGAACAGCTATTTGGCCTATCTATTATGCTACAAAAAATAACTATAGGCTAGAACATATCCATATCAGCATAAAATACTAAGTGTAATTCACCTCAAACTTTGTTGTACTTGAGTATGACACTACCTGAGCTTCTGGTGTTTCTAGATGGAACCTATAGCAGAAAAGTGTAGTCTCCATCTGAAGGGACCATCTTCAGAGCTCTTCCCTAAAATGAGGGTTGAAAACATTAGAAGAAAAGAAATACCATAATTGTAAAGTAATAATTTGTATCAATCCAAATGTCAGAAAGTATAATTAAAAAGAAAAATCCTTACAATTGGACCTCAAGTTGGACCAAGTAGATTTATGATTTTATCTTTAGAATGTAGGAACTTTCTCTATCAGAGCTTCACAACCTCAAATTGAACCAAATTTTTTTATGATTTTATCTTTAGAATGTAGGAACTTCCTTTGTTGGAGCTTTGCGACTTCAAATTGGATCTGAATTGGGCCAACAAATTTATGATTTTATCTTTAGAATGTACAAACTTTCTCTATCAGATATTAAAGATCTCTGGTTGGATGTGAAATTGGACCAACAGATTTATGATTTTATCTTTAGAATGTAGGAACTTCCTTTTTCGGATATTCAGAAATTCCTATACTCAGGATCTGCTTCCGAGCGAAAATACCCGAAAGTTTTTTAGGTCGGCTGAAAGTACTCTCCAACCTGGTTATGTCACTAATAGAAATCCAAGTTTTCCTGAACCTTCCATACCCGAATGTTGTATCACAATTAATTCTTCCTACACATAAAAATGCCACATATTAACCCCTTCTAAATAAAATATTTAATTATCATAAAACCATAATTAATAAATCATTTCAATTTTAGAAAGAATTTGATGTCATTTACTATAAAAAAAAAAGTTGTATAAATCACAAAAAATCCATGAAGCCTCCTAAATTTAGCTTAAAGAAATTTTACAGGATGGGTTTAAGCATAAGAAGCTTTCTACTATAGCTCTCAATGAATGTATTATAATTAGAAAACAAAATTCTTCACACTTGAAGTAATGCAATCAAAAATTTATTCCAAAAGTATGTTAACAAGAGTTAACTAAAAGTGATTACCTCTTGCTGCAATAAAGAGCCTATAACTCTGGTTGATATGCAGAGTGGTTGTGTTATATCAATTATGTATTTCATTCAAACACAACCCATGTTTAACGGCCTATTCTAGAGAGTGATCAATACTTTCTAAATCTTATGAATGTTACTTAAAAGTGTATAGCTTAAACTACAAATCAAGTTTGTTAAATACTTGAATGCAATCTTGGGTTACCACAAACTTTAATAATGTGATATGCTAATGACCATTATGTAAATTATTAAAGAAAGACCCATTCTATATAGGATACATTTCCTTGATCAGTTTTATATACCTTAATGATCAAACACAAGCTTCCTACACACTCTAGGATACAATCCAAGATCATACCACAACCCTGTCAAGACAGCTAATTTTCTGACCCTAGATTTGAGGTTTTTTTTAATACCAACAAAAGCATTGGTAAGAGCATGATGAGGGTACAAACCCTAGGCCTTCGTAGAAACATAAACCATAAATCTAGAGGATTAGTGAGGTTTCAATACCAGAAATATTGAGACATTGTAGCCAATAACAAAATCTTGCAATCTAAAGATTGGAGCTAATAACAAGCACACTATGTAGCTCAGTGACATTTGTAAATGCAATCTACGGTAAGAAGAATGACAGTAACTTGAGGTGTGATAGCCAAAAAGATGTTGAGCAATGACAAGATAATAAAGCTAAAACCTTGCATAGTAAAGTGGAGATTTTAATAGTGAGTTTCCTTACCCCCTTGCTAACCTTAAGGGTTTTTCAAATGCTATTAGCAATGTTAGAAAAGGCAAATGGAATCAGGGAATGATTTTCCAAATGAAGCAATAGTGGTAATCACAAGCTCAATTTTTCTTCTTATCCATTTTATAATGGAGGTAGTGGATTGCATGTTTGAGTAGTGTTTTGAAACTCATCAAAGATGGGAGAATAGTGAATAATACCTTGTGGACTATGAAGTAGTGACAATAAGGTTGAAGGATCTTAAGACCCACAATACCATGAAATAATGAGTCCCCTGTAGTAGGTAATTAGGCAGTCTATAGGGCATATTTTGATTTTATAAAAGGATGCTCATGAAAGGAATCTTCAAGTGACATTGAGTGAGTTGTTTGAGATTGCATTTGAGGGTGCAATATATAGTCTTAAAGGCAGTTAGAAAAGCAATAAATGTGCAAGAAAATCAAATTGTACACAAAAAACAATTCAAAATGTTATCTTGCATAATGCATTGAGTTTGAAGACAAAAATTTCATTGTATCTTGACAAAATTAGTGACCTTAATGGTCAATCACTGGAAACCATGATTTTAAAACATGTTATTGTGCTTATGGAGGCAGCATTTTAAGCAAGGTAGTGAGTGGTGGTTTGGAACAATGGCAGGTATGAAGGACTTGCTTTATATGCATACTGTGTAGTCTCACTTAAGACAACATTCTTAGAAGAGATTGAAAGTGGATTAAGGAACTCAAGGGTTACCATGATAAGGATTAAAGAAAATACTGAGATCTATTTAAAATTCATTATCATGAAGATATTAAAGATGTCACATGCAAAACCCTAGCAGTTGGAGTAATGAATAAAGTGCCAAAGAGGATAGTGTGGTGGGGAATATTTAGGAGATCTCCACATTATCTAATCACAGGAAAATACATCATTTATTTATTTTTTAATATTAAAATAAATCATTCTAAACCCTATATAGGATACATTGATACTTCAAAAGCATTTGATTTATTAAAAGAAATCAATACTAAACCCTATATAGGATACATTGATACTTCAAAAGCATCTGAAGGAATTTGAGCATTCTAAACCCTATATAGGATACATTGATACTTTAAAAGCATTTGATTTATTTATTTTAATTAAAAGAAATTATTCTAAAACCTATATAGGATACATTGATACTTCAAAATCATCTGAAGTAATTTGAGATTATGCAAATATATGTCAATTAAATACCTAGATTACAAATAGTAGTGCAAATAATGTAACCCTTGTTGAGCAGAGCAAGAATGAGATAAGAAGTATTGAATCCTATGCCTCCTTTCACGCACATCTCCTTACTATTCTCTATCATTCTTTACCGAAACACTTCTCCATTTTGGCAGGATAGCCTGAAAATAAGGTTTCAACGAAGGTTTTAGAGTATGTTTATTAAAATAAAAACTCCATTTTGGTGGGCTATGCCTAAAAATAAAATTTCGACAAAAGTTTTAGAGTATTTTGGTAGGTTATATTCTTGATTCCATAAATGATTTATTCAAATGGATTGTGACTAAATAAATGACTTACTATTTAGTCATTTTTATTTGTGTGACTAATTAAATGACTAACTATTTAGTCATTTTTATTTGTGTGACTAAATGACCAAATTAGTCATTTATTTACTCATTTATAGTTGAGTTGCAAACAATTAGTATAATTTAATCATTTTTAGTTGTTGTGACTAAAATTTTTAGTCACCTAGTCATTTATTTGCCAAATTCTACTAGTGTTCATGAAATGAATGCAAGGTTGGGAAATATTGAGTAGGAAGTAAGGGGAAAAGATAGAGTAGAACAAGAAGTATTGATTAATAAAGAAGTCCCTATCAATGAAGGTGAGGGGGATAATTTTCATGATCATATTCATATCCACAAACATGAGAATAAGAAACCAGACTCTCAATCTAAAGGAACTAGTAGGAAGAATTTGACTACAAAAATTTCTAGAGACATGAGGAAAATAATTCCACCAAAATTTGAAGGTAGCACCAGCGGGGAAGAAGCTGAGGCATGGCTGATTCAGATGGAAAAATATTTCAAGATCAAAAACTATTATGAGGTCATGAAAGGGGTATGGGGAGCCTATCAGTTAGCAGGAGAAGCCTCTAACTGGTGGATGAAAAACAAAATGGAAATCGGGCTTAGTTCTTTGAAATTTACATGGAAAGAGTTTGTGAAAATATTCTAAAAAGATGGCTACCCCAACTCTTTTAATGAACAAAAACTCACTAATTTTTAAAATCTGAAACAAGGAGATGTCAATAAATGAGTACTGGGGAAATTTCACCTATCTGTTACGTTATGTACCAATGTATCAAAAGGATGTTTTTGCATATAAGGAAATTCATTATGGGGCTTAATATCCAGATTGGTGGTGAAGTAGATGTTCATGGTCCAACCACTATGGACCTAGTTTATGAGAAGGTTGTTAAGCAAGAGTAGAATCTCAAATCCATCTCCATTCACCAAGAGAATAGGAACCGTAAGTTCATATGTAGCACCCTTAGGATCCTATGATGTTATCCTAGGAATGAACTAGCTTTGGAAGCATAGAGCCAAGGTAGATTGTCATGCCAAAACAGTAAAGTGATTGGATGATTTAGGTAACCAAGTAACGCTACAAGGGATACCTAGGGAAGTCAAGTTGTGTCAAATCTCTACCATGCAATTTCTTAGGACCAAGAAGAAAGGATGCAAGCTATTTACAATAAAGATGGAAAATCTTGAGTAATATAAGGAATTTATTTCTCAATATGGATTTGACAATTGTGGGCCATAGGATCACCAAGAGGTAGAAGAAGGTGAAATGATGGAAACTAGAGAGATGGATATGTAAAAATATCCTATCTTATGAAATTTTGTGGAAGTGTTTCCAAAGGAACTACCTGGACTACCACCAAAAAGGATATTTTATTTCTCCATTGATATAGTGCCAAGATTGAAACCTGTTTCCAAAGTGCCTTATAGAATGACTACAACTAAGTTAATGGAGTTGAAGGCATGTCTAAATGAATTGTTATCTAAGGGACCAATAAGACCCAGTGTTTCACCCTGGGGAGTGCTAGTAATCTTTGTGAAGAAGAAGGATGGTAAACTACGCTTGTGCATAGATTATTGAATGCTTAAAAAAGCTACAATAAAGAACAAGTACCCATTGTCTCACATTGATGATATTTTTTATCAAATGTAGGAAGCTATTGTGTTTTCTAAGATTGTTCTACGATCTAGATATCACCAATTAAGGATCAAAGATGAAGAAATTTTTAAGACTACTTTCAAAACCAGATATGGGCATTATGAGTTTATAGTCCTATCATTCGGACTTACTAATGCGTCGGCAACAATTATAAACCTAATGAAAAATGTGTTTAGGGATTTCCTAGATAAGTTTGTTTTGGTTTTCTTGGATGATATCCTAATTTATTCCAAGAATGAGGAGGATCATTGCAAGCATTTGGAGATAGTTCTTCAATGATTGAGAGAACATAAGTTGTATGGGAAACTCTCTAAATGTACCTTCTTTCAAAAGAAAATATAGTACCTTGGACACATGATTTCAATTAATGGTATCTTAGTTGATCCAACCAAGATCAAGGCAGTGCTAGAATGGCTAGTGCCCAAAAATATCTCTAAGGTAAGAAGTTTTATGGGTTTGGTATGATAGTATCAAAAAAAATTTGCAAAATTTTCCCGAATATCCTTTCCTAGTACTTATTTGCAGAATAAAGGGAAGAAGTTTGAGTGGGCAGAAAAATGCCAAGCACATTTGATCTACTCAAGGAGAAGTTGAGTACTGCTCCAATTTTGAAAGTACCATATCCTAATGGTTACTTCACTATTATCACAGATGCATCGACAGAAATATGAGGTGGAGTCTTAATGCAAGAAGGGCAAGTAATAGCTTATGAATCAAGGGAGCTAAAACCCTATGAACAAAATTATGCTTCGCATGATTTAGAGTTAGCAGTAGTGGTTCATGAATTGCAGATGTGGAGGCATTACTTGTTGGGAAATCCTTTTGAGATGAAAGCCAATCATCACAGTTTGAAATATCTATTTACCCAACCTAATCTAAATGCACGACAAAGAAGATGGTTGGAGTTGATATTTGATTATGACTTCAATATCAGCTACATCAAGGGAGAATAAAATCGGGTTGTCGATGCCTTAAGTCATAGGAGACATATCGCATCAATAGTGATAATCCAAACTAACTTTAAAGGCCAAGTGTTGCATAAATGCAAAAAGGATGAGTATTATGTGCAAGTTAAGCAAGCACTCATAAGAAATCTATGAGATGCAAGGTATGAGGCATTTCACTTTGAACCCAATGGATTGCTAAGGTATAAGGGAAGAATGTATGTTCCTGAATTTGAAGAGTTAAGAAATCTTGTGTGGAAAGAAGTTCATGAAGCACCATACTTTGGACATCTCGGTGTGACAAAAATGTTGGCCAATGTGAAGCCATTATATTTTTGGAAAGGGATGAAAGGCGACACTGCTAGATTTTTGGCTAGATGCATAGAATGTTAAAGGGTGAAAGTTGAACATCATCATCCTACAGGCTTATTATATCCACATGATATTCTAGAGAGTAAGTGGTAAGTAATTAGTATGGACTTTGTGCAAGGATTACCTATGTCAAAGAATAAGCACAATTCCATGTTAGTGGTTGTGGACAAGCTTACTAAGGTAGTGCATTTCATACTTGGGAATCTAACTAATGGAGCTCCTGTCATAGCTCAGAAATTCATTCAAGAGGTATTTAGATTGCATGAAATTCTTGAGAATATTATCTCGGATAGGGATGCACGTGTGACCTCAAGGTTTTGTCAAACCTTATTTTTTGCACTTGGGACTCAACTGAATATAAGTTCAATATATCATCCGAAAATGGATGGAAAAACATAAAGGGTGAACCAAGTAATTGAAAACCTACTAAGAATGTATTGCATGGATCAAAAATACAAGTGGGAAGATTACTTACCTTTAGTGGAATTTTATTATAAAATTTCTTATCATTCTACAACTAAGATGGCTCCTTTCGAAGCATTGTATGGCCGAAAGTTTCTAACCCCTATAAGTTGGGATAAACTTGAAGATAGGGTGAGTCTTGGGCTAAAAATTTTGGATGAAAAGGAGGAATAGGTTAGAATTATTAAGCAAAGGCTAGCTAAATCCAATAATAGATAGAAAAATTTATGCGGATGCTAAGCGAGTACCCAAAAATTTTGCAGTGGGTGATAAGGTGTTAAGGGTTAAACCTCATAAGAGTTCCATCAATTTTGGAAAGTCATCCAAACTAGCTTCGTGCTATGTAGGTCCTTTCGAAGTTCTTGAGGAATTGAATCTTGTAGCTTACCAAATCACATTGCCACTAGCACTTGTTCGAATGCATAATGTCTTTCACATTTCCTACCTAAAAAAGTATATACCGGGAGATAATTATGTAATTGATTGGAATGCTTTACAAGTAAAAGATACCAAAGTGGTAAAAATTGAGCCTATCGAGGTGCTTAGAATGCATAAGCTTCACTTGTATAATAGAGAGGTTTTATAGTGCAAAGTCTAGTGGGACCAGTATGCAGAATATTTTGCCACTTGGGAAGACTATGTTGAAATAAAGCAAAAGTTTCCACATGTCTTACATGCTTTTGAAAGTGCTTGAAAATAAAAAATTTGTTTGCTTTTTTAATTTATGTTTGCTACATAAAATACTTGGGGACAATGATTCACAAGGGGGGAGTATGTTACACCTTGTTGTTCGGTTACCTATTTACTATTACTTTCATAGGGTAAATTACTCCATAAGTGAATGTATTTGGAATTCTGATCGAAAATATATATGGTTGTACTTTGTTTATCTAAATCATTGGAAAATTATGAATGAATGTTTATTTCATTTGATGTTATATAATGGAATTAATGGTTATTGAATTTTATATTCTAACTATGAAATGTATAATGCAAATGCTTGTTTTGATGAATGATTGACTACTATGAAAATGTGTTAAGTTGGATGTAGATTCAGAGTCAATCCTCTAAAAGCAAGGGGAAGTATCACTTAGGAGGACTTGGTCAGGTAACCTGTAACAAACCCTAACTAAGCTTACACACACTCGCTTATAGAATGATTTGTTGGGAACAGGTGCCTTAACTTATGGTTTGAACCTTTGAAAAAGACTTGGCGAATTATCATCTTTCTCAGCCTTTACCTCTCTACCATTGGGAACTCTTCATAGAGGCGCGGTATGGTGGTTTACCGCCTTACTACAGGCCTCTGATGCTCTGTTCGTGGTTGGGCGGTGTTACTGCCATACCGTGGGGTGTCTGTCTTGAGCTGGCGATAGTGCGATGGACTGCCATGGTCAGTTTGAAGGTTTACCTCCCTACTACGTGTTGGGTTTTTTTCCTTAGCTTGTTGGCTTGTTTCTCCTTCAGCCTTGGCCTTTTCTTCATGTTTATGGTGTTTACTACCATACCGCGGGCCACCCTATTTGGCGGTTGGGCGATGTTACCGCCTTACCGCGGTGGTCTTCTTCTTCCTTAGCGGTGGCACGGTGAAGTGGCAGCGGTCTGGTGACGGTTACCACCCTACCGCGGTCGGTGCTCGGAGTGACCGTGATGGCCACGATAAGCCACCTACGGTGCGGCCTGGTGATTACCACCATACCGTGGGCGGTGAGAAGGATCACCGCAGTGGCCGCGGTATGACCATTGGTGGTCTGCCAGAGCGGTTACCTCTCTATCGCGATGAGACCTCGTGATCTGCGCGGTAGCGCGGTATGACCGTTGACGGTCTACCAGGCAGTTACCGCCATACTGCAAGGTGGGTCTAGCAGGGTCGCGGTAGTGCGGTAGGATGACGAGATAGGGCTCGACGAAGTCATTGGTGAGCTCGGATGAGCTCATCGCTATACCATGAGGTGGATCGGCTAAGGTAGCGGTAGCACGGTAGATGGCGGGGTGAGCTCGGGTGGGCTCACCGCCATACCGTGATAGGTAACATTGAGCCCGGCAGTAACACGGTAAGTGCTCGGATGAGCTCGGAGCTGGGTTGACCGAGCTGGCCTGAGATAGACCGATTCTGTCAGAGCGATTTGTGAATGTGAAGGCGGCATCTGGAAGGTTGGCAGCATCTTATTGATCGAAGACCAAAGAGGTATTGTCAGTTATTGCAGGTCATGGAAATGGAACCTGATTAAGGTGATGGATTTATTGCTTGGGTGGCTCAATACAATCGGTGTCGATCGGATGCGTGCCTAGGTGGCTCAATGCAAGGAGGACGACATGGGCAAATCTGTTAGTGATATCTTGAGGACGGTTTTGACTATTTGGACAGGTTGGACATGTTGGTGCATGGAAAGAGATTAAGTAATCTCATGTGCAGGTAGGAAATGGGAGAGTCGTTGATAGAGAGAGGTGTGAAGGGTGTTCGAGCAGTATGCTAAGGCATTGCAACTACGAACACTCTGTCTCTTGGATCTGAATGATGTGAACTTGTTGTGAGATCGATTGGTTGTGTTAGCCAAGAGGCTAGTTGTGATAGTCTATTATGAGGAGCTAAAGGGAATATATGTAGTAATGACATATGGATGTCATTGGAACTACATGAAGGGTCTACTTTTGTTGTCTACCTATATTCTCCTATTGGACAACATGTAACACTCCTAGAAGAGCATAGCTCTGTATTTTTGTATTGTAATCCTTTTATTGAATAATACATTCTGAGCTAAGTGTTTTGGAGGGTGGGGTTTTTTACCCAAAAGGGTTTTCCCCACGTATATTTGTGTGTCAATATTGCTTTGTCTTTCATGGTTATCTATTTGTTGAAACTGTTAATTGTTTTGTATTTACTTCTCTCAGAGGATCAATGGGGGATACTTTGTGCCTACTTCCGCTTTATGGTATAGTTGTGTGTGTCTTTGGAGTGATTTTGAATTGAAATCACTAAGCCACTGTTGTCTTAGATGTCTATCTTGATGACAAAATCGAACTCCTTATCCCCAACAAGTGGTATCACAGCTAGTAGATTGTTGCTCTTGATACCAACAAGTGGTATTAGAGCATGTTTGAGGGAGGTCGAGGCTTGATGATACCAACCAGTGGTATCAAAGTCTTCTCCTGGTTGTTGAAGTTCTTGGTATTTCTCCTATGATGTTTTCTTAGCCTGGAAAGCTTGAGGAAGTTTGGAGAAATCAGTTGGTGAGTGATCCTTCGATGAGTGGAAGTTTGTGCTTCTTTGATTCATCATACATTTTGAAAGACACTGGAGATGACTCGAGTTGGTCATGTTGTGGCAACATGGTCTGAGGCTCCTGGCTCATAAAAAAGTTCCTAATGCAAAGGGCGTGAGGGATATTCATGGTTGTGTTGTAGCAAAGCGTGGTGTTCATACTGGGTGTTTGTGTGAGAGGCTCCTTGGTGGTATGGACTTGCTTTTGTTGCTGATCATCTATGGAGAGTTGTGCTTGTGCTTTTTGTTTTTTGACTTAGCACTGAAGGCAGTTTTCTCTGGTGCTTTGATTGCATGGAGGCTATGAAGTGACCTTGGTGGTCTGCAACTTCTAGATAGCCTGGCTCTCTCTTTTTCTTGTGCATGACTGTGGTGTTGGAACTAGTCTGAAATGGACCTGTTGTTCCTATGTGCCTATTTCTTGCATTTGTATGTTTCATATTAATGTCTTTGGCTATGAAGGTTTTCTGTAGACTTTCCTAAAAATTCTATGTTGCATTTTCATGTTCTTTCATTGTTCTGGTTAACCATGATGGCTGTGTGCAGACTCTTGAGTCATCCAGATGAGCAATGAAGATGGAGATGCATGGGTGTTTTATAAACACTGTGTTTTTGCAAGTTTTACATGATCCAGAGAAAACTTGCCTTAAGTGGAGTTGTTATCTACTATTTTCCAGATCTTGGCTTTTGGGGTGTGACTGGATGAGATAGTTGCAGCTCAACATGTCTTAGAGGAGGTGTGATGTCTTCTCTGCATGGGGGTGTTGGTATGTGTTTTACTCATTCAACATTCATGTGGTGTGTGCTTAATGGTTTCTTAGACTATGGTGCTTGAGTTGTGGACGTGATTGGAAAATCAGATCCGGTCTTTGATCTGGTATTTGAGTCATGGTTGTCTACATGGTTGTTCTCTTTGAGATCTCAGTTTTGCAGTTTTCCAGTGTGATAATAGATTTGCAAGGTTGTCATTTGAAGTGGATCTCTGAGTTGTGTGGCTGATAGATTAGCTACCTATTGATTGTTGTGAGACAACTCAAGAGTGGACTGTCTATATCCATGTGATTGCTTTTGTGTTGTTGCAGATCTATTATCTAACCTTGTCTGTGGTCACTTGTGCATTGGTGTGGTTGTTGTGAGATGAGAAGGTGAATGGCATTCTGAGTACCTGAATAGTCAGCTATGGGGACCTATAGCATGTGAATCACGGTGTCATGGAGAGCTTGTTACATTGGTTAGTGTAATATTTTTACAGTGATGGTGTGGTCAATCATGGTGCTTGGAAATATTGGTGTCACATTGCAATGGGAGCTTTAGCAATGACTAGTGTCCTCCTTTGGTGTTGCAGAAGAGTTCTTACACATCTGCATGATCACTATTTGAAGATGTGCAACATCTTGGAGCCATGGAAGACATTGTTAGTTTTGGATGAGTTTCTTGTGGTGCTTGACAAGTGATATTGGTTTTGGTTTAGAGTTGTTTTCTTTATGTCATGGTTACTCTTTCTTAGAGTTTTGGCATTTTTATTTTCTCTTGAGACCATAGCTTGTTCACTTGAAGCATGGTATCTTTGGAGGGGGATGTGTAGATCATGGTGTCATGATAAGGTTTGGAGCATTGACAGTGGTATGAGGTTTCTCTTTGTTTTCAGTACATTGGTCATATGCTGAAGGACTTCATGTTTATTGCAGTGATGCAATTTGGAGTTAACATGATATGATAGGTTCTGGTGCTCATGGATGCATGGAGAATAAGGTGAGGCTGGAATTATTTTGAGAATGTTGTTGTTACAGCTAAAATTCCGAGTAGCCTGCACCTTGGTTGAATGCGAATTCAATAGAGACCTTGAAGGAGAATGCTCTTGGGTAAGTCATGGTGACTTGTGTATCTTGGAGGAGCATCTTTTCTTCTCTTGGTCTACTTGGTAGTTTGTTTATTTGAAAGGTATTCACCCATTCTATCTTTCAGATTTTTTCTATGCTTTATATTTCATGGATGTGAATCTTGAGTTGTTTTAAGATATTGAACGATTCATAATGAAGGTGGAAAACATTGTGTATCTCCTTGTGCTCTTGGAGGACTGGTAGGAGATGGTAATATGGATCAGTCTGATCTTCTTTTGATAAGCTTACGTTCATGGTTTTTTTGGATGTTGTTATAGCTTTTTCCCTTTGGTATGTGAAGAGGATCATTCTTGTCACAGATGGCATATAGAAAGGTGGAAAACAATTCATAATGAAAGGTGGAAAACATTGTGTATCTCCTTGTGCTCTTGGAGGACTGGTAGGAGATGGTAATATGGGTCAGTCTGATCTTCTTTTGATAAGCTTACATTCATGGTTTTTTTGGATGTTGTTATGGATTTTTCCCTTTGGGATGTGAAGAAGATAATTCTTGCCACAGATGGCATATAGAAGTGTTTGTATAAGGGCATGTTCTAATTTGTTGTTTCTCTCTAATCTGGTCTTTTCTTCCTGAATGTTCTTGACTTAAGATGTAATATGTCTTTGTGGACCCAAAGTGGTCTTTTGTGGTCATGTGTTGTCACTTTGGTGATGGTGCTAGGTTTCTATGACCTCTTTCTTTAGTCAGATTTGGAGGACCATGGAAGAATGGTGGAAGGTGTTGAGAGAAACATGTCTTGCAACAGGTGGTTGTAGGTTGTGTAGATTAGAGTGGGTTTCCCTTGTAACTACATGGTTACTTCTTCAATTTGTAGGTTTTGGTGGACTTGGTGTGCCTAGATCACTTTTGATGGTGCTTTGTTTGCACTCATCTGGTCAGTACCTTTGCAGTGGGAGTACCTGGGTGTGCTTGGTCATTTGACTGGTTGGCACATGGTGTTTGCTTTTGCTACTAATGAGAGGTTATGTGTGATGGCATGATTTTATTGATGTTCATACCTCTGAGGTATGGGTGGATGGATGTTTCAGCACGAGTTGTGGGTGTTGGTTTCCAGTCGCGTGGGTTTGATCAGTTGAATGGAGGGTAGTCAGTTTTCTAGTTGTAGTTCAAGCTGATGGTTTGTCTTGTTCTAGAGAAGTGTTACTCTTTCTATGTTCGTGTGGTGCTTTGTTGTTGTTCTGCCTTTTCCACCTGGAGGATCAGATGTTTTCATTCCTAAGACTAGTGCTTCTTCACCTTAGCATGTTCTTGTGTTTGGAGTTGTTGCCTGAGATGGTGGACATTTTAGATGTCATTTGCAGGGGTCTTGGTTGGAGCGTGGAGACATTGTGTTGGTCCTTGTTTGGGTTTTGGAGGATGTCTAAAAGCCTATGTCAAGTGGGAGATTGTTGGGATTTTTTTCTTAGATTTTTGGCTTGTTTCTCCTTCGGCCTTGGCCTTTTCTTCATGTTTATGGTATTTACCACCATACCAAGGGCCACCTTGTTCAATGGTTGGGCGGTGTTACCGCCTTAACACGACGGTCTTCTTCTTACCTAGCGGTGGCATGGTGAAGGGGCAGCGGTCTGGTGATGGTTACCACCCTACCGTGGTCGGTGCTCGGAGTGACCGTAGTGGCCGCGGTAAGCCACCCGCGGTGTGGCTTGGTGGTTACCGCCATACCGCGGGTAGTGAGAAGGCTCACCGCAGTGGCCGTGGTATGACCACTAGTGGTCTGCAAGAGTGGTTACTGCTCTACTACAGTGAGACCTCACGATCTCCACGGTAGCATAGTATGACCGTTGACGGTCTACCGAGCAGTTACCACCATACCGCGAGGTGGGTCCAATAGGGTTGCGATAGCACGGTAGGAAGGTGAGACAGGGCTTAGTGAAGTCGTCGGTGAACTCAGATGAGCTCACCGCTATACCGCAAGGCGGATCAGCTAAGGCAGCGGTAGCACAGTAGATGGTGGGGTGAGCTCGGGTGGGCTCATCGCCATACCGCGACAGGTAACGTTGAGCTCGACGGTAACGCGATAAGTACTCGGATGAGCTCGGAGCTCAGTTGATTGAGCTAGGCCAAGTTTGATCGAGTTGGACTGATTCTATCAGAGTGATCTACGAATGTGAAGGCGACACATGGCAGGTTGTCAACATTTGATTGACCGAAGACCAAAGAGGTATTGTCAGTTATTGCAGGTCGTGGAAATGGAACCCAATTAAGGTGATGGATTTATTGCTTGGGCGGCTCGATGCAATCGGTGTCGATTGGATGCATTCCTGGGTGGCTCAATGCAAAGAGCAAGACATGGGCAGATCTGTCAGTGATATCTTGAGGACGGTTTTGACTATTTGGACAGGTTGGACATGTTGGCGCATGGAAAGAGATTAAGTAATCTCATGTGCAGGCGAGAAATGGGAGAGTCATTGACAAAGAGAGGTGTGAAGGGTGTTCGAGCAGTATGCTAAGGTACTGCAACTGCGAACACTCTATCTCTTGGATGTGAACGATGTGAACCTATTGTGAGACTGAGTGGCTGTGTTGGTCAGGAGGTTGGTTGTGACAGTCTGTTATGAGGAGCTGAAGGGAATCTATGTATTAATGACATATGGATGTCATTGGAACTACATGAAGGGTCTACTTTTGTTGCCTGTCTATATTCTCTTGTTGGACAAGATGTAACATTCCTGAAAGAGCATAGCTTTGTATTTTTGTATTGTAATCCTTTTACTGAATAATACAATCTGAGCTGAGTGTTTTGGAGGGTGGGTTTTTTTACCCAAAAGGGTTTTCCCCACGTATATTTGTGTGTCAATATTTCTTTTTCTTTCATGGTTATCTATTTATGTTGAAACTATTAATTGTTTTGCATTTACTTCTCTCAGAGAATCAATGGGGGATACTCTATGCCTACTTTCACTTTATGGTATAGTTGTGTGTGTCTTTGGAGTGATTTTCAATTGAAATCACTAAGGGATTGTTGTCTTAGATGTCTATCTTGATGACAAAACCGAACTCCTTATCCCCAACATCATGGAGGTTGTTCGATGATGGCGCAATGATCGCGGTGAATGGCGATAGTCAAAAAATAATGCTTACCGCCATACCGCAATGGTCTTTTGGCCATGTCGTGGTGGCGAGGTAAGTTGTGGCAGTCAGTGAAGTTGCTTACCTCCTTACCGTGGAGGTCTTATGGTCGAGGCGAGGTAGCACGGTGTGTTTGATGGTCGGCTTTGGCAGTTACCTCCATACCACGAGAGGCTTTGCCCAGCCTCGCGATTGGGCGGTGGCACCACCATACCATGGAGGGTTCATTTAAGCTCTATGGTGGCTATGGTAAGGGTGGCAGATAGTTGATTAAGCACCTACCGACATACCACGGTGGTTCCTTTGCTCTGTCGTGGTGGTGTGGTATGTCTACCGCCATATCGCAGAGGCTGAGAAGGAGTTGAGTGGTACTGAGGTGACACCACCATATTGCGGTGGTCTCTATGGCTCAGTGAGGTAGTTTGGTAAGAGGAGTTCGGGATTTGTGTTGACCAGTCTAACTTGATTGGAAGCAGTGATCAAATAGGAAGGCAACATGTGGCAAGTAATCAACGACTGATTGGTCCAAGTCTAGAGCGGTGAAAGAATTAACTACAAGGCTCGGATTTGGCATTTGACAGAATCCATTTCAAGCAAAGAGAATTATTGCCCGGATGGCTCGATGCATGATTGCAAGGCGACTTGGTCAGAAGCGATTGGATTCATCTGTCAAAAGGAAGGTGCATAATTAATGGCACCCGATTGGTTGGTTGGTAGAATAATGAACGCAAGACTTGTAACAGTTGAATATATATTATTGTAGAGGTCACTAAGGTGACGATATGTGAGATGATTATTCATTGTATGCAAAATAGCATTGTAACAGTGAGAGTAGTTGAACAAAAATGGAAGTCTACTTATGAGTTGATATCAGAGAGAGAATTCTATTAATCTTTTTATGTAAACCTTTTACTATAGTAGAAAGTGATTGCTCTTAGTCGGGTGGGTTTTTTCCCGTAAGGGTTTTCCCATGTAAATTTGGTGTTATCTTTGTAACTATTTTTTTGTTACTCTTGTTATCCTATATGTGTTTATCTCAGTTGTTTTAAAAGGTTTTAAAACTAGTCTTTGTGCTTCTCCTCTATAGTTTTAGCGTTAGGAAAGCGTTTTCGAACCCTCTGCTTTTCCTTTCATGATTGATTCAAGTCATAGTTTATGGAATTGGTAAGTCATCCTTTAGTATGATGTGTTTTCATTAAGAAGTATCTTGATTTATGTTAAGAGTATTCTCGGATTGCGTTTAGTGCTTGGTGCTTGTGAGTTCTTTATATTTCTTAACTTGATTGATGAGATATATATACATAGAATGTATATATATCTATACATGTGTATGTCAATGATAACCCATACAAGTGAGATAATATATACATGAGAATACGTAGGTAGACGTACCTACAAACGCTCATGGACGGATTGCTCATGGGCATGGTGATATCAAAAGGACAATGAGACATGTATATATACATCACATGTATATATACCTATTGATAAGATAGCAATTATTTATGTGATTGATTGTATAATCAAATGTATATATATATGAGATATATATACATATATATACACAGGTCGATATACGCATATGTTCCGACAAATGGGAATGTCCTTATGAGTATGTCGATATATGTATATGAAAATGATATAGTATATGAAATGTTAACTTGATCTCATTCATTTGAATATCAAGTGGATTATTTAGACAAACTTATTTGTCAAAGAATATATATACATAAATATATATTTAAATATATATATATATATTTATTTATTTATTTAAATAGCATTTAGTAATGATATATATATATATATATGTAAATATATATATGATTTGATCGATTTATTGGAAATATGATATGGCCAATATAATGTGAATATAGTGCTTCATATAACAACGCAATGCTAAGTAATCAAACCACATATATTAACATTGATAAATGTGATGGAAATGCATAAGTTTTTATTTGTTGCACATAGTTCATACTTAAATGAATAAAGCATAATGCTAAATTTTTGTGCATTATACAAAGCAACATGCTGAGTTAATGATTAAACAATATTGTAAAAGGGGAAGGTGAATCAAATGGTATGTGCCAAATGCTTTGGCTAAGACCAAGTCAGCAAAGTGAAACACAATCAAAAGAGTAATGACTTATTCTTCTGTAAATAACAAGCTAAATAATAAGGAACATGGTGAATTGTTGGCACCATATTATGAACTCTATGATTCATTAGAAGTCTCTTGAGCCTGTAAGTCGATTTCTAGATTAGAACATGTGCGATATGAATCAGTCAACATGTTGTTGGCAAGCAAAGCATTGACCTATTGTCCTATTTGGATGAGTATTAAGATAGGAATTTGTCACCTTTTTATTATCAAGATGAGTCGATTGAATTGAGATGAGAAGTGTCATTTTGTGGGCCTTGTTTCTATCCTGTAGATGTTGGTTTTTGGGTATAAATAGAGGCACTCTTACCTCATTTTGATACACTTCTACTACACATTATTACACTTCTCCATTTTGCTGCATTTTATTTGAGAGGTTCTTATTTTGCTGAGAGGTATTTTGTGAGGAAACATTAGTGAGAGGAATTGAGAGGTTGTTGCTAAGTTGATTTTAAGAGGGGACCAAGCTTAAGAACCAGTGATTCAATTGGGTTAAAGTGATTAATAGGCATGAGATTCTATTCTCTTTATGTTTATTATTTTTTCTAAAAGATTAAATGTCTTGTGTGTTTTAATTAGAATTGCATTTGATTGCTTGAAAAATATTAATGATCTATTTGCTTATTAGAAAGGAAAAGATTCTTTTTGAAATGATTCCTTATGAGTGTTTGTACTTACTCCATACTAAGGAGAGATTGGTTGTTGTCAATACTATTATATACTAGGATCGATGAAACAGGAATAGCTTGTTAAGTTGTTATGCAAAGTTAATTTGTAGACTTAGAAAGCTCATATATTATACTTGGGATTAGAATATCCATTGAAGGGGGTAAATTATGCTTATGCTATTACTGGTAGAGATACCATTGGGTTATGGGAAAAGGGGAATAGGTTATTTATGAGGTTAATAATTACCTATTGAAGGAAATTACTTATGCATAGATTATAATGGCTTAAAGTTAAATTGAGCTAGAGTAGTGTATGTGAATGGGATGACTATCACTTGAATACTAAGTGAGAATAATTTATCCAAAGTAGTGTGATTTCCCTTAGCTGCACTATCAATTCATCATGTTCCTTTTATGCATGTTAAGATTGTAGAATCTACAAGCTCTAGTTATGTAGGGCACAACACTAAGCTCAAAGTGGTTGTAGTTATGAGGTTACTCCACCAATCTCTTCGTTGAAGGTTAGGGTCGCCTATCACATGATAGATGTTTAGGGGACCGTATTTGAGTCCATGGTTGGCAAAAAAGTGCTTCAGTGATGTTTCTCCTCCTCAGCTGTCGACCAAGATTTGAAAGGAGATTCTTAGACCATCTATATCTATTGCTTTGAAGCTCGGTTGAGCTATGTATATCTTTTATATAAAATATTTGGAAAAATTGTAATATGTGGAATATTATATTAGAAATGAAATCAATGCTAAGAATTTTTTATGCCATTTATGCTCATTTGATCTCTTTTGGAAAAGAATTTTTTTATAGCAATGGTTATGAAACATTGTTAATTTACTTGAAAGTGAAAACTTAGGAAATTTACTTGTGTGAACAATTAGCATGTAACACAAACATTGTAGATAATTTATCCTAGATAGGATGAAGAGTGAGGTTGATATATCATTTAGAAATCCACAAATTCCATACTTATAAATTTCAAGCCTTAGAACTTGGTGAAAATTTGGATCTAGATCAATCGATAGGTTTGGTCCTTCTTGAAAAAGTTATACTTTTAATACTAATGCAAATTTGGAGCTTTTAACCTCCATGAGATAACTTAAGTAAACATCATCCTAGAGTGGGTTGAAAGTCTACAAAATTAAGATTATCTAGTAGCAAATAAAAAAAAATCAATAGCATCACTTAGTCAATTTTAACCCAAACTCAGCCAAATTTTAAACATGAGGACCCTATAATATCTTCTACTAGATGGATTCATTGATTTTAAAAAAATAAAAAACTCAAAAACAACAATAGAACAAATGAAAAATTCAAGCCAAAATTGAAAACAAAAGTTATAAATATTTTTGGACATGTAGGATTGTTTGTGGACATGGATGTTTCTACATCACAAGATAACACTTTAAGCTTAAGGAGGATTTTGGTAGTGTAGATAATTAATTCTTACTACCTTCTAATATTGAACCTAACATCACATCCTAATACCATTATTATGCTACTTCCCCTCCACTCACCATCATTCATTAAATGATATATAAATTGTTTAGTTAATTAAGTTAATGCTTGTCCATTTATTTTAAAATAAATAAATAAATCTATTTTCACTTATTCTCCACGAATATTAAATAATTTAATTCTTCACTCATATTCCATCATAATTTCTTCATATTCCCTTCTATTTTTAAATCATTCACAACTAATTAGTCAAAATAAATAAATAAAAATGATTAAGTATCCTAAGTCATACAATATTTTGCTTTTGGATTCAAAACACCGACACAATTGAATCCAAAAGAAAAATATTGTAACTTCATGGATTGTGGAAAACTCATACCAACTATCTTGAGTCATTTTAGAGCTCACTTATCCATTATAGCTCTCCCTTAACTATTCGTATTCAATCGAGATTATTCACTCATATCAATCAATCTCAACCATATATTTGAAGTTAAAATCCTCGGAATTCACATCCTCAACCAAACATCTATAAATTCAACCCAATCCTTCATCAAAAAATATGATATTTAGAGCTTGAAAAGTACATGTTAAAAAAATATTGCATGAATCCTTGAGCAACCACATTTTTTTACATCTCAAGAAATCAACTTCAATGAAGAGGGTTTTGCAATGGTAATATTTTCATGCATTTTTTTTGTTTGAGCTCTCTTTAGCTTGATTTGAATTTATATTTTATTTGGAATAGAAGGTTTGATATTTCTTTAACCACTTTTCCTTTTGTTATAAATCTTGCATATATATGTAGGTATCGCTCCTAAATTAGAAGTGTTCATGAACTAAGTCTCAACAATACCACACAAATGGTTAAGCATTCAAAATATAACATTCAAGAAGTGGTGGTACCACACAAATGTAATTAAGGTCTTACCTAGACCAATATGTGACTTACATGGCACTTAAATATATGTAATAACTCATAATATAATCCATAAATTGAGAAAATATCATAAAGGAAGAGAGAATCACATGAAAAGGGGAGAACTAAGAATCATTATGAAAGGATATGAGAAAGATGTAATATGAAGAGGCATAAAGAAGCTATATAAGGGAAGAATAGGATATAAGATCATGAAATAGATGGGAAGAGAATAAGAGAATAAGAGTGAATAGGAAAGAGAGAGAGAGAGAGAGAGGAGAATATATTATGACAGTGACTAATATGTACATCTTATATATTTTGTATATTATTAATTACATAAATAGATTCTCCTTCCCTATTGCACCACACCTAAGTATAAAATTAAACATAATATTTGGTCTATTGTTTATGACAAAATTTGGTTCCATTATTGGGACTTCACACATCAGTGCATAAGAAGGAGATGTATGTCAAAAAAAAGGAAATTGTGATGCAAATAAGAAATAATGATGGGTGAAAAAGTTTCTTATAATATGAGAACATAATTTATGAAGAGGTTTGATATCACACACTAAGACCTAGCCCTTAGAGGTGTTAGACACCTAAGGTATAGTGTAGGAATAGGAGTTAATGAAAAGAGGTTACTATTAGTTGAGTCATATCAAGCTAATGGCTAAGAAGCTATAAAAATGGGTCAATGATGATTAAGTAAATAAAAATGACCAAGGTAGATAACTGTTGGAAATGAAGGAAACCACTACAATATAGATATATAATTTAACTTTTAAATCTGAAATATAAACTTGTAGAAATTAATGGAGAAATGATTTAAACTACAAAGAAATCACATAACTCAAGATTTACATGGATAAAAACCCATTCAAGAAAAAATAAAATCCAAGAAAAGAGGGAAAATCTATATTATTTTTCAAAGAGATTACAATACATAGAACTTCCTGATCTTGCATTCAATCTAGCAGTATTTGTGTACCTATAAAACATCTCATAATATCTCCATCTCAACCCCTCAATAAACTCATGGGAGCTCAAAATACCACCATAAATCATTACCATGGGTTAAAACAAGGTTCTAAAATACCATTGTAAAAATCTATACGACCCTTACATGCTAAAAATGGTCTCTTACATGACTTTACAAACTTTTACAAGTTGTCATAAGAATCCCTAGAAAATAGGAGATTCACTTACATGTGTCATAGACCATCAATAGCTCATGCTAAAATTCTCCTACACATGTCAAATTGATTCTCACATCCAAAATGATATCCCTTACTTTTAGCCCTTACGGTTTTCATAAAATTTGTCATAACATCCTTTAAAAGGCTTTTCATGTTAGACCGCAAGATGAGCATCTTTTGAAAACTAATAACTTATTTTTAAGGCATCAACATGTGGAAAAGTGCCAACTGAAGAACTCACACCTCTTTTTTATGGAGTAAAAATATTTAATAATATGAAAATATCCATGGGAAAAAGTAAAATAAGAATAAATAAATAACTTAGGAATTGCCAAGGTTGAGACACCTTGATTCCCAATAATAACAAGAAAGTAACACCACAACCTACCCCTTATCCATTGTGAATGGGAATTTTAAAGTGAATATAAAATGAAATTAAAACATAATAATAGAAATTAAACACTAAACTATGTGCAAAAATTTTGATAAAAAAAAACAAGTGGATTTGTTCATGTGGTGATAAATGTGGATGCCCAAATGTTTGTGCAAGACTTTTGTAGTGTGTTGATGATTTCCTATTTAAAAAAAAAATAATGTGTGGATTAAGGAAGAAGAGATAAATTTATAAGTTTTTGGATGAAGAGATGAATGGTTAAAATTAATTCACTTATTTTAGCCATTGATTGCATGACATTTTATTTATCAGATTTATTCTATTTAGGAATATGCAAGCATTAATTAATTAAAAATTTGAAAATGACATGTGGGGAGGATAATTAATTAATTATGGAATTTTTAAAGGATATTTTTTGTATCGATACAAAGACTACCAAGGGGTTGCACCCATATATTAAATTATCAAATATTAACAGTACATTCAGATACAGGGGATCATTAACGAATCACCCAGAGCCATGAAAACCAAAAACATGAAACTATTCAGACACCCCAAACAAAAAAAACACAACCAATATCAAAATGGTGCCCCTATCAAACCCTGCAACCCTATACAATTCGACTATACCCATACGGTACACCAGATAAACCAGAAACAGTAGCATGATTACAAAATTTGTGTTCTTTGATCTTCCCCACCTAGTCCCCAGCCCGTTAAGACACGTAGATTATGAAACCCCAACCCAACCCCCAACATTAGCGATGCCCCAACCAAGCATTACCTCAGATGGTTACGAATTCTAGTTTTCCCCAGTTGGTCATGCCACCCTCGTCCACCAGGTCCTTTGTAGCAATATAAGCCTCCTACAATTAGCCTGATCCCTCGTCAAGAACCATCTCCAAAATTTGCTTCATAAACTTGATACTCTTTGACGCCATCACTCTAAATATGGGAGGGGAAGTCGAGTCGTTGGAGAAAATTAATGGATACCATTCTGGAGGCAACCCATGATGCTACAACAAGTAGTAGTCATCGAGTAACGAAACCCCCCTCCCCACTTCATAGTTCTCCAACACATCCTCCAACCCAACCAGATACTTCCCCCAAAATATCTTCTTGCAAACTTGGCACGCAGTCTCCTTTGTCTCCTTCGGGTCCAAAACTGAGGCCAAGAACATCGTAGCAATGTCTTTATTCACCCTGTGTCGGTGATACGAATAGAGGAACTCCCCATCGAGCACCATCTTCAATGCATGGATGATCAAACCATGCCTTGATTTAAAGACATTATCCAGACGTTTCTTTGTTACTTCCCCATGAATTCCAACTCGCTCCACAAGCTCTCTAGTATGATTGGGGTGTCCATAACATTCAACCCAAACTCACCACACCATCTCTACAAAATAAAATTGTGGCAATAAACCCAGCCAACACCAAGTTTTATGATCGCCCACTAGCATCCAATATGACAACTTGTAATCACACGATACTAGTTATCATTTCAACATCACTACCACCAAGTTTGGAAATGGCACAATCTATTTAAGTCAACCCCGCCATCGAGGCCCTTTTTGCCAAGTCATCTACCACCTCATTGCTTTCTCAGTAAATATGTGTCACCTTGAAGGCCTCCAACTCAGCAAGTAATTAGTTAATGGCATAGATCCAATACCTTAACTTCCAATTTGATGTCCATCTCATCCTAATGGCGTTAATTTTTATTAAGGAATCCCCCTTTGAATGGATCTTGCATAACTTTTTATGTTTGGCGCATTGGAGCTTAATCATGGCAACTTGGAATTCAGCCTCATTGTTTGTACCAATCCCTAAATATGTAGATTTCTCATTTATTATCTTCCTGACATGATCCTTGATCACACAACCGGCCCTGCTCTCATCAGGATTGCCCTTTGTGGCACCATCAAAATTGACCTTCACCCAAACCTCCTTTGGAGTTGACCGTCGCATGCCATCCCTCAAGGCCCCCACGAGACGAGCCCCCAAGACCCCAATAACGAAGGGAATCAGAAGTCCAAGCCACACCTTCTTCATCTCCCCATCCCAACTTAAGAAGTAGTTTGATTTTAGCCTTTGATTCTAAGTTGCATTATTGACTATTTCCATGATGGCTCCTTCAATATTTTGCCCCAATGCTTCTTTGTTCATTGCTTTGTCCTAGAATATTTGTTTATTTCGTTCCTTCCAAAGTTCCCAGATGACTATAGAGGGTGCCACCATCCAAATTCTATGAAAGAGGCCATGACTCTTGCTCTTTGGCCACATCAGAAAGAGAGTCCTCAAATATTTCAACAATGGGCACTACCAACCCAGCTTTCTCATAATTAGACACCAACAAAATCCTGCCATCTCACACCCAAGAAGTAGATGATCTATGTCCTCGGCCTTTTCACATAGTGCACACCTTCTTGGACCCTGGATCCCCAGTCAGGATAGTCTATCCTTGGTAGGAATTCACTTTTTATACACAACCCATATGAACACCACAGCCTTAGAGAGGCACGCACAATTCCAGAAGATATGTTCAGGACAATCTTCCTTCCTCAATGCCTACTCTTTTATCTTGTAGCCCAACTTTACCAAGTAATCCCCTATTGAAGAGCCACACCACCTAATCTTGTATGATTTTGTAGCTATGACAATGTATGTGCCTTACCACTAGCTTTTGATGTAACTAATTTTTTTTCATCTCTAGTGCATGAACATCATCCCATGACTTACATTCCCAACACTCAATCCCATCATCAACCTTCCACTCCACATAATCCCTGACCTTCTCACCCCATTGTTGAGATAAAATATTATTCAAATCTTCCAACATGACATCCTCCCCCAATATCTTTTTACCTTCCCAGGAATCTTCCCAAAACAAAGCTTCCCTCCCATCCTTTATCTCACATGTGATATTTTTTGTTATTATTTATTTTCTTTCTAATGTATGAAGTTCCAAATAGCCGAGCCACGAGGGGGGTCAATATTCATGAGAACCTGCTTTGGATCCCCAAAATCTAGGTATTTATTTTGTAGGATCTTGACTCATTTTTTATTCAGGTTTTTGTACATATACCAAACTAATTTCACTCCCATAGCCAAGTTAATAAGCTCTAGCTACTTGATTTTGCCACCCCCTCGGCCTCCTTTGGGACACACACACCATCCCAAGCAACTAAAGGTATCTTTTGCTCCTCAAAATTTCCACTCCACATGAATTTCCTCATTATCTGATTGATACCATTAGCAAACGTTTTTTGGAATTTTGAGGTAATACATTGAATAAATGGGGATCACCAAAAGAAATGCCCTTACATCATGATTCTACCAACTGAGGACAGTCATTTTCCCTTCCACAACTCCATCTTATGGCTACAATTGGAAATCATCTCCTCCCATAGTCCACTCTTGTTGAGCCCTATGAACAGGGGGATACCTAAGAACTTCCTAGGTAGTCGAGCACACCTTAAACCCAAAACCCGTGCAATATCTCTTTGGATGTTGGGATGAACATTAAAGAAGAAGACCTTTGATTTTCTCCAGTTCACCTTCTGGCTTGACGCAAAGAAATACTTATCAAGTACTCGCTTGATGTTCCTAGCCTCTGATTGACAAGCTCTACCAAATAGCATGGTGTCATCAGAAAACTGCTAATGGGACACCGCATCCACCCTTCGTGCAACTTTAATTCCTCTCCAATTTCTAGCCAATATCTCTGCATTTATCTTTCTCCCCAATGTTTTTTCCATTTTTATGAAGAGGAAAGCAATCATAACTTTAAGAAACCCTCTTCAAAATAAGATATAAAATCCTGGTGAATCTTTCATTTTTTATGAAAAAATATTAATTTCTATTGGCGAATCTTTCCTTTTTTTGAAAAAAATATTAATCTTATTGGCGATTTTTTTACATCACTAAAATTTTGTAGAAAAATTTGGCGAATCTTGAAAAAATAATAAGAAAATACATTAATTATGATGGTGAATCCATCCAATCTAAAAATAATTCTCATGGAAAAGTAGGGGCCCAAAGTGGAAATTATTGATGGGTTTAAGGGGTAGATTATAATATTTACTTGCCACCATTATTTTAAAATATAATATAATGACCCTCATTGTATTCTGCAAGGTAAAATGTACCCATGATTTGTAGTTCTCATGGGGCCTAAAATTTATTTTCGATCATTGATCTAATGACCCTCATTGTAATCTACGAGGTAAATGCACCCACAATCTATAATGCTCATCAAACCCAAAATTGTGGGGCCCATGAGCATTACAGATTACGGGTACATTTTACCTCATGGAATACAACAAGGGCCATTAGATTATATCATAAATCAATGTGAAAAGTAAAGATTAGAAATATGGCCCTAAAGAAACTAATAATTATGATATACTATTGGTGAATTAATATAGATTTCTACTATAATTTATAAAATTTAGGAAACTCTAATCTAATCATGTATCGAATATTTTGTCAAATTTTTGAGTTAACTTTTTTAATAAAATAAATTCTTTGGCGATTTAAATAAGACTAATAAAATTTAATAAAAATGTGGCGATTCAAGTCACATTATAGCTTGAACTATTAACCAAATTTGGATTCCCAAATTTCAACTATTAGCCAATTGGCGAATATTAGCCACTAAAAAAATCACTAGAGGAAAGGGGACAAGGGATCCCCTTACTTGAGTCCCCTATCAAAAGAAAATATCCCTATAGACAACCATTGACAAGAACTAAGAATTTTGGGGCCATAATGCATGCTTGAACCCACCTGATCCAAGTCTGGTCAAATCCAAAATGCTCCAATACTTTTAGCAGAAATTATCTATCAACCTGATCATATGCCTTTTTGAATGTCTAGTTTAATGATCATGCTTTTGAGGCCCTACCTTCTCATGAAATGGATAGCCTCATGAGCCATGACAACCCCTTCAAAAATTGATCGACCTAGGGCGAGGCCACTCTGTTCTTCTGATATGAGCTTCCCTAGGATTGGTTTTAATCTGTTTGCCATGGTCTTTGTTATTATTTTATATATTTTTTTGCATAAGTATATGGGCCGATAATCCGCCATAGACCTAGCCATCTTGTATTTTGGGATTAGATCAAGAAAGGTGTGATTCAAAGACCCCAACATCGTAGCTTCTCCGTGGGATTCCTTTACTTCCTTCATTAGGTCCTTGCCAACAATGTCCCAAAAATGTTGAAGAAACCTTGTCGAGAACCCATCAAGCCCAGGCACCTTGTCTGCGCTTAATTGAAATGTGATCTTCCTCAGCCTAAAGCCTATGGTTATCAACTTCAGATACCAGACTATGAATGTTGGATAGGAATTCCTTCTAAACTGCCTGGTCCAATTGATTGTTTTTGTTCAGTAGATCCTCGAAGAATTTTATAGCCTCTTTGTTTATCTCCTCTTTTGTGTAGATTGACAAACCATCGGAATTTTCCAACTCTGAAATCCTATTTCTACTCCTTCTCACCTTTGAAGAGTTATGGAATAATTTAGTGTTCCTATCGCCATCTTTTAACCATGTCTCCCTTGTTTTTTTATGCCAAAATATTTCCTCCCTCGCAAAAAATCTTTGAATACTCTTGTTTCAATTTTTCTCCCAGCACATAGTCCTCCACCTGCATTCCTGGGTCTATAAGGGTAAAAGCACAAACATGTGTCACACTTTATAAAGGAATCATCCAACAACAACAAAAAAAATTATGAACTTCGACCACATAAAAGTGGTTTTTTATCTTTTTAATTTCAAAATAATGTAAACTAATGGAAGGTAGAAATAATGACAGATTTTTTAAAAATTGTTTTCATTTTTTTTATCAATTTAAATGCAGATTTTAGAATATGCTAAAAATTTCAAGAAAAAGTGAAGTTCGCTTGACATCAAGAAACAAATAGAAGAAAACTTCATTTTCCCCTAATTTTTTTGTCCATATAGGCAACTTCAATATCTAGTGCATGGAAAACAAAAATTGAAAATTTGATGTATATTTTTCTTGTAATAACATTTTAAAGTCAAACTTGTCAAAATTTGACAGTTTTCATTTGACATCAACAATTGTCTATTTTTGTAATCATTTTCAAAAAACAAATTATACCCTTTTGAAGAGGACTCTCTCCTCTAGTGCACTATATATTTTTTTAAAAAAATAATATGTTTAACTATTTTTTTTAATTTCTAATCAATCTCTTTTTTAACTTTAACAACCTACTTGCATTATTTTTAAAATAAAATATATTAAAACTAATCAAAATATTTAAAAAATTATATATTCGAATTCACCACTCTAATCTCTACAAAATAGTATTTCCTTTCTTTTTAAAATATTATTCTGACTAAAGAAATACTTAGTTGAAGTTGAAATTTTCAAAAAAAATTGAAAAAAGTCAAGTTGGTTGCCTACTAGCATGCCACATAAACAATTTCAATAGAAAGAGTTTCGGTAGAAAGGTTTCAACCGAAACCCTTTCTACCAAAACCCCACACATAAAGTAAGCCACATTTCGATGCGACAAATGGAAAATTTTAAATTTTATGATTTCGGGCGAAAGGGCTTCACCTGAAACTCTATGTGCCATGTATAGGCCACGTGGTTTTGGGTGAAACTGGTTTGACTGAAACCGTTAAGGCCAAAAAAATTCACTCTGAACTATTTAGTTGGCTAAAAGTGTGACATAGCTTTGTGCTTTTACCCATTACTTTATTGTTTAAGGCGGTAATTTCTCCCTCCACCCTGATTTTCTCTCGAACAATATCTTTGAAATTCACCCTATTCGATTCCTTAATCTTTGCTTTCACCTTGGCCATCTTATTCACCAGCATATACAACTTTTGATTGCCACGCTCAACTGGTTCACCCCACCATTCTGACACATACCTCTTTAGGCCATCATCCCTTAGCCACATATTTTCAAATTTGAATGGGCACCGTAAAGGGGCCCGATCTGGTGATACCATCAATTGTACCAAAAAGTGGTCAAATCTAGTCTAAGGCAATATGTTTGCCTAAAATACCATGATGAAGGCCTCCCAATCTCCATCCAACAAGAATCTTTCCAACCTCTCAGCTATGTTGGAGAATCCTTTTCTCTTGCTTTCCCACGTGTATATACCATTTTTTATTGCAATATCTCTAAGCAAACATTCATTTATGAAGTCCCTAAAATCCCTTTGTGCATGAGATGCTGAAACATGACCCCCCTTCTTCTCCTCATTGCATCTTGTTGCATTGAAATCACCCGCCACCGTAGTTATTTTCCCTTCTTCCCCCTTAAGCAATGCTTTTAATTGATTCCATACCTCCTTTTTGTTTGTCTCTATTAGACCATACACAGTGACAACAAAAAGTCTTCATTTACATTCAAGACTTTCACCTTAATACATTGCCACCATTGGTTCCCAACCACCTATTCCCCTTTTATCACTAGCAAATTCCAAACAACCCCTAAACCCCCCAAGGCCCCTCTAGCATCTACCAATGCACCTCCCCAAATTTTTAGAGATTTCATGAAGTTTTAACCTTCCATACCTCCAAGTTTTGTTTCTTGAAAAAGAACTAAGTCTACTATGCATTGATTAATTTGATGCTTGAATACGCGCCACTTGTTAGGGGCATTTAATCCCCTAACATTCCACATTATAGCCCTCATTCTACTTCGGGAAGGGCTACTACCTTCCTGGAGCACAACGTTAGTTGCATCTATCTCGTGGTTGTTCTAGAAAGTTCTAATTTTTCCTTCTTTTATTTCCTACCTCACTTGCAACCTTTCCTAGTTCTGGGTCGTTTGATTTTTTTTTGTGTTTGAGCCAGCCTTCTGTCTTCCTACACTTCTCCTTCTTCAACCTCTTCAACCTCCTCTGATCCATCCTCCAAATCAGACCCTGAGGAGTAATCATCATAGAGAGGATCATCTCAAGCTTTGAACCCCCACCCTCTTATTCCATGAGTTTGAAGCGTCTTTCTAGCAATTCTGCCAACTCCATATCCCTTTCCTGGCATGCTTCTACCTCTATTGTAACCAGATCCATTCCTTGGTTCCCTTCATCTGAGTTTGGTTTGGCTTCACCAGCAGAATGATCCAAATCTGCAGATCCACCCCCATCTCTGGTGCATCTTCCCTAACCTCCTAAGAAGAACCACAACCTAGCTCTATATGACCTACCACCATAATCTCTTATGGGCAAGGCCCCCTAACAACCTCCTGGCCACTTTCTGCCAAGGCTACCTAGCCATCTTTTCTCAATTCAACATGTTGGCATTGCTTGTTTGGAGAATAGAGAACATCCCCTGAGGTATCCTTTCCTCCATTTTGTTGTGCATTCTCTTTTCTATCCACCCCAATCTTCACGCATTCCACAGACCTATGTCCTTTTGAATGGCACACATGGAAAATTACTAATTCATCCTCCCTTTCAATCTAGTGCCTCCACAATCCCTGAGCTGATCCAAACTCTGATTCCTTCGACATAGGTGGTAAGATGTTAACATCAACACAAATCCTTGCATAAATTCCAAAGTTCCTATCCACCAGATTTTCATCAGCTTTGATGAAGGACCCGACCTTACTACCAATCGCCCGAAGAGTCTCCTCCTCTCAATATTTTGAAGGAAAATTACGCAATCTTATTCATAGTTGACTGCTTCTGGGGGTCAAAATTTGGCTCCCAGTTTTTAACAAAAAATCTTGTGCCATCCATAAAGTGAGGGCTCAAGTTCAAAATAATCCTTTTCTCTTGAGCATCAAGAAATTTGATTAGAAAAAAGCGATGTTAAGGATTTTACATCCTGTATTCCCCAGTTTCTTTCACACCAACTTCTCATTTTTGAGATGGTTGGCCAGCCACCCCCCATTTCATGAAGAAAGCTCTATCTTTCAATCGACTCATCGTGGATGCCAATTTTTCATTATCCATAAAAATGGAAACACACCTATGATTTACTCTCTCTATCTGACATAACTTTGTTGCTCAACACCTTGTTTGTGTCTTCAATAGGTACCTTCAGAGCCTTTTCTATGTGTGGGGTATTGTGCATCTGAGTTGAATTTTTTTGTCATGGATCACCTTTCCCACCACCCCACGGCCTTCAACCTCTCCTCATCCATCTCAATGCACCTTGCCTTGCAATGTTCATTTTTTGATGCCTTCCATACCAACCACCTTGCAACCTGTTAGGTTTTGTAGGATCTCGACATGGATTCCAACCTAGCCAACACTCACCATTCATTTGGTTATTTCGTCACCTTCCCCATCTCTACCCTTTCGATTGTCTGTTTGTGGCTGCCCATTCCTCTAGCCCTATGCACTCTGCTCCTACCTCCCAGGGTAATATTTTTTTATGAAACTTGTCTTTGACCTCCCTTCGATGTGATCTACTGCAAGATCTGCCATCCCCTGGGTCGTGATCGTTGTCTTCCAAGATCCACTTCTCTAGATTGTGACAGGCTTCTTTGGAGGCTCCCTACTTGATAAGGTCCATTGGATAGATCTGCTCTGTATCAGCCGCCCATTTTCCAACACCATAGCTACTCCTACTTGCTCTACTCCCACTCACCATCATAGTACTCATTTTTTTTATTCACAAAATTGGGGCATTTATGGGGCTGAATAGTTGTTGTTGTTGCCTTGATGAGGTTCTAGTTTTGATTTTTTTCCTTTTCCAAAAGAATTATTTTTAAGGATAATTAATTAATTATTTTGCACAAAATTATTTAGGAATGATTAGTTATAAACTATTAATTAATTATGAAGTGATGTTAGTAGATAAAGATGGGAATTAATTAATTAATAAAAAATTAACTTACTAATTGAAATGTGAAGATATGGTGTAATGAATGTGGTGATGTTAGAGTAAATGAGATAGAATTATTTTATGTGTAGAATTAATTATAGAATATGGTAAAATTTAGGCGTTGACATGTACAACAAAAAAATCTACACAAAATGCAATACCATAATTATAATTTTTTGATAATTCATAGCTAACATATGAAGACAACTCATGGGGAAGGGGGGCTATGAAGAAAGATACTAAGGAGGTTACCAAAAAGGGGTGACAGGGGTAGGGGTTAGCACAAAAGGGAAAACACTACCTATTTTTGGTGTGAGAAAACAAGCCATTATGCAAATGATTGTAAAGAAGAAAAATTAACAATAGGTGGGTTTTGTGGTGATAAAACACATCTCATTTAATTGTTCCAAGACTACATAATTTTATAAAAACTAGGTTGACACCTATTAACAAATCCAAGGAGTTATCCAAGCCTAATGCACCTAGAGGTGTCAAAGCTATGAGTTATAGAGACCCCAATTAGAAGAAACACCTTTTGATCTTGTCCTCGTATATGACTTCTTGAGATCTCCATTAGGCACATTGAAAAACATGGAAGTTAATTTCATGGGAATAAAGAAGACAGATGATTTTGAAGTAATGGAAACACACCATAAAAAAACAACATGCCATCACATTCCACTAAACTTGGAGTGGTTTGTAGATTGTAATGGAGTATTTGATTGTATTAATGAGAAAATCACATTTCAAAGAAACATAAATATTGTATAGTTACCATTGGGAACTAGGATGAAGGATGAATAAGTATAAAATATGCATACAAATGTTGACAAGGAAGAAAGTGGTGACTAGTATTAGAGGGATATACAAAATTAACAGAATCCCAAGAGCTGACATTTGAGGAAGAAAACATTGTAGATATGGGGAACCAAGTACTAATTTTGGAGAAGCTTCAAAAGCTTGGTTTTTTATGATCAAAAAGTGATGGGATAACCTGAGACTAAAGGAAACATTAATATGATCAAATAAGTGAAATTTAAAGTAGGTGTAGCATCGTAGAAGATTGGCTACTAGATAAGGGAGGGAAAGACTAGGAGAAAGAAGAAATAAGTCCTAGAAACCTAGCATGTACAAGTAGAGAATGATGAGTCACCAAAGAAAGGAGGAGGTCAATCACAAGGCATTTCACAATATTATCTCGAGGGTGTGATAATATTTTGGGCACAAGAAGAATCTTGGTGAGAAATGAGTAAATCCAACCTACACATGAACCATTTAAAGCTCCCAACAACATGGCATAGATGGTTATGACTTCAATATGTATCTTACAAAAGGTTGTCTAATACCACACATGTCATAAGGATATATCCTAGACATTAGAATGGATCATAAAGCAATAAGATGATGTTGAATCATCCATTATATCCCTAAATAATATTGTTATCTCCTAGAAATGCACCCTATGCAAAGTTATGAAACTAAGCTTTCTGGAGAAACATGGGATCATTTCAAGGTTGTGGGTCACCTAAAGTTGAAATGGACCTCCGGATAGGCCGGCTTCCTAGTTGGTTACCACTCTAAAACCACTAACCTGTGAAGAAAAGGGGAAGAAAGATAAATTTAAATGAAAGTACCGAAAATAATAGTGAAGTGATACACCAAAATAAAGTAGGATATGAAAACACATATTTTCATACACTTGGTTTCCATTGATATAAATTAAGTCTACACAGCTCATTACAGCATGTCTCTACATGAATATTTCACTAAAAGGACAAAATGCAAGAATTTATAGAAGGAAGGCAACTTCACAATCTAAAAGCCATATGCATTCTTAAGACACAATTAGCAACCTGCGTGAACATGCTATTTGCAAAAAAGGTATAAAAATGAGACAAAGTTAAAAGGAAATAAGAAAATTTCACAAATAACTTGATCAATCATTTAACCATACACAAAACTGCAAGAAAAAGAAGGCAAAAAATTTCTACCAATGATCTCCAAGGTATTGTCTATATATCATATCCAGAAGACTGAGTTACAAAAGCTGCAAGTCTAAAAAAGTATTGTAAGAATCACTAACTCCCAAAATTGTATAAGAAGAACTAACTTACAAAATGAGTCCAAAATGACTAAGTATCAAAACCTCTCCCCTCCAAAAGCCACCAAATAAGGAACTAGAAAATAGTTTGGGTCGGATGGACTCCAAAAGCCTAAAATCTAGCACTTGAATCTCCATGAAAAGAGCCCATAATATGTGAAAAAGTCAAACTTGACTTTGTCCATCAAGGTGACTCACTAAACAACCCCAAAAATCTCTCAAAAGAAACCAAAACCTCCAAAATACTCTCCAAGTGTTTGCTAACTGCTTCCTAATCTCCCCTAGATATTTGGCACATGTTGGTAACCACTTCATAACCTCCCCTATACCATTGGCATCTCATCCACATTCTTCTCATGACTTGGTCTTGAAAACCAACGTCTCCATCTTTCATTAATACAACATTAATAAAGTGATTTATATATTATCACTTTAGTAATGCTTTTACATTTCAATTTTGAAATTAAATTTCTATTATGCAAAATAAAAGGGCATTTGACAAAAAAAGGTGCTTTAAGAGTTAATTCAAAACCAATTATGAGTCCAAAAGGGGATGACATCTTGCATGAAGACCTAACACAAGGGAAATCTAAAAGTATTTGCAAAGAGTTAAAAGAAAGACAAAAGAAAAATGTCTTAATTTTATCAGCCAATATTAGGGTAAATGAAACCCTAAAAGAAACCCGAGCTCTCACCTTTCATTTCACTTATTTCATTCTAGAAATTTCACAACTTTTGGAGGTGCCACCATAGATGAGTACAGGTCGAGGGTTTTGAAGCTTTCACAGGGAATTTTGATGGTTGATTCCTTGCATTTCAATGAGAAACAAGAAAAACGAGCTCAAGTAAACACTATATTTCAGTAAACCTTGCTTCCTCTATCATTTTCTGAAGGAAAATGCCCCTATTCGAGCTTATATGCAACACATTTTATGTTCTATGGTTTGTCATTTCTATGGTCGAGACGTGTTCTTTCCTCAAAATGTTTGTTTCTGATTTTTGTCTCATGGTCAAGTTTCTCTTTCACCTTTTTGTGTAAAAATACAAGGGTTTTTCATTATTTTGCCTATATCGAGGGCTTCAATTAATTCTATGTGTTTGGCCATGTCTTACTTTTATTTCTCTAAGATTTTGAGAGCCTACCCTATACCCTTGGCTGCTCATTGTACATTTGCATCTAGAAGCTCTGTATTTTCCTGTAGAGAACAAGCTTTAAAAAAAACAAAAATGATGAGTTTTGCATTCTCCTGAAGATTACCATCTTGGAAGAAAACAAAATGATGCATATGTCATTCCCTCTGTACATTTTTGGCATGGCCATGGCTTGGCCATTAACTACAACACATAAACATCTTGATCAACCATCTAACCATCCCCCAGATAATACATTTAGCACTAAATTTCTCTACTTTCAATTTGACCTCTACTAAGGTTGTCTTCATATTTCAACATACAAGGATATCTTCTTTTGTTGTTCCATAATCTCTGGGACTAGTAATTAACATGCATTCATTGAAGTTTTTCTCATTTTTATAGATATTGTGGTTCTCCACTTACAGAAATGGAAAGAATATATTACTATAGGCTCTTCTTTTAAGCTTTAATGACAATATTGTCATGTATTCTCTATTGTTTTCCTTCCTCTAGTGCTACCAAGACCAATGCTTACAACATCCATTCATTTATGCAATATGCTCTGACACAAAAGATTGCATACTCCAGTAGACTTTTTTGATATTTTTCCATCAAGAAACTCCATCCTCTATGAGGACTGTCATCTTGTCCATCTTTGTTCATTTAAAACACGGGCTTTATTTTAGTGACCTAGTGAGTTCTTTTGGGACCATTCACAGACAGTCTCCTCTACTAATTTCATGCACAGTAACACCTTCAGGTTTGATATAATAATCTGCATAGCTATTAACTTACATGCTATTTTCTCAAGGAAGACCCCAAAGAATCCAAGCTGCTCCTTTTAAAATATTTCACTCATGAATACATCCTATTGCTCAATTATTGCTTGTCTTTTAAAGATCACACTGACATACTTGCCTAATGAATGTGACTGTGTCCCACTTAATGGCTCATTGTTCCTTATTATGAACTTCTAAAGAGCATTAATGGCCATTCTTGATCAGCATGCCAGATTCCTTTTAAACTCCATCGCTTTTGTCATCAAACATGCTCTTCTTTGTATATTGCACCTTACTTGTAGCATATCACATGATCTTCTCAAAGTGTACATGATACTCAATTCATCCTTGGATTATTATGAATGATCATTTTTTGTTATGTTTACAAGAACAATACTTACATGATCATATCAGATAAAATGCTAGCAATGTGTCTCGTTTTTCTTTGAAGCACTCAAACCCCTTTTTCACATTTTTCTTTGTGAAATAAATTGTTTTAGCTTGTTCATTGTGCACACAAGTCTACAGTGACCTCATATATTTGAACTAATTTATCACTAAATGATTGTTTGATGCTTCATTATACTTAGTTACTATAGCAAAGTTGTATTTGAAGTCCTTTCACTTTTGAAAACTGGTGGTATTCTCTTGAGAGCACATTTTTTATTTAAATCTTAAATGCTAAGAATTAGATACACTCTGTACCTTGTACTTTGATAATTGTATGCATTGTCATGATTCCATTTTATTAATGAATATGAAGCTTCACTACACATTGAGCTTTGTACAAACTGCTTTCCTTATTCATATTTTATGTGCTTCTTTGGATCAAGTTGATCCCTACAATCTGAGCATTCATTCATTCTTATTAAATCCATCCTCTCTTCTGATTTTCTTAAGCAAGTATATGTCACTTAAGACAGTGACAAATGGCTCACTATCAAAATTGATGTATGCTTGATTGAGTAGGTCAGTAAGAGATGAATTATCTTGTGTCTTTCAATATCTCTTTGAAACATAACAAAGAAGCACACTGAGCTCAACCCTTGTGGGAGCCACATTTAACCCCACGTGTTAAATTTTGATGAAACAATATCATTACTTTTCCTGTATCTGCACATGAAGCAAACAAGTTAGCAAAACATGCATATTTTGGATACATTTGATGGCCTTGATGATTTCAGAGACACCTAGCTCATTTAATGCATATCATGGTCAATTTATACATGCATAGGTAAATTATCATGTGAGGTATGTAACCTTCATTGCTTGGAGTACTACTCTAATCACATTGATATGGCCTAATGCAGGAAGCAGGAGCATCAAGGAGCCAAAAAGGACAATAAAATTCGGGCAACAGTTGGACTAGGAGACTCTAAACCAGTCATTCAGGCAATGACTAGTTACCTTCCTTATATGCAATTTCTCTTCCTCATTTACTTATTCATGTATTTGTTCATTTTGATTTGTATTGAACAAGCTAGAGTTAGTCTCCTGGCTTGTATGAGACAATGCATAATTATACATTCAATAAAGATTACCTTTTCAAAAATGATTTGAATCTTCTCTATTACATGCATGTGTATGAATGTAATGATCTGTAAATGTAATCCTTTTCTAGATTTTTTTATTTATATAGTTGAATGTAATGAAGGAAGGTAATAAACTCATTATCAAATAACACATTATGTGACAATACCCAAGATATCATGCCATCCCATGCTCACCAAGTCAGGTGAAGCATTACCAATTTCCATATAAATAAAAAAATTATAAACTCTTCTCTCTCCTCCCTTTAATGATCGATATTTAAATTCAATTTGTATTTTATGATTATCATGAAAAAAATACTATTTGTACATTTTTCTCTATTTTCCAAGTTCTCATTGACGACACATGTTTAAGAATGGACTTACATGATGAGATCTAAAGGGGTCGATTACTTTATATCTCAAATATCCTTTTTATTTAAATATTTGTTTTGCATGTATTTTTGTGAGAGCTACTTACATTGAGATACATGATCAATCTAGAATTTACACAAATCTCAAAGTTGGACAAAATGTAAAGATGGAATTTTTTCATTTAGTATCATTTGTGTAACATTGTCTTAGAATCTAAAAATAGCATGAATAAATACACTTAGTTAATTCCAATGGCTTAAAGATGGGGGTATAATTTTTTTATCATAACATTTAAAGAACAACAAATTTAGGTTTTTAAGTCCCACAAATCTACCAAAAGGTGGATTTAACCCCTAAAACTTCAAAATATAAATTCAATTTTCGGTTGATGCTTTCCTATTCTTCTCTTGAGCTTAGCCAACTTGGTACATGTTTACACAAATTTATTGTTATGTTTTTGTATTTAAAGGCACTCGATTACATTCATTCATTATCCAATCATTCCAAGATTGCATATCATTTTTACTAGAGTCATTTTCAATTTGGCTTCAAAAATATAGCTTTCACTTGTTGGTAAGAACAACGATTTTTGGGTTTTGTTCTCAGTGTCAAAAAACCATTTGGGTATCCATTAGATTTTGCATATAGACCAGATTTAGAAAAAAAAAATGGTTGTCCAAAAAGCATCACATGTCCATTTTTATAGGTTGAAAGTTAAATAAACTTGATTTTTTAATCTTCTGCTTGCGAGATCAAAAAAAATATTTCTGGTTTTTGTTCTTAGCATCAAAATATTTTTGGGTTTATGTTATTGTTTACATACAGATTATATTTTTTAGAAATCAATCAAAAATAAAACTTTTTTTGCAAGAAAAAACCCACACAAACACCCACCCTTAAACACATGATAGATCCCAACAAATGATGCCATGTGAGGTACCCAGGTACATATCAAATTCCCCCCAAGGAAGAAGAAGCCCCCCACAAATAGAGAGAGAAGAAAAGAAGGACTAAGTACCCCCCCCTCCCCCAAAGAGGTTTGATGGTAAATGCTCGAAACTGGATGGAGAAGATAGTCCACAATTGTCAAACAACGTTCTTCCCCTTAGGAATAAATAAAACCAATGGTGTATGCAAACTATCTCCCATGTCTTGAAAGGAATATGTAGGAAGAAAGTGCAGAATGTATGAAGTCTCTGAAGTCAGCTCAAGTGTCTTCATGTCAATGCTGAAAGAAGTCACAATCAAATCAGGCATTCTAGGTCACACCATTGAAGATGACAAATCAAAATCTCTTAGAGATTGATGTAGAGCATAATCCAAAGACAATGATGGTTTCACAACAGTTGTGCAATGGATGTCATAAAGAAGGAGAGATAACCCCTCAATCATGTCCTCCAAATCTGAAATGTGTCTCCATAAACAAGTCTAAAACTCCTATCAAGAGATCATCTCATAAAGTTGAATTGGGAAGGCAATGGATGTCTTGTTGCAAGAAGTCATCGAAGCTTTCAAAGAAGCAAATCTAGACTCTAAAGTAGCAATAGATGCAAGGAAAAAAGAGTGGTCCTCAAAGAGAAGATGTATATCCTCAATAGTGTCATCTAGATCCGAGATGAGGGACTCTACAAACAAACAAGATATGTCTAGTAGAAATTGATCCCAATGAACTAAATCTAGAAGACATAAATGATCATGCTGCAATGAATCACTAGAGGCTCTCGAAGAAGCATCTTTTGAATTTGAAATTGCAATAGGTGATGTCGATGTAATCTCAACATGAGGATGAAAATCAAGAGAAGTCTCTATGTCATCTGAATGATCAAGACATGCATAATACTTAAGCTCCTCTAAAGTAGCATCATCGAAGGGTATATTATCTACATCATCAAGTGGAATGAGGCAATATGTAGCAGGATCATCTAGGAATGGAGAAACACGAGGATCTCCAAACATCTCCCAAATCTTGGTCCAAAGTGTGTGGGGACATTCAATGTCTACTATAGCCAACATAGTGTCATAATAAACATAAGAACCAATTACTCTTAATACATGATCAATTCTATTACCCCATACTAATTTCCTTTTAGGTGTGTCTAGTTCAGGCATTAACCCATAAAAGTAAGCAAAAGTTTTAACCATCTAAGAGGGGTTGCAATTCCTTTTTTCAAGACTCATAATTAGCCTTTTCTAGGATTATCATAGAAGGATGAATGGAAAAACCCATGATACAATCCTCAAATGATGAAATCAAATGAATCAACCACAAGATTATCAATACACTCCCACCCTTTTCACTAGTATCAAAGATCACCCCCCAAAATATTATAAGGTTGGCACTTTATAGTTTAGTGCAATTACAAAGCCTTTTCCAAGATACAATGCTCAATAGACTCAAAATAGCCAAAATTATAAATTCTGATGCAAAATGGACTTGAGACAAAATCTAGAAAAATTAGCCTTATGGTTGTGTAGTGCTCTTCAATACCTTTCCAACGCCTATTTGTTTCCAAAAATCAGAGCATCGAGGCGAAATGATTTTTTGAAGAAATTTGCACCAAACATCTTCAACCTACAATATTTGGTAGAAGAATTTTTATTTTTTCATTTTCATTCAGCTCTAGGAATGCAAAAAATAGACACCGTGGCAAGAAGATGAATTTTTTAAAAAACTAGTTGAATTTAGCCTACAATGATAGCCCTTTGGCAAAATAAAAAATTTCCAAAAATAAATTTCATATAAAATAGACAAATCAGATATGAGAATAGGGGTTTTGGGGCCTTTTGAACACATGTCAATGTCCGATTGGGTCAAAAATGCTGCAATAAAAAGTTGTTCACTAGATTTGAGCTTCAAACCCCTGTTTGCAACTTTATCAAATGATCTCCAATTTGGATGAAACAAAAGCCAATCTTGACTTTCTCGAGCCTTCTGGACGCATTGGAACAATCAAAAAAGTTGTCAGTATAACCAAAAATGTTGCAATCACCTAAATCTCACAAAACATATATGCAATGTGAAGATATTAGATCTTTGCAAACCCTTTATGATTCTCCAGATCGTTCAAACGCAAGAGAAGAGCATATAGTAATTTACAATATCTTTACATGAAAACTCAATCTCTCAATTAAGAATCTATGAACTTAGATTTCTCAAAACAAAAGCTTTGATACCATGTTAGAAATCTGAAATAGATTAAATAACCCAAGGAACTTTTATGAGAAAATCAAAGTTACATAAACTAGAAAAACGTAAAGAATACAAACTAGGACTCCGAGAGATTATGCAATGTCGATGTGACAATATTGCATTAAGAGCTTCCAAGCTGAAAAGATACAATGCAAAGAATACATGCAAAAGATGCAAATACAAGCTAGGTAGTGAGTTTATATAAAACTAAGAAGAGAATGTAGGTGGCTCTTAATGAAATATTGTCACATCAACATTGCATAATCTCTCAGAGTCTTGGTTTGCATTCTTTATGTTTTTCTAGTTTATGTAACTTTGATTTTCTCTTAAAAATTTCCTTGGGTTATTCAATCTATTTTAAATTTCTTACAAAGATTGCATATCATTCGCAAAAGGCATTCTAGGAACATTTCAACTAGTGCAAAAAACAAATCAAAATCTACATATTAATTTAGAGCGTCTAAGTGTTTGAATATTGATGTCCTCAACCATTTCCACAATCATAAAACTAGTCTTATCAAGGGGGTCAGCCTAGGAGAAGACGACCCTTAGGATCCAACAATTTATCTTTGGTGTTTATTAACATTGTGAATCCTTAACACTCAAGGATGCAAGGTGCGTTAAAAACCAAGTGTGCATTAAACCAAATTAAATTTGTGGTTGGAGATTGAATATGTGCATGCAAAAATGACCCAAACCAATCACAAAGCAAGAGTGCACACTATATACCAAATCACATGTGTAGTTAGAATTTGAATTTGCACATGCAAAAAATGCCCAAACCCACAAATACAACCCTTTATAGTTGACCAACTATTATAGTCTTGAAGCAAAGTGTAGACATGCAAAAATGCCTAACACGTATCACACATCCCTGATCTTGCATTTTGCATCATTTCGTCATTATTCATCATTAACAATGCATTTTCGTCATTCTCCTCTCCAATCCTGCATAATTCATCATTTTCATCACTTTTGTCACTAATTCCCCCTTTAACATCATTGTTCATCATCAATTATCTTAATTTCCTCTATTAATTAAATAATTTTAAATTATTTAATTAATTCATCATTTTTCACTATTTTTCCCTTCATCACCCCTAATTGAATAATTTTTAATTATTTAATTAGCAAAATCTAATTTTCTTCTAATGTCTCATAATTTAAAAAAATTGAATTATTTAATTATCTAACTTTCCCTTCCACTTGCATGGAATTTTTTTTTTTTAAATGAAATATTCTAATCCTCTTTAATTAAATAATTTTGAATTATTTAATTATTCTAATTTCCCTCTCAATGGCATATTCCCATGGAATATTCTTTTTGAAAATATCCTAACCAAACTCAACCTTCTCATTCATCCTCAACCCTTCATTTTTCTTTATCTAATCTTCATCCTTCATTCTAAAATATCTTGACCAATTTTCTAAAATTGTGGAGATATTTTGAGTTCAAATTAATCTTGACCCTTGATCCTCCTTGATTTAATCTCATCCATTGATCTCAAGATCAATTCTCCACTATTGATTTAAATTTTGAAAATCTATAAAATAATCCTCTTTCCTCCATTATCATCACCTAGAATCATTTGAGCTAATTCATGTCATTTGAGCATTTGAGTAATCATATATTTTTCAATCATCTTATCTAGGTCATTTGAAGCTTTTGCAATCATGGGAACTAATGATTGAGCAATCCAACACACCATCAACCAATTTCTAAATGGTATGCTAGGTTTGCACAAATTCTTTTCATGTTTTGAATTGAATTTTTATTGTTAATTGCTGATTTCTAACTAGTTTGCATTCAATTTCACTTGTAAGTGGGATTTGATCAATCTGTTGATATGGGTATCTGTGAATTCTAACCCTAATTGAATAATTCATGCTTCATTTCCATTTTCCACTAACCCCACTTCGCACAAAGTACAAACAAAGATCAATCACTTTTAATCCCAAGACATACATATTCCATTGCATTAGCAAATTTATTCAACACCATCATTCCTAGAGCTGAATGTCAATATTTGTTTCATTTAATTTACAAGTTAGCATTTAATATTTTAATTATCACTCCCACAACTTGTCATTAATTAATTTAAGTTGGTTTATACTTAAATGTACACATCAATAGATTAACATAGATTAAGCTTAGGGAAAAATGGATTATTTTCCTTTACATACCACCATTCAATTTTTTTGAGTTAGTAAATATAATTGTCAAGCAACACACTCCACAAACAAATTTATTCTATTTTATTAATATTGATTATTGAAAAATAAATTTCTCTCTTAATAATAATAACAAAAACTTAAAAGGGGTTGGGGCCCTAGCTCGGTTGGCTAAATCTTTCTTGTTGCAAGAGGTTGGTCATGAGGTCTAGTCTCCCCCACCCCCGTGGTACCCAATTTATAGGGGGTTGTGCTACTCGATTCTTGCAGTCTCTTTTCAATATGTTTTAAACATTAAAAAAGACTCCATCTTAATAGCTCTCTTTGTAATTTATTGTATTGTATTATTTTTTCCGTTATTGCTATTAGGTTACATGCATCTCATTGAACTTGAAAAACAACCCAAACCATAAGATCAAGAGGCGTAATAAAAGACCACTTATAAGACTGAAAATACTACTCATTAGAGGCTTATGAAAAGAGAGTTTTAGGGCAAACATTTGATTCCTACAAAGACTTCCACAAATATCATTTGCATTCCCTTCTTTTCAAACTATGGAGTGAGGCAGGTTTTTTTTAGTAGATAAAATGAGTGTATGGTATAAAGGGGGGAGGAATAATTTGGATCCTAGAATGAAAGCATACAAATTGGAATAGTAGTCGTCACATCAGGTATTTCTGTCTTAACTTGTCTCTTCTTTATACCTGCGATAGCATACCTAGGCACTCTCTTTTTCTCGCAATTGGTTTGGGGGTTGTTACTTTATTCTTGTTCAAGAAATTTGAATGATTTTTTCGCTCCCTTATAACATGAATCTGTCTTTTAGCTCAAGCTAACCTAAAATCCAAACCATAAGCTCACTTATTTTAATGGTAAGGAGCTAATTAGGGTTCCAATTGAAGGTTTACTTCACGTAATTGAGGTAGCAAAAACAAATGCAAGAGATTTTGAGAGATTATCATTTTCGTTTCATTGAAGATATACTTAAAGGCTTTCCATGAATGTTGTGTCTTCTTACAACTCCTTCAAATCTATACCTCAGTCGCCTGAATTATTCTACTCTTTTAATTAAAAACTTTCTTTTTCCTTTTCTGTCGAAATCAAGAGTTCAACTCTGATAAATGTCACCTTCCTTACTAACATGCCCCTATAATCTTGCTAGTCAAATTTCTTTGACCAATTTCATATATCCTTATATTTACCTCATTTACTAAACCTAACAGTTCTTTCAACCTAGCAGAAGACAAACTTCTCATCGTTACTGATCTCACATCACCAGTTATAGACATCAATTTTTACTCCATACTTATACTTCATCTGCTGTAGATTTTTGTGGCATAAATTTTCCCCTAGTAGGTCGAATCCTTCTTGGTTAGGGCCTAGAAGTTGTCTTAATAACTTTCTTTAATTCTATGACACAGTCTCAACAGATATAATCGGCAATTGATTCTCTTACATTATCTAAGGAATAAAGGAATGCATCGAGTAGCTGCGTCTCACAAAGTTCCACTGTGTCTTATATGAGTTTCGAGAGCTCTCACTCTTCTACATTGAAAGGACTACCCAAGTAATTATATAATACATATCACCATCTTATGATCAATTATAGTCACAACCGAATCCTCGAGGATTCTTGCCTTAAAGCTCGCAATCATTAGATTCTATTTATTTTTTATTCAAAATATGTGATTCCAATTCTTGTGCTCAAAATATCATTGATTACGTTTGGATGTTACTCGATGCCTTCGGTATTAGTCATTTGGATGTGAACCAAATCATTGGGGAGTACATTCTTAAACAGCATCACCCTGCATGCTCACACATTGGTAGGTGAAATTTCAGATTTCTCTGTTTTTATTAACCACTTTATTCCACATCCATATCGTATTTGCTAAAATCTTCTTACAGAGTTAGCTTAGGTATCAGAATGACTATTAATTTGTGTGTTCATTGTTGAAAATATAAACTCTTATCTCGTACAGATACATCTGTTCATATATTTTGCCTATTTTAAAGATCTTTAGATTCCTCAATTGATGAGGACAAATCTATTCAAAATTCTCCAATATCAACAATTGACATATGAACCATATTATTTCCTTTGGCCTACGTGAATGAAAGATATGGCAGTTGCAGGCAGTTATCATAAATTGAATGGGTTATTTTAAGTATACTATTTGAGATAAAAATAATAATTTGGAACGTTAAACTGCTTTACCTAATCAGAACCAGGAGCCACATGTTATTTTTGTGGTGTAATTCATCTCTTTTTGTGGTGTAATTCATCTCTAGTGCAACATTGTTTTTTTGAGTGCTTATACATTGTTTTTTTTAGAGCTTATACATTGTTTTGTATTGCTGAAGCTGAGCACTGAACTGCTACACCCTAGCCAAAAACTAATGTTTGCCACAGAAGATAAAAGATAAGATTGCCAAAGATCCTTGTATATGGGAGCAGCAAAAACCAAGTTGGTCTCTTATTTTTGAAGTCCATGATGACCTTGTCAAACTCTTAAAAGAGAGTCACTGGATAAGAGTGTTAAATATGGCGGTACGGGTAATAATAACCAAACATTATACTTCCTCCAAGCCGAATTGATTCCTAATCATCCTGAAAATTATATAACTTAGTTTGAAGATTTTCAATTGCTATTATAAGGGCCACTTGAATTCCTTCCATCATGTATGGCATCAGATTTGTAGTTGGGAGCATATATGCATGTGAAGTAAGCACAACTTGCAGTACGTAAAGTGCAGCAATATTTCTGTATATTGATGACATTAACATCAAGGAGGGTAAAATTTTTATTAAATCAAAGAAACGCTACAAAGCAAGGGCATTAAATGGCCCTATCAAGTTCAATCAAGCGACCCAATTGTTGAGACAAATCTGGGGGTAATTGGCCCCGATCCACCAAATTCCAATCATGAATATGATCCGACGCCCATTTAGCCAAGCAATTAGCCACCCCATTCCATTCTCGAGGAATATGAGTGAAAGTAATATACTCCAGAGAAGCACAGAGGGTGAGAATTTGTTGCACAATCAAAGCCAGTTGCCAGCTCACATCATCCACACACCGCCTTTTCAGTAAGTTCACCACAACCTGTGAGTCAAACTCACAAATGATCCTTCGCCAACCCAGCTGACTGCCCTGCTCCACAGCCAATAAAATTGCCTGAGCCTCCATAAGATTATTAGTATGAAGGCCCTTATACACAGAAAAGATAAACTGAACCTCCCCATAGCTATCCTTGCCAACACCCCCAATCCCAGCATGACCCGGGTTTCCGTGAGAAGACCCATCAGAATTGATTTTTAGGACTCCATGAGGAGGAGGGGTCCATCTCCCCTCCCTATTCACCTTCGGGGTAGGATGTCTACATCTGTTACGCATGAGCTGTCGTTGCAGAGGAGGAAGATGGAGACGATTACAACAATCAACGTCACGAGGATATTAGCCATACGTGTAGTGTTTTAGGATTTATTCAAAATAACAAAGTTGTAGTGTTGATAATAATGATTAATCATAACGATTATTACTAAATTTAAAAGGTTATAGTGTTTATCATCAAGATCATTGTTTTTGATAAGTAAGCAACATTTATAAGGTGTTGTACCCTTTACACGGAGAGCCCTCGGGGCCAAAAAGAAGCTAGTTCAAAAAAGGACATGAACTAGAAAGAGAAGCTAGTTCAAAAGGGAGTCAATCCCTAACAAACAGGAGCCACTAGGGCTTGACAAAACAGGCCAAACAAGCCACACAGAGGACAGAACCAGGACATGAACAACAGACAGATAGTATGTCGAAGGAAGACAAGGACTAGACAACCCCAGAATCTGAGGGGACTAATATGACACCCAAAACCAAAGGCCGTGGTTTGGGGAGTCCCTTCCCTCTCTGCACAATAGACCAGGAAGGCTCAGAAATGAACTCCTCCAAGCAAGACGAGATGAGCGGATCCTCAACAACCACCATGGGCAAAGAGCCACCACGCAATGAAGCCAACAGTGCAGAAGAGGAGTCAGGAGCATTCGAAGGACCATCAAAAGCGTTCATTGAGGGACGTCTGCCGGAACAACGACAACAATTTGAGGCAACAATGGTTCCACAGAAGGGATAGTCGGAGAAGGATCCTGGGGAGACACAGTCTCCATGGATGAATCAGACAAGGAAGGGTCGTCATCCTTGGAGGGACCATCCGAAGAGGGAGAGCCCACCGTGAGATGGTTCGTGAGAGCATCCTTCCACCAGATAGCAGCGCCCTTATGGTGAGCAAGAGGGCAGTCAGAGGCCAAATGACCAACAAAGAAACATTTCCTACACCGAAAAGGGAGCCCCTCAAAGTCCAGAAGTTGCTTCCAAGGTCTGTCCTCCACCATCAAGACCACATCACCATGGAGTGGTTTTGAGATGTCCAAATCAACTAAAATACGAGCCACCATAGTATGCCCAAGATCCCAAGTCGTTGAGTCCACCTTTAAAAAGCAACCAATGGCGTTGCCAATAGCTTCATAACATGAATCCTCCCAAAACTGGAGAGGGAGGTTCAACAGTCGAACCCAAACTAGTCTGATATTCAATTGCTCCATTAGAGAATTGAAAGAGCGAGACCAAGGCCGAATGAACAGCGAATGAATACCCCACATCCACCCTTTGTCCAACACTCTGTCTCACTCCTCGGAGGAAGCAAAGGTTGCAAAGAAGAAACCTCTAGCATTGGGATAGAGGTCAATCTGCCCAAAAAAATAGGCTTCCAAGAAACAGAAATCCACTCATGGAGATCAGGAAGGGAGGGCCACAAGCCGCTAAACCTGCAAACCACACCCTGTCACACATAGAAATCCTCATTTTCTACAATCTCTGATCCATTGACCACAACAAGGGAAGCACGGGTGCAAGGTAAAGGCCGAACCCTAGCCGGAGTTGGAGGAGTCAGAGCACGATTTTTGAAAACAACATTGGAAAAGGATTTCCGATGGCAACCTGAAGCGTTAGGAGCAACAACACCAATGTCCCCGTCCAAGCGTTCCTACATTGCAACATTCTCCTAACTTGCTCGTTGCTCGCTGCATGGATGGCTCTCGCTCAACGTCATCAAAATCATTGTTAAAACTAAAAAATTGTCATGTTGATTGAAAAAATCATTGGTAAATCTAAAATGTTATAACATTGATCATAAAGATCATTATTAGGGGAGATGACCCAGTAGTTGAGCACCCTAACTTCACACCCCTTGAAATCATATGTAACAATTTTGAGTTATCAATTTTATAGATACTTACTTGACAAGGTTCCTACTTAACTAAGGTTTCAAGACCACATCATCAAATAAGATGCCACATAAGCATGTTTTTTTTTAAGGTGTCCAAAAATACCCAAAAAAGGGTAGACTAATGGTCATACATTACATCATGTTTTGTTTGTGCATTAATATGGCATCACATGATTTGTTCCTTTTTAGATCTAAAGAATTAATTTCATTGAATTAGAGTGCTCACAATCAACTTTGAAGTCATAACTACTAGTGCTCTACTATTAAAAATATTGGACATTAATCAATAAAAACTATCACAACTATTGAAACATCCTCAACTACCAGGCCTCTACCCTAATATATAGGTTGGAATAACCCTTCTTTCTACATTAAATTTAATATTAAAGCAAGCAACATTCATATTAGCTTGTAATTGAAGGAAATAAAATTGTGATTCTAAATAAAGAGAAGCCATGAGGTGAAATAGTATAACAAAGAGGAGCTTTTGCAAAGATTATAAGGCTTGTCTTAATATAATATAGAACGAAGAATAATTTGTGTGCTAGCATTTTTTTTAGAAAAAATTGCAAAATGGCAAATAAAATATTGGGTGCTATCTCCATTAAGTTGACTAGTACTAGCAGCTGTGGAGAATGGCATCATTAGATGAAAAACATTATTCTATTGTCAAAACTCACCTCCATTGTTGATGCTCTCTACAACAAGAATTTGACAAGAAATCACATCTATCTGTACAAGAGCGAATTTGCACCCCTTGCGCAAATTCCCCTTTCACACATCTTTACCTTAGAAAATCAAATCCGAAGGCGAAATTCCACATCACCCAACTGCCTTCCTTCCACTTAGAATCTGTTTGTTGCATTGATGAGAGAATATTTGTCCGGGACGCACGTGCAACGCGCAAACAACCGCACGGGGCGCTGTTGTCCTTGACGAATTCCTACATCTGAGGTTGGCAGAAGCGTTACACTCCCGATTGGGGACGAATTGTAACGTCCCTCTTTGACCAACCAAACTAAAAATGTCTTATTCTTCCTCGTTCTTCCTTCAAATGGATTTATCCTCACTTCATTTGGGCTCTTCAAGCTCTACACACATTCTCAAGCCATCTTTTAGCATTTCCAACATTCACTTCACTCTCAAGTGACACTTCAACACTCAATCGCAACAACACTCCATCAACTCCACAGAGCAAGTGTGAAGCAAGCCATAGTAGCATGGGCTTGGAGTCTTGCGAGACCTCCCTTCATCACAGTTGAGGCTATGACGACCTTGCCAAGTCCATATTCTCCTCCATTGGCTAGTGAGCTTTTGGTTGGAGGTGGTAACATTTCGCTCCTCTCCTTTGTGATTTGGTTGAGTAGCATTATATTGTTTTGTAGTGTTCTTATTCTCTCTTCTTTTCTTTATCACATATTTCTACTACGTTGCTTTCTGGTTGTCTGTGGAGGTCGAAACACCAAAACAAGGGTATGATTGAGGCAAGCCCCTATACAACCCCCAACAATTTTCCCTCTTGCTTGTGTGTAGATGAACATACGAGTGGAGCAAGTATTTTTGTGAGATCATCTTCATCACCCTAGCTTTTATTTATTTGCTCTATCATCTTCGTGTGTACTTTTCACATCTTATTATTTTGTTTTATTCATTCAAGAATAACCAACCAGGTTGTTAGTTCGCTTTTAGGTAGTTTATATTGTACTTCCTGCTTTTTGGCCGTACAAACACCAACGCACCAAAGAGACGCCAACGCGTCGCACTATCTTCCCAAAACTGCTCTACCGTCCTCGAACAAAGAGCTATTTGAGGTGCAATATTGACTCTGAAAACCAACTCGCCTAGCCTAAACTTGGATTTCAGGTTTGAAGAGTGACAAAAGTACTTTGTAGTGCTCATCATTTTCGATCCCTATTTGAAACACCCCTTTAGAGTAAGGTAAGTTAGGGCAGCCCTCCGCTCTCAGCTCTCCGTGACCTAGGGCCCTGACGTGGTTGGTCCCCCTCTCTTACACTATCAATGTACATCCATTGAAAATGTAAAAAAGCAACCACATCAAAAGAAGCTTTGGATGCAATCACCACAATCTTAGCACAAGAATGATGCAAGGGCTCGTATGCTCCGAACTCATTTATACAATCTAAGAATTGACAAATCAATAATTGAGCATCTCTCAAAGCTCAATGATATTTTCAAGAAACTCATTAGTACACATGAGACTATTGCTAACAAAGCTTGCATTTTTGTAGCTCTTAGCATTTTGCCAAAGTCATTTGAGAATTTCAAGGCTACACTTATTGAATGAAAAATTGGCTATCTTGAAATTCAATGATTTGGAGGGTCTATCATTACAACATTAAATGCTTTATTAAGATGAAGTTGAAGGAGCAAATGTCTTCACTTCTAAGTTCAAGGTAAAAAGTCTCAATAGCAAAGGCGACTGACCCATTGTGGAATACATTGAATAAATGAAAGAAATGGTTTTTTATTGCAACCATCTTGGCCTTTCTAAGTGCCATGGTTTTTTATTGCAATCATCTTGGTCTTTCTAAGTGCCAATACTTCAAGAAGGATATGAACAAAGGCAAACAAGGAAGTGTGATGGTTGATGTGATATTGAAGATGATATTGAATGTCACAAGTTTCAGCAAATGCTTACGATATGTCAAAAACGATGGTGTCCAGATCATCAATTCGAGCACTACTACAACTTGAGAAATGTAACAAAATAACCAAAACACACTATTAAATTGGGAGAAGATTCTCAACTATATGTTGAAAGAATTGGCAGAGCTCCTCTCAATGTTCCATCTCAAACTAAAACATGTCGTAATAATGTACATGTTCCAAGACTATAAACAATCTAATCTTAGTCAACTAGATCAATGCAACTAGATCAATGCTGATAACATTTGAGTCATTTTTGTACAGGGATATTGTATACTGTCTGGCAGTAAAAGCAAATTAACATAATGCATATATGAAAGGATTATTTTACTTGAGAATAAACTCTTCTAAAGCTTTAGTTTCAAGGCATTGCTTCAAGATATCAACTGTGACATAAGGGGCTTGGCCACATTAACCTCGAGTTGTACTAAGATACCAAGATATGTTCAATCAAAATGATAGTATATGATATTTCACCCATCACTACAAGTAGGCGTTTATGGTAAGCCTATGTTATGAGAAAATATCATAAAGAAAAGTTCGATTCTAGAAAACCCTAGACAGCTTTCCATAAAGTTTTAAGTGTTTGTTCATTCTGATCTTTGTGTACCACTGTCGATAGTTTCCATAGGGCTATCTCAATTTTTCATGGCATTAATTAATGACACTCCCACTCAAAGGGTATGGATTTTCTCAAATTTTCATGGCATTCATTAACGACTTCCACTCAAAGGGTATGGTTTTACCTTATGAAGAACAAGTCTAGAGCATTTGATGTTTTCAAAAAGTTTGTACACCAAGCTGAGAATGAAAGTAATTAAAAGACTAATATATTCATGTCAAATACAAGCATTCATTAATGACACTCCCACTCAAAGGGTATGGATTTTCTCAAATTTTCATGGCATTCATTAATGACTTCCACTCAAAGGGTATGGGTTTACCTTACGAAGAACAAGTCTAGAGTATTTGATGTTTTCAAAAAGTTTGCACACCAAGCTGAGAATGAAAGTAATAAAAAGACGGGATATGTCAAATTTTGCAAATAAAAGGGTATTAAAAGGCAACTCTCAACTCCGTATACTCCACAACAAACTAGAGAAACTAAAAGAATCTGTAGAACACTTCAAGAAAAAGCTATATCAATGCTCAAGGCTAAACTTACAATTAAATTATGTGGAGAAACAATTCATACAGCAGCCTATTATTACAAATAAACTATGTGTAAAAGCAGTTCATACAGCATCCTATTTGATCGATTAGAGTTTGACTAAATGATTAGAAAGCATCTCTAAAAAAAAGGGCATGGTTGGGTAAGAAACCGTCAACAAACTAGTATAGTTAAAAGAATCAATAGGTCACTTCAAGGAAAAACTAAAACAATGCTCAAGGCAAAGAAACCATACAGCAGTTTATTCGATCAATTAAAGTTTGACTACATGCTTGAAAAGTATGTCTCCAAAAGAGGTAATGGTTGGGTAAGAAACAATTAATTAGACATTCGGGAATCTTTGGAAGCAATTGCCTATACACATTCTAAAAGAGAATAGAAAGAAATTCAATGCTAAGATTCAAAAATGCTTTGGTGCATATGATGACTCTAGTAAAGCCCATTGATTGTACAAATCCCAAGGTAAACAAATTTCACATCTCTAGAGATGAATTTTACAAGGAAGGGTGTCACTTTCCAGATGTTCGCCATGTTGATTTGCCAAAAAAAGAGAAAACTGACAATTATGCATCATTATACTCAACGAACTCACTATTGAATCAATAGAAGAAAGAAAGGAAATTGATGAACCAAATTCAAGAAGCACATTGTCCACTCCACAATTTAATATTTCCTCTAAAGAGATTAGAAGAAGCGGAAAATGCCAAATAGATTGCAGAACTATGAGGACAATTAGGCATTGATGACGATTGTTCTAAATGCTCATGAACCAAGCACTTTTAAGGAAGCATTAAAAGAAGAAATATGGCAAACGGCTGTGTGAATCAGGAGATGGATTCAATTCGTCATTACCAAAAACAGAAGTTGGTATCTTTTCCTGCTGGTGAAGAAGGCATTAATTGTAAGAGAATGTTCAAAACAAAGCTTAAATCTTATGGCTCAACTGGCAAGCACAATGCAAGACTGACAGCTATAAGGAACAAACATAAGCGAAGTGTTGAATATATCCAGGAATCTAATATTCCTCACTTTTGCAAAGCATATTGAAGTTTCATCTTGTTGTTTTATATGATGAAATAAAGTTTGGGGGAGGTGTTGTAAACATTAACTCTTTTTCATCACAATCTCTAAACATCTATTATATAGACGCATGTCTATCACAGACACATTTATCCATATATTTTGCCTATTTAGAGGATCTTTGGATCCCTCAATTGATAAAGAAGAAATCTATTCAAACCTCTCCATTTCAACACTCGTTGTATTCAACAAAGAGTTCCTGCAATTCTTTTCTTGTAAGGTGCATCAACACTAAATGAAAGTTGTAGAGAATGCTACCTCAAAGGAAGTAAATTTGATAAGTGCATCAAACTATGGGTATGAAATGACATGGTGTGGCAAAAGTGAAGATGGAAATCAATTACCCAGGTTTTATACAAGAAAATCTTGCAAAATGTAATATTTGTAAAAATAGACCCTCGAGCAGGTAACACTGCACCAGCAGTTCTGAAAGATACAGCAAGGAACAAGGGACCATGGCCACATCAACCCAACCATTATTCAATAAGAAACCCTCCCCCACGAAGTCAAATAGGTTCACTGGACATTTAGGAGCAACTCCAAAGCATCAAGGTGAGTGATTTTTAAAATCACACAGAAGGCAGCACTCCCCTCTTATACGTTAGTGTCAGAAAACCAGACATGACAAGCAAAGAGTTACATCAATTGTTGTAAGCTAAAAATTAAAAATCCAGCTGACCATGAATTTTGGAGTTTATAATTTAATAAACTATACTTCCATGGAGAAATATTAATCCCTGAGATGTGCAGACATCAACTATTGAAGGGATTTGCTGAATTCAGCCTATTGAGTTGGCTTACACACTGTAAGATTTGTCCATCTCTCTCCTTGTTGCATACAGCACCAGGTCCCCTACAATTCTGTTCTTTGCTAATGCATGTCAACCATAAATGAAAAGTATAAAAAATGCTAACTCAAATCATGTCAAATTTGAGAACTGCATTTCAAAGTCATTTTTAACTGCAAAGACTACAGGTGAGACAAGTGGTCATTTTCAGCACAATAGCATTCTATTTTATATGGCATACCAATGGTGTAAATGGAATGCAATCACCGGGTTTAAAACAGTAAAAACTCCACAAATAATATTCTTAAAAATATTAAATAGAAACCTGAATAGTTGACACAGTAGTTCTAAAAGCTAGAGCACATAAAAAGCATTGCCAGTTCTAATATTAATATTTTGAAATCACAAACTCTCCTAAATCTTGTTACACGTTCTCTCAGTTCAAAGCTCAAATTGGTCTAAGGGAATTTTACATTTTACATTAACTCCAAAACATTCAAGGCGAATGATTTTTAAAAGCACCAGTGGGAATATAATTAATTATTAAACATGGCAGAAAATGGTTGCATTCAACCTGATGGATTACGTAGCTCTTGTCTACCAATGGTGTAAATGGAATGCAATCACCGGGTTTAAAACAGTAAAAACTCCACAAAAAATATTTTAAAAAATACTAAATAGAAACTTGGATTGTTAACAAACCACGGTAGTTCTAAAAGCTAGAGCACATAAAAAGCATTGCCAGTTCTACTTGTAACATTTTGCAATCACAAACTCTCCTAAATATTGTTGCAAATTCTCTCGGTTCAATGCTCAAATTGGTCTAAGGGAATTTTACATTAACTCCAAAACATTCAAGGTGAATGATTTTTGCAAGCACCATTGAGAAAATGATTCAACATTCAGGAAGATCTTAAGTACTCAGGATATAAAAACCATTTCAATTAGCAGGAAGGATTTGAGGCTGACCCATAAATTTTGACTATTATCTGTGCTCTCTGTATTAATCAATTAAGTTTCTACTCTCTTTTTCCTGTTGATAAAGATGCAAAAACTTGCAGGAAAACATAGAAGACAGATATGCATCAACAATTAAAAGCCTAATCTTGAAGAAAAGAGGAAGGAAGAAAGACATCAAACAATTTCCTAAAAGTCTAGTTCAGTAAAAACCATCAGCATACCCTCACAAGCCTCTCTGTTAATTCCACCATGTAACTTAGATCTGGATGTACTAAACAGGCATGTATACAGGTATCAGCAGTATATTGATGTTCTCAGAAAGGCTTAAATACAAATATTGCATAAAATAATATGTTCCGTTGGATTTGTTATTAACACCGCTTCAATTTCATTCTTTCTTAACTTCCCTTACATATTGTACTACAAGAACAAACTCAGCAAATTCGTGCACTACTTCTTTTCAGTTGATATAACCATCAGACCAATACAAAAGCACTAGAACAACTAAATCCCAAAACCTGATAAAAGGCATTCCACCAGAAACCAAGAAACATTGCCGTCCTACACATCACTTAGAGTTACCACTAAAGTCAAAACCAATAATATGCATTACTAATACGAAAACCGAATGGAATGTAGAGTGCTCAATTATAACGCAGTTTTAACACTTTTTTTTATTTTTTGAGAAACTGGATCGAACTAAAAGCTCCACAAATGAGCATCCATTCCTGGTAAACAAAAAACCCTCCTCTAAAATTTCCCTAAAGGAGATCTCGAAGAAGTCTCAAAACATTGGCAATGAGAAATTGTTTAGCTATGGAAATCTTAAAAACCCCAAATTGTTTCCATTACAGGAAAGTCGCCATATTCCAATTTAAAATTATATTCTTTATCCAGAACATTAAAAATACAATACTAAAAGTTCGCATTTATCATAGTAAATTACTGTCCAAGTTCTGATTTCTTCTTATGCCACAGCCTATCCAAAGCACTGTCAGCCTCTCCCTGAGAACACACAAGAAAGCACAGTTGCAAATGACAATTAGTAACACTCAATTGCTCGACCATCACAGGAAACAAGCTAAAAATAAATAAAAAATCATGTCATCGCGAGTATGCAACATTTAACTATCCGAAGATGAACGGAAAAAGACAAATTTTACAGTGGAAAACATTACTCCAATAGTGTATAACCCTAAAATGTTGAATTTTATCCAAGCTACAATCGGCGTGGGGCTGAGAATTTGCACGACCGTAAAGTGAACAAGATTTTATAAACCAAATGAAAAAACCCACCCAATGAAATTAATTAGCATAAACAGCTGCCCACAGAAAAACATCGAGTCAATTAGAATGAAAGTGGTACAAACCTGTTGACGAACAAATCCGCAGAGAGCAAATGTTGTGAACTGGCCCGTGTATATGCCATTTTCGTCCAGATGTCCAACGTTAATTTGAACGGAAGCATGGTCTTTTGATGTTATCAATCGGTTCGTTGCAGAGCTGTTACATACCAAAAAAATGTGCCCCCCGGTTCAATTCTCCCCGCGTCACATAATTTAATGGTTGTCATCAGACAAAGGCTGATTTTAAATATGAAGGAAGATAAAAACTTACCATTTTCTGGGGATGTAAAGATCTACGTTCTGTCCTTCTTCGTTCTGCATGATGCCTTCACTCGCACAGATTATCCGAACCCCCACAACTAAGCTTCTAGAGTTCTGTTGCGGTTTAGGGTTTCAAATATAAAAGAACTCAGGGATTTTAGGGTTTCAAATATAAAAGAGCTCAGAGATTTTAGGGTTTCATAGGTGGAAAGTTCGAACCCTGACTCCCAACCTAAGGTAGAATCCGGGTTAATTTATCCTAAGAGGCCGGATGTTGTTCTCTTCGGGTGAAATGTTCACATCCTTAATTTATTTTCCAGCATTTTACATCAATTTGTAATTCAATTTTAAGTAGTCATTATTTTCTAACTCATGTCAAAATAATCAAATTATGTAAATTATGTGTCTAGGAATTATACAGAAGGATAATATCCTTAAGTCGTTTTCCTCATCCATTATTAAGAAAACCCCTCGCATGTATCTATCAAAAGGACTAACTAGCAGTCATTATTTAGTCTTTTGCATCAACTACTTTAGCCCTTGCATTAATAAATGTTAAAAACCCTAATTCTTACATTAGGTCACTCTATTTTAAGTCTCAAGCATTTAAAATCATCATAATCAAATCATTGTTAGCTATTTAGATGTTTGTTTCATTTGATGAGTAATGTCTCTTAAATTTTATCAACATCATTAACATGGTCAAAGGGGTTTATCTAAGGCACAAGGGGGGAGTTAGTGCACTTCCATACCCTAGCTTAGTAAGCTCTAACAATATTCTTTAAAATTATCAATTATTCTACATGCAAGTGCACATATAAGTGAGAATTTATTACAAGTATCAGAGATTTGAAGACCCCAAGTTCAGGGCCACACAATAAGGTCAAAATCATAAATATTGGATTAAAACTGTAAGTGTGGATTTGACCCGAGGTTGTGCATGATTTCATATCTCACAAAGCATGATTGTATCAATCTATCCATCTCAAATCTATTTTTAGCTATCAAGTTACAATCCTCTTCTCCAACATTGAGGTTAAAATTTGTGTATTATAATTTATTTATTATATTTACTTGCATTTTATTGTCATTATCGCATGTGTGTTCTACGTCTCATTTGTTATCTTTACTAGCTGAAGTCCTAGTGTACATGTATCATTTTGTCCCCTTTACATGTTTAACCCTTTTTTATTTAATATTTGTTTTATCTTAACCCGTAGTCCTAAGTGTCTTTCCTCTTTGCATGACTCCCTTACCCCTTCACCTTGCCACCTTTTTATCCCTTTATCAAACTACTTAATGAAATCATACATCCTAATTCTAATACAACAACCATCTCCAAGCTCCTAAAATCTCAACCATCAAATCTATTCAAGCTTAGGGACCACCACCCCTAGATGAAAAACCTTTCTCCTAAGTGGTCCTAGAAAATTGTGTCATTTTGAGCCTTAGGACTGCTCCTCGGTGGTGGGTGAATGACTCATAATTACATGAAATTTAGCATGCAAGCTCAAAATGGAATCTTGATTTTAGCTTTAATGATCACTAAGTCAATTTCTAGGTGTATTTTTCTTTATTTATAATTTCCTCGTTCCCACAGTGTATTTTTTAATCAATTTGACACTTATTTTGTAGTTTTACTCCATGTTTTGTTCTTTGTAATGATAGGTTTCCATACTAGAAAATAATTAGTATTAGATCTTTAAAATTCCCTAAAAGTTTAGAGTCATTTGGACATGTTAGGCTTCTCTTCACTATTGGGCTTCTCCTCCTTGTTGGGCTTTTCTTCCTTGTTGGGTGCACTACCCCCTCATATGTAAGTGCCAAACTCCAAATCTCATAAATTTTGGTTCACATCCTCTTGAGACAATTTTCAACCCAACCTTGTTGTATACTAGTCCAAAAATGTATATTGATTTCAACTTATTTGTCATTTTGATGTTTTGAACTAGTTTGTATATGTTCTTGTTTTTGTCACACTTATAATAATATTTAGACTATAAATTAGACTCCATTTCTATTTATTGAGTTTTAAATTATTAATAATCAAATGAACACATAAAATTCAATAAAAAAATAATACATAAAACTAAAGTAAACAACTAAAAAGAACCACATCATCACACATTCATTATTTTAAAAAGAAGCATTTTTAGGTTCTTTTAGGTATGTATTTACTTTTGTTACCATACTTCTATATCAAAACTAATCAATTACATGTTCCAAAGCTCTTCTCTCTTATATGTTGCAATTTGATTACTATTAATTTTTTTTGTTTGTTTGTTTACCCAGATCATTAGGAAAGGAGTACTTTATTCATTTTTAGTTCCTTTAGGCATATAAAAATTTAAGATATTAGACCCAACCCAAATTGGGTTATCCTTATTTATCTCTTGAAGACATAAGGTAAAGGAAATTACTTGTCATTTATTTAGGATCTTAGATTTAATTTAAAATGTGTTAGTTTGTTTTTTTGTGGTTAGAGGGTGAAAGGTAAAGGGTGTTACTTTTTTATAAACAAATAGATATTTAAGATCTAGTTTTCCTTGGTTTAATGAGAATTGTAGAATATTATATAAAATGTTGATATAAATTAATTAAAAGAGTGTAAAATTTAAACTAAGAATGGAAATGGTGCTACTCTTGCTTCGAGTTAAAGAATAAATGAAAGGAAAATAAAATAATGTAACATACAAGAATATTATACTTTCTATGTTTTGGTTTGATTACTCCAAATAATGACATGTTGGTGTTGTAGTGATGTGTTAGGTTGTTCAGAAGGACTCCTTAATGCGACAATGTGTGTGTGTGTGTGAAAATTCTCATTTATGGAAATACTTGAGGATGGCTTGGGTTTATAGATTTGAGATAGGTGAGATGGAGGGCTAGGATTTGAACTTGGATTAGATAGTGAAAATCAATTATCTTTATGTGGAGGAATTAGAATATTACTAGTTACAATTTAGGAGAGATGTAAATGGATAAGACATGGATTAAGAAAAATGGAGGATTAGTATTATCTTAATTTAAATAATGGGTAGAGGTTGAATCCTCTCACACGTGTGCAAGAAGAATCATACAATTGTGTCAAGTGATTTATCTAACACATGTGGATGTGTGATTTAAAAAATTAGAGTTCTCACATGTGTGTGAGAATCACTTGTGTGAAATGGATGATGTAGATTTTCTTGAGGTAAGGAAAGGATTGGTAGGAATAGGATTAGTAAAGTTGTTATAAATAGCCTCTATTTTAATATTTATATTAGATGAAGTTGTCTAGGAATCATCAAAATGCCATTAGCATCATTCAGTTTCTTGTTATGAGGTGTGTATTCAATTCCTATACATGATTTATATATACAAGTACTATTTCAATAATGCCTTATTCATGAAGGGCAAACCCCTTTCTGTTGTAGCCCATGATTTGACTAATTACTCTTGCAATTAGATATTTTTTGCCATTCAAACAAGATTGGATTCCATCTTTAGATAGCTATAACTTTCAATTTTCTCATCTATGACAAGGCCATATTGAATGAAGGTGGTTGGACCAAGTTGAGAGGATGTTTTTGGTTTTTTATTATTCATGGTTGTGATATCTTGAGTAGTAATGTTCTCAATGTGATCAATCATGACTTGGGTATCCTCATAATCAATATGATCATCATTTACAACATGATTTTCAATATTTATGATCATCGTGATTATTTTTATTTTTTGTCTTTAAAGAGGGCTACAATATCCTTATGAGAAGGGGGAGTTGTTTGATGGTGGAGAGGGTTGGTTTCGGTTTCTTGATCTTGTGAGTTCTCTATAGGATGGATGAAGTGGAACTTGAGTGTTTTGATCTTATGAGTTTGTGATAGTATGGGTGGAGTTAGTTTGAGGGTTTTGATCTTGTGAATTTGTGATCAGATAGATGGGGTTGATTTGAGAGTTTTGGCCTTCATGTGGGGGTGGGCGAGATTGATCGTGCTTTGGAATGTTTTCTCAACATAACTCCAATTTATTTTTTCATAAGTTAGGTGTTGATTGTTTGGCTTTAATATCCCCATTATTGATTAGCTCTTTGATATACTCCTTGATTCTTACACATGGATTAGTTGTATTTATTTTAGTCTTGAAGGGTTTATGGACTTTATGGATTTTGGATATTTTTGAATTTTATTCATTTTTCCCATATAGGTTAACTTGTAGGGATGAAAATTATAAGGGAACGATGGGAATCCTTGATAGTTTTTGGATTGATGACTTAATTACCAATAACATGTATGTATGATAGAACTTGATTGTGGATGGGAATGGCACTAGGAGGATCTTGGACAATCTAACTAGGTCTTGCATGTGTAAATGTATTGCAAAAACACACTTATATTTGTCAAATGATGATGGCTTGGGTTTATAGGTTTTGCAGGAATCCTTAACTTTTCTCTTTCTAATTTGATGGTGATCCTCCACCAGTAATCTTTGGATAAAATATTTCATGGATTATTTGGGTAAGGTATGATAAGATGATTAATAGGTTTGTCTATTGGATTGTTGATTAGTTTTTGAAGGTTTAGATGATGGAATTACATAGGAAAAGGAAGCTTTAAGTGGATTTAATTGGTTTTTATGGTCTTGTCCTAGAATGGTGTTTCCCTTGCCAAGGTTGGCATGAGGATGATCCATGGACATTTTATTTTGGTTCATAGGGTAACTAGTACTAGAATAATTTTGGTTGGATGAATCTTGATTATTTGTGACTATGAATTTAAAACCTATGGAAATCCTAATCATAATTATTTTTTCAAGTGTTTCATCATCAAGATTAGCATCACTTTCTCCATGTTCAAACGGATTGTATTCTACAAGACTACCATAATCTTTATCATCAAAATAGTTTTAGATTGGTTGTGACGAGGGGAGTCATAAAAATAGAATAGATTGGTAATTTTCATGTTTTGTGTTCAAATTTGGGATTAATTCCTAGCTTGCTTAATGAAATTATCAAATCAGGGATCCATGATCCCTATTTTTGGTTAGGCTTTGGGTTTTGATTGTTTGGATATGAAATTTTGGATGATTTGGATTTTTGGATGAAGTGAATGGTTGAATTTGTTGGGTGACCTTCAAATTAAAGGGTGGCCCTAGGATTGAGATTGATTTTAGAGGTTAAGAATGAGTCATGGATTAGGTGATGACTAATGTCAAGAATAAAACTTTGGATTAAGGTTGAGTTGATTAAGGTTTGATCTTTCAAGGATTATATTTTTTAGATTTTAAGGGTGATGACCTTGAGGGTGGTCTTTGGATTTAGGATATTCATCTTAGAAGATAATAGGACCTTGGATCCTAAAATTATCCCAAGGATTTGGATTAGTTGATAATGGATTTTAGGATGTTAAAGAGAGCTTTTTGGATTTGATGGTTGGTTTTGTTTGATAATAGGGCCTTATGAACAATTGTGAGATTTGGATAGTTAGTTGGATTGAATATGGGATGACTAGGGGATATGGATTTGTGGGATAATTGAGATTTGAATTTCTTGATTTGGGATCTATGAATGATCTAAGGTTCTAAGGATTTCCATTTTCAAGTATTGTTGTAAGATTATGCTATTTGGGGATTAGGGTTTTGACAAGGAAATTTGGATCAAGGTGATTTGACATTTATTACAATTGGGATGGAAAGGATTGGTTGGATTTAGATTGTTTGATGGTTGGTGGATTGACATGGTTTCAAAGGGTTAATTTTAATTTGGTTTGTAAAGAGTTAGAGGATTTATTTTGGATTTAAAGAGTTGATTGAAAATCAACTTGGATGGAGGGGATTATATGCATTTCTATGAATGGAAGAGACTAATCAAGTTTTGGATTTGAGGTTACATTTGGAGAAATGTTAGACTTTGGATTAGGTTTATTTGGATGTGGTCTAAATTTGACCATTGACTCAAAGGGTTTAGGAGATGAAGAACCTCTAAGGTTATGTTTGATTTAAAGGTGTTGACTAGGGTTTTAAAGGATGGATTTGGGATGGTTGGATTTTTATTTAGGGATCCAAGGATGACTTGGGAAGATGGGATTGAATTTTTTTACTAGGATTCTTCAAGGATGAGGGAATTTGCATTTAGACTAGGGTTAAAGCTCTAATAATGGGATAAATTAATGTTGTGTTTGGATCAAGGCTTTAACTATTGGGATTGATTTGGATTTGGATTAGGATAACAAGGATAGATTTAGGGATCTAATATGAATTATTTTTGGGATTGAATTGGTATTTCAAGGATGGATTGAATTAGATTTTAATTAATGACCTTAGCTTCAATTATTACTTAGATATAGATCAATTTTTTGTGTATTATCAAGATGATGGTGTTACACCTTGTTTGTTTACCACATACTATTACTTTTATGAGTAAATAAGCTTTAATGCATGATTATATTTGATGAAATTTAATGGATAAATGGAATGTATGAATATGAATTGTGATAAGTTACTTTTTAAATGTCTTAATGATGTTTACGATATATGATGAGTATGATTAAAATGTGTCAGTTGACTACATACTTTTTGCACTAAGTTGGATGCAGGAAAGGTTTGAACCCTCCAGAGGGGGAGGGAGAGTATCACCCAAGAGAGGAAGTTGGTATGGAAACCATTGGTATGTCCATTTGAGTAGATGCACACACGCACTGCATCGGGTAAGGTAACCTTGTTGAGTTAGTGTCAATATTTGTCAAACCAAGTTGGTAGCTCTATGGTTGTTAGATCTAGTAGGATGGTTGTCTTAATTGTTTTGATCACTAAGTTAATTTGAGTGTCAATATTAAAATCCTTGAGATGAGCATGAGTTATATATTGTGTATTGAATATATATGTATGCATATATGCAATAACACATATACATATGTACATATGTAGGTATGAGCATATGTAGAGAGTTCTACATATACCTGTACATAGGTACCTAATACATATGCGGACATTCACATATGCATATACATGTATTGCATATATATACATATCAATAAATTATGGATATATTGTTATGTTTAAATGATGGTAATATATATATATTATTAATATATGTATAATAAATTGATTGAAATAGATATATGTGTAGACATTGAAAAATGTCTTGAATGATATCATACACTCGAATTAGGTATACTAACATCATTTCCTCTTGGAACCCATCCTCTTTTTGCTTAATTGATTAAATTAGCCTAGCTATATAATTAATTGCATCATTTTCATTTATTTAACCTAATTCATCAAATCAGGTTAATTCACCCCCTTTCACGCTAACATTTCATCTCATTAAATTAAATAAATCAAATTGTTTAATTTAATTCCTTAAGTCCTCTCATTTAATTAAATAACCCTAAGTTATTTAATTACATATCATTTCACCTTTCCCCATTCATTAAATCATTTAATTTAATGAATATCACTTTAATTCTTCTAATCCCTTAATTGTGTGATTAAACCTTGTTTAATTAACAATTATCTAATTAATCCAATTCCTCCCACTTGCAAGGGAATATTCCGTCCCCTTTTGCACAATTAAACTTTGTTTTAATTAGCAAAATATCAATTTCCTCACCCATGAATATTCCAAAGAATATTCTTTCCCCTCCAATCATTTAAGAAGGGGAATATTCTCACTTAGCTTCAAATGCAAGTTATCTTGTAACTTCTTGAGCAAGTTAAATTTTGACCTCTTGAACAGGTCAAAAGTGTGTTTGTTTGGAAGGAATGAGAACCCTTGATCAAGTCTCATCTTGCATTCTCGCCCGTTGATGAGAATTCATGATCCATGCCTCCCATTTCTTCCATCCTTAACTATTGATTAGCTTTTCCAATCTCAACCCTCCATTTCTCATTTGCTTTCCTATAAATAGAACACTATTTCACTACAACAAATCTTTGTGATTAGCTCCCTTTTTTGCTTCCACCCACTGTTTTAATATATTTTTCTCCAATTTTTTGAAAAAGTCGGCGCTATTTATCAGGCTGGCGCCGATCAGAACAAGTAGACGCTAAATCAGGCGCTAACTAGCACTGAATTTAGCACCTACTTTAGCGCCAGATTTAGCAACAGGTTTAGAGCCAGGTTTAGCGCCAGATTTAGTGCCAGATTTAGTGTCAGGTTTAGAGCCAAGTCAACAACGTCCTCCACTATTTGGCGTACACCTCAGTTGTCAACCAAGTTCATGTATACCACATACTACCGCTTGACAGGTTGAAGACTCTCGTGGTATGGCGGTAACTGCACTACCACTCGGCTAGTAGAAGGCTTCTACAGGGTGGCGGTATACCGCGCTACCACCAAACAATTAGAAGCCTCTCGCGGTATAGCGGTATACATCGCACTACCGCCAGGCAGTAAGAAATCTCCCGATGTATGGTTGTATACCGTGCTAATTAATAGCATTTGAATTAAATGGCATTTTTATCTTCTTTTCAATTAAAAATTATAATATTTAATTTGTAAAATATTATAAAATAAACAAATAATTAAAAAAATTATATGTTGAATATTAATCATTATTTATAATTTATTTTTCAAAATAATAATATGAATGGTTTGGAAGAAATGCAAGAGGCAGATCTATTTTAATTTAAAAAAATCTTAGGGTGCGAGGAATCTAATGTAATATCACAATCACAATCACAATCACACAATTTTTTTAAATTATAATAATTAAAATCATAATTTAATGATTGAATTATATATTTAATTCATATTCATTTTAGTTTTATTTAAATAAATATTTATATATATATATATATATATATATATATATATTTTTAAATTAAAATTAATAATTGTTAAAGATATTTTTCATATTTTTATTTTATATAAAATAACATCAATAGTTTTTAATTATTAATTGAACATACAAATTAATAAATTTAATAGATAATAGTAATTTTTTATTATAAAATATATGTATTTTGTTTTCTAAATTTGTTTGAATATTAAAATATTTAATGATTAAACATATTTGAGTTTTTTCACATCAATATTTTTGCCGCCATGATGGGTTAGAACAAAATACCCAAGCCCTAATTTTTAACTCTCATTTTCACTTGGTTTTTTTGAGCTCCCTTGCCCTGCACATGCCGCCATCATTAGAGTTTGAAACCTCAAGCTTTCTGAAGGAGTATCTGTCAATTTTCTCACTGGTTTTGAGAGTTTCCTTCACAAATTATTGTTGAGGCCGAATCAGGTAAAGCTTTCATGGTTCATCATTTGTTTCCACTTATTAAAATGCATTTTCAAAGACATTCCTTCTCGGATTCTCATGCATTTTTCTCTTGCTTTACTCTGTCGATGCCTTGCTTGTCTTGAGGCTGACATCAAAGCACTTTTGGAGCTCGCATTTCTTCGAACAACAAGAAGTTGAGTAAGTTTCTATGTGCCATTTCTTTGTATCTTACCTTTGTTTTCTGTCAAAACAAGCTCGATTTGGACTCGATAGATACAAATGAATGGGTGTTTTATTTCTACCATGCATCCTTATTTTGTAACCCTTCTATCTTGGCTCAACTTCTCTGGACTTAGTTCACTAGCAAAAGAAATCAAACAAATCATACTCTCCATATTTGGTTTGATCAAATGATGAAATATTTTTTTTATTTCTATATTTTTTCTCTTTCCTGGTGATAGCTTGGTCGCGGCCTCTCTAGAATATTTTTTCTATTTCCAAAAAGAATAGAGTGTAAAATTTTATTTATTATATTTTTGAGCCTCCTTCATGGCTCCATGATTATGGTTGTGGGCTCTATTCGATGGCATTCTGGGTTTGTCTTTGATTTGGGGTTTTTCAAAAACCCGTGACTCCTATTGTAGATACGAGTTCTTAGAAAAATGAGTGCAAGCCTTTTGGCACAATCTTTCACTTCTCAGAAAGAAAAATAAATATTTCCACATTTGGGGCTCAACCCAGAAACCCTAAACCATGGGTTTGTAATATTTTGCATATCCTTCTCCTTTATTGCAAGCATTTTACATTTTCATTTTTCAGAACCCGCTTCACAAGACAATTGCACTATTTTTCTATATGTTCATTTTTCTATGAACAAGACAAAAATGGAGATGATTGATGCAGATCATGGTGGGCTTCAAAGGTCTTCAAAGACACAAACACATATTTTTGCAAGATCACTGAAACATTCACAAATTTACTTTAATGAAACATGGTTTTCCAAGCTCCAAATACACCAAAAAGAGGTTTTAAGACACCAAAATCTTACTGAACCTTTACCACACCTTTAAAATAATAGAATTGATAGGTTTAATCCAAAAAAGCACTCTTAGAACACTAGTTCTTTCATTATTGCATTATTCATACTCAAAAAGACAAATTACTTGTAGTGTTCCACATAGACAAAATCAGGTGTATCTTTTAAACCAGATTGAATCTCCAAAAGAAAAAAACATTTTCAAGAACCCATTTCATCCTTCTTAAAAATATAAAAAAATAGAATGAGGTTGTTTTGGAAAAAATTCTCAAAAAATGATTGTCCTGCTGTCCTAGAGACCTAATTTTGGCTCATATGCAAGAGGGTTTATTGGAAATAACTGCTCCAAACCACAAACCACTTTTTCAACACTTCAAACACCTTATAATAGGTCTTCACATGCTATCCAAACTATCTCCAACCCTTTAACATTGCATTTGTATCAAATCCCAACTTGTAGTTATGCCTTCATGCTCAACATTCACAAATTCACTTTAATGAAACATGGTTTTCCAAGCTCCAAATACTCTAAAAAGAGGTTTTAAGACACCAAAATATTATTGAACGTTTACCACACCTTGAAAATCATAGAATTGATAGGATTAAGCCAAAAAAAAACTCTTAGAAAACTAGTTCTTTCACTATTGCATTATTCATACTCAAGAAGACAAATTGCTTGCGGTGTTCCACATAGACAAAATCGGGTGTATCTTTTAAACCAGATTGAATCTCCAAAAAAAAAAACATTTTCAAGAACCCATTTCAGCCTTCTTAAACATATCAAAAAATAGAATGAGGTTGTTTTGGAAAGAAACCCTCAAAAAATGATTGTCCCACTGTTCTAGAGGCCTAATGTTGGCTCATATGCAAGAGGGTTTATTGGAAATAACTGCTCCAAACCACAAACCACTTTTCCAATGATTCAAACACTTTATAATAGGTCTTAACATGCTATACAAACCATATCCAACCCTTTAACATTGCATTTGTATCAAATCCCAACTTGTAGCTATGCCTTCATGCTCAACATTCACAAATTTACTTTAATGAAACATGGTTTTCCAAGCTCCAAATACACCAAAAAGAGGTTTTAAGACACCAAACTCTTATTTAACCTTTAAAACACCTTGAAAATCATAGAATTGACAGGATTAAGCCAACAAGACACTCTTAGAACACTGGTTCTTTCATTATTGCATTATTCATACTTAAGAAGACAAATTGCTTGTAGTGTTTCACATAGACAAAATCGGGTGTATCTTTTAAACTAGACTGAATATCCAAAAATAAATAAAAAATTAAAGAACCCATTTTGGCATTTTTAAATATATCAAAAAATAGAATGAGATTGTTTTGGAAAGAAACCCTCAAAAAATGACTGTCTCGCTGTCCTGGAGGCCTAATTTTGGCTCATATGCAAGAGGGTTTATTGGAAATAACTACTCCAAACTGCAAACCATTTTTCCAACACTTCAAACACATTATAATAGGTCTACACATTCTATCCAAACCATATCCAACCCTTTAACATTGCATTTGTAGCAAATCCCAACTTGTAGCTATACCTTCATGCTCAAAATTGATGAAAAATCACTAGGGCAGCAATAAAACTCCTATAACTTGACTACCCCTGCACTTGCAAACATAACTAGCATTGAAAAACAGCCTAAAATAACCAATTCCACCAATTTATAGAGGTCTACATTGGTGGAATGGTGTTTTCTACTTTTATTTGACTCTCAAACCCTTAAATGAGGGTTTATGGACTACCCTCAGAAAATGGCTCTAAAAAGCTTAAAACTCAACGAAATTAACTCAAACCAGATTTATTTGAAAGATAATTCAAATCTCTATCAAACCCAACCAAAAATAAAGCTTGAGAGTATTGTATGGACTAGTACCATGCTTGAGAACAACAAGAAAATGTTAAAATCTGCAAAACAAGGTACTTTTATTCAAAATTTATTCAAGATACAATGTACTCTCTTCTTCCACGCCTTCACAAGGCTCTTTAAAGGTGTGTCTAACAGTTATCTAACTACCCCTTTAGTTACAATCAACCAACAACCTTCCCTTTACAAAATGACTCTTCACATTTCACTTTTTTGCATTTTGCAATTTTGCATTTGTTTGCTACAAATGACAACTTTTGCATTTTGACTTCATAGACCTCCTAGAAACCTATTAATGACTCAAATGCATTTAAAATGGTCCAAACATGACCTTTTCACAATCACAATATGATGAAAACTCAAAGTTTACAAATTTTCCCCATGGAGGCATGAAGTTACATGGTGCCCTGCACCAATGATATGGTTCACAATTATGAAAATAAATATTTTTCTATTTCTTTTTGATGTATGTAACTATAATTTCATTTTTCTTGTTCTCAGAAATGAAACTGTGTTCTCTTTCCACAATTTCATTGATCTCTTCATCATTCCCCAATAATTGAATAGTGTTATAGAAGCATTACAAAGAGGCAGTCATAGGTATTAGATAGATGGTATGTTTCATAACACATTGCTTAGGCCATCCACTGCGGGAATGAAAATTATCCTTGTATAAGTAATGTACTAGAGGATTCGATTCAATAATATGCTTTACCATGCACTTCATATGCCACTGGAATATATTTTTACAACATAAAATCCTATATTAAGCATACTAATTGAAACGTCAAGGTCAAGTGAACAATTTTGTATTAGATTTCTAATTTTGGAACTCGTGAATATTATGTGGCTGAGAAAGCTTTTCAAACAACTTTCTTATGTTGTGGAGCGAAATAGTTACCATGGCATTACTTTTATGATCAAAGTTATGCATGTCTTCCAAGCTTCTTGATTTGTCTCTTGTGTAAGCCTCTAAGAAGCTTCTCAGGCTACTAATTTGTAATTAGTTTGCAAGGGATTGTTTGCTCTTTCTTTTCCGATTTCCTATTTTATAGGGAGTTATGGTCTATTTCTTTCCAATCACAAGGTGCATTTCAATGAACTTGACCATTCTAAATTATTTAAATGTAGACACCATATGGTCAATGTTGAATGCTATTGTTGCTCCAAGGAACTTTAACTTCTTCCTTAGATAGTGAGATTCCCTCAAGACATGAATGTGGTTATCATAGCTCTAAACACTCATTTCAACATGAAGAATGCACCAATGTGTAGTAGAATTTGTAAAGCACTTGTCTCTGATTATGAATGTTTTAGATTGTTACATATAGTCATGGTCAGATTCTCATGATAGATTCCTTTGAAACTTGTGACGGGTATGTATTTGAGGACCAAATTGAGTTTATCAAGGAATTGATACTTGAAGGAGAACATGTACTTTAACAAATTAGCTCATATGCTGATGTTTTGAATTTTATATCAGATATCTTCTTTTGATTTAAATAGTAATAAGATATATGTTTCTTGCTTTGGTTGATTGGGCTAAACTTTAGAGAACAAATGGAAAATGTTTTGGAGTTTTATATGTATTTTTGTTAGATTTTTTAACTTTACAACATAAATTATATATTATTCACTTTTGATTTTTTGTTAATTTGCTCATTATTGATGTTTTATCCTAAATTAGGCTGAGGGTGATGATTTTGAAAAGGATTCTAGGGAAAAAACAATGTCACACAAACTCTAGGTGGGATGCATTTTATTAATTCCTGAAATGAGTGTAGCATTTAGCTATAGAAGGCATCATAAATAATTTTGCACCATAAACTATTTAATGTACATATATTATTTGAATCAACTACTTTTAATTTTCATTTTACTCCACTTAAATTCAATGAATCCTCATTTGCAATCATCAAGCCACTGGAAGGAACATTGTTTCCTTTTATTTTATTCCTGACATAGTAGCAACTAAAAATTTTCATGTTATTTTCAAAATTGTTGGTTATTTGATACTAGCTTAACTTTTCTTGCAATGGTTGTATAGGGTGAAAACAATAGCCATATCAAATTCCTTTTTCCCAAGTCCTACTCTCTCAAGGTTAACAATCTCAATCTCACTAATAGTGATTACTAAGAAAGGTAATTCCACCAACTCTACCAAACAGTTTACCATAGGAAGAATAAAAGCAGACGCTTTGAAAGGAACTCCATGAAAACCAAGCTCTCTAAATGGTATATCAAACTCTAATTCAAAATATTTTAGATGAGGTTTCTCCCATAGCTCTGTTACTCGCTTGACAAATCCTTGAAACTCTACATTGATTTTATTTTTCCTATCCCTCTCTTGTTGTTCTTCCTCAATTTCATCAGGATCATACATTGAACTTCTTGCCCCTCCTAAATTTTGGACCACATCCATTACCTCCACATAAAACTAGACATCCTTGATCTTCTTGGTGTACACCATGATATGGTTATGCAAATGAAAATGAAGCAAAGTAATCATCTCCTTCTTCGTTGGCTGGAAGAATGCATGCTTAATGTTTTGATACATGATATCAACTCTCTCTTCTGCTCTCGTGGGTCTCCAGAGTTTCAGTCATCTTTCTTCCTCTTTCACCAAATGCTGGCATATTTTACTAGCATTTATTAGAATTGTTGCATGTTTTACATCATTGGAATGACATATTAGCTATAACTTTTTTGAAATTTTATTATGGTATGTGCACTTTGATATGATGTAATATGATTATTGTTTCATTTCACATGTTTTAATATTAGATATATAACATAAAAATATATTATTGAATGAAATAAATAATAAATTTTCATTTTAAATGATTTTTTTTGTTGCAGAAAACGGGTCTTCTAGAAGATCAAGATGATCCTCATGATATAGATCTGGAATATGTTGGTTCTGGTACAGATCACATGGCAAAGGATGATGATGATGTAGATACAAAAGACACTGAGGCTGATGGCGATGATGATGACGACGATGATGATCACGATGGTGGTGATGATGATGATGAGGCAATTGCTAGTAGTAGCCAGTGGCATTCATGATCATATAGACTACATCATGGATCATTGTTGATATATTGTTATGATGCCTCTTTTCATGGTTACTATAATATGTATCATTTCCACGGCCTGCAATACCATATTATTGAGTTGTATCATTTTGACATGTACCATTTTGACTTATATCATTTTGACATGTATCATTTTGAGCTATATAATTTATTATTTTTACTTATATCATTTGTACATGTATCATTTTGACTTATGTTGACTGTTGGACATGTATCATTTTGACATGTTATTAATCTAGTGGCATATTTGACTCACTTGTTTTAATCACTTATATAGATATTTGACTCACTTGTTTTGATCTACTTATATAGATATTTGAATCACTTGTTTTAATTATAAATGATGATCATGTTATAATAATTATATTTTTATTTAATCATATGAGTTATTTAAGAGGCATGATATATTTAACTAATTAAATTGAAATAAAACATATTAAATTAGTAAATGGAAGAAAAACAAGAAGCACTTTTAGAAGAAAAAAAGGAAGCAACAATGGAAGCCAAACTAGAAGCAATCTTGGAAGAAAAACTTGGCGTTATCTAGGAAGCAAAAACAGAAGCAATTCAGGTAGCAAACAAAGAAGTAATAATGGAAGCAATTTTAGAAGCAACAAAAGATGCAATAATAGAAGCCATATTAGAAGCAACAAAAGACGTAAAAATGGAAGCAAAGCTAGATGCAAGAAGTGATGTTATATCAAAAGCAAAATTGGAAGCAAAATTGGAAGCAAAATTGGAAGAAAACTTGGAAGAAAAATCGGAAGAAAAATTGGAAGAAAAACCAGAAGCAAACCTGGAAGCAAAATCGGAAGCAAAACTAGAAGCAAACGTGGAAGCAACACAAGAAGAAAAACCATAAGCAAAATTGGAAGCCAAACTAGAAGCAACAAAAGTCGATGCTAAACTTGGAGCTAAACCTGGCGCTAAATCCAGCGCTAAACCTGGCGTCGAAGTGAGCATACCATTTTGCACCGAGTTTTGTGCCAACAGAAGTGCCCAATTCATGAAATCAAATGTACTAAAATTCAGCACTATTTTTTTGCACTAATTGCCTATTTTGTTGTAGTGTTTGGAGACAAATGGATCCATCTCTCAACATCAAACTTATGTTGTTGAAATCACTCACACTCACACTCATACTTTGCATAATTTTAGCATATTTTATTTTAAATTAGTTGCATAATAGCTTACCTTCCATGCATCCATTTAGTTAATTAGAGAACTAGGGTTTTAATCTTTTTAGTTTAAATCTCATTTAGATTAGCTTGAAATTGCATATCTACATCTTATAGCATAAAATCATGGTAAATTAACTATTGCATCATACTCATTTTAGCATAAATCATGTTTTAATCCATATATCACAACGGTTTCATCAATTATCTTCAATAGAATTGATTGATACAAGCTCACTGATCACAGGATTGGGAAGGGGTCATTGTTCCACATCAACACTACACCAATTCCAAAATGGGATAAGTTTCAGATGGATTAGAGTAGACATTTTAATGTTTTCATATTTAGAATGCCTCATTTCAATAAATGTTTAGTTTATCTTTCATTTGAATGATCTTGTTTAAGATTGAGTATTAGTGGCATGAATATGTTTCGATTCTTCATAGATCAAGCTTAATCGACCCATACTAATATCTTCGATCAACATTTTGGCACTAGAAGGAGGGCAAATCGATCTCATTTTATCAATTTCTAGCTCAAATTTAGTTCATTTTTATTTTTGCAGGAAACAATGACGCCCAAATCAATTGCAACGATGCACTTTGTTGAGCATCGCCATATAGCGACGCTATTGTCTTTTCAAATTGTGACGTAGATCAAATGCACCAACGATGATTAAATAAATGGCAATGCTAAAACTTTATCAAGGTATCAAAGATTTTCAAATGACGACGCCTGGCCAAATAGCGAAGTTATCATGCTCTTTGTTTTGTCTGCAGAGCAACACCCTTATTCACCAGAGCGACGCTATTGTGTGCAGCGACTCCCAAACTTGGTAAGAAGTTTAAAGATCATTTTTCAGCATGCGCTTTAATTTTTTTTCAATTTATCAGAATACTAACACGATTCTATCGTTGTTCTGGTTGTTAGACTAACAAGGTTTTGCAGGTTGGATGATACGTAACTGAAGTAAATAAAGCATTCTCTTCTTAATATCTTATGATTGTAACAAGTGTTTGATGCTTTGGGGAAATTATAACCCAATTTCTTATGCTTTTTACTCTCTGCTCTAGGACCTCACTAAATTTCAATTTGGGTTTAAAACGAATGCTCGAATGGGACTAAAATTGAACCCTCATCTCATCATTGTCTTTTGGGTTTAAAATTGAACAAGGCAACTTAACATTTCATTTGGTGCTTAAAACAAACTCATCACTACTTTGAGGTGTTAAAATTTATGTGTTTGTTGTGTTTTGATTTACAACGTTGTTATTAGATGTGTATGCAATTCTCTTGTGCCACTTGACGATCTTGAGAAATAAAAACATTCCTTAACACTTTGCAAAATCACCTACATCTTTCATTTCAGATTAAAAATGAACCCCTTGCGAGTGTAGGAAAAGGCGTGGTGTGTGTTCTCTCCTTGTTTCATGCAAACTTGGATGATCAAACTAAAAACGTACTTCCTTTCTATTGTTTATCTTTAGAAGGGTCTACCTCCCTGCTTCGAAAGGAGGGAATGACCCAAGCGGTAATGGGCTAAAGCCAAGCTCTTCTAAACCACTATATAAATGTGTGGTTGCAATGAAAATTACAATCAACGGGAAGTGGTACGTGATAGTTCTCCCTAGTATATTTATGATGTGAAAAGCCCTTGTTCTAAGGGTTGGGAGACCTCTTGAGGGAGTTTATCATAGTATTTCCTGAACCTGAAGCCCTTATTACGAACCGTTGTTTAGAATCCAAAATCCTTAATAATTTTTGGTGCAAGAACAGTCACTCTAACCTACATTTGTACTATTTATTGTTGAAACAAAAAAATCCTTAGGATCTTAGGATCTTCAAGATTTTAAGATTTGGTGGTCCCAAGAAGTGTGTTTCATGGAGGGGAGCTAGTGTTGCCAAATCTCTAACTGTTCGAATTGTGTGTTTGGAGAAATCTAAGTGGGGACTCAACAAGTATGGCCATTTCAAACCTAGGATTGTAAATGATTGTGAGTTAGTTGAATACATTGCTTGGTTCCAAAACGTTACAAAAAAAAACATTCACGATCTTCCTCAAAATTTCAAACACTTTGGCCTAAATATGGATACCTTTTGAAATAGCCTCGATATCAATGTTTGTCCTAAGGATTTCTATCCTTAGAGATTTCTAAATATCTTGTTTTACATCTGAATCCATATTTTCCAAAGACAACATAGGCAATTATGGCTTCAACCTCATGATTCTTACAAAATGGACATTGTGAAAGTTATGATGTTTTGGACATAAACATTTTAGTTTGAAAACTTAATCAAGACAAGTGTTTGTGGTAAAATCAACTCATTAAGCAAGATAAACTTGAAAAATTGAACCCCACATGACTATTTGGAGACCAATTGCTCTTGTTGAACAACCTGACCTTACTCCTGCTATCATACAAGGAAAACATTACAAACATTGAGTCAAAATCATTTAGTTCTATTGTCAAAATCATTGAGTTCCATTATCCAAAGTCATTGAATTCTATTGTCAAAATCATTAATTCAAGTATATAATGTTAAATTATATATATATATATATATATATATATATATATTTTAAAAGAAGGGTAAAAAATTTATTGAAATCCATAAATTAACAGTACAAAGAGATCAAGGAACCAAAAGGCTCCCAGGAAAAGAAAGCACCAAAGCACCCAACCAAAACAAAAACCACCACCTACTTAGCAACAGACACCTCAGCCAGCCAAATCATTAGAAATGAACCTCTCTAAATCTTGAAAATAGTCAAGGGATAACTACCCCCAACCCTCAACCCTTCAATTATCATCATGCTCTGAAGCCCACTTGGCCAAACAATCATCCACCCTATTCCATTCTAGTGGGATGTGGGTAAAAGACACCACATCCAGCATGGAGCACATCTGCAGAATCTAACAAACAACCAAAGCAAGCTCCCAACTAACATCAACCATTTTTTTCTCATTCAACATATTAACAATAATCTATGAGTTAGATCCACAAACAATCTTACGCCACCCCAAAGCACACACACACTCAATATCCTTGAGAATCACCAATCCCTCCATAAAATTATTAGAATGTTGCCCTTTATGAATGGAGAAAAATAAAATAATTCAGCCAGAATAGTCTCTACCAACTCCACCAATCCTAGTAGGCCCCAAATTACCCCTGGAGGAACCATTAGTATTGATCTTCAAGACATCCACTAGAGGAGGCAACCATCTTCCAACCCTTTGAACCTTCTTTTTAGCCCGCCTACCTCTTCTGACATAAGCATATTTGGGAGTCAATCCCTAGAAACCCAATCTATTCACAATCTCATCATTTCTCCTTTCCAAAGGATACACCACTTCACATTTAGCTTCCACCGTCTCGTGGATCATACCAACAATTCTATGCCAAACCTATTGAACGATCAATCTATCCCCAAAAAAATCCTATGATTTCTTTCCAACCAAATTTTCTGAAGGATGAAGGTAGGACCAATGCACCACACAATCTATAGGAAAGAGGCCTGAGTAGGAGGTCTTCCCAGACTGCTCCAAAACTCAACAAGAGAAGAAGCATGAACACAAGGATGTTTCCAGAAACTCCAACAAAAATGCCAAAGAACCATAGAAAAAAAAAACAATGAAAAAACAAGTGGGAAGAATCTTCCTCATTGCATCTGCACAAAACACACACAGATTGGCCTTGGAATCCTCACTTCCAAAGATTATCCCAAGTTAAACATATGTTCCAAGAAAAAGTACACACAAAGAAATTACACTTCAGCCATGAGAACTTGTTCCACACATTCTTCCACCATGGTACCTCCACCCCACCATAGTTATGAGCCAACAACTCTGATACCCACTAGCCACAGTGAAAGCACCCTTGGGATTCAGACACCAAGCTAAGGTATCCTTATCCCAAAGAGAGTTGCACTATTTATCAGCCAAAATATTTTGAAGCCTGGCACAATCCTCCTCCAAACCCACAATAGGCCAATCACAAGTATCCTACCACCTAGCCACCTACATCTACCCATAGGGATAAGAAGTCTTAAAATCAATCACCCCTGACCTTCCAACTTCCAAAAAGTGTTGGAAAAGATTCACCAAATTAGGCTACTGGTGCAATATGGGGGAGAAACCATCCCAAGAGTCAGACCAAAAGAGAGCCTCAGCCCCCTATTACATATCCAGAACAAGCCATCTTTGATCAGCACAACCCATTTCTTAAGCGTTCCCCAAATCATAGAACCTTTCCCCACCACAGGATAACAAGGAATCTCCTCCTTTGGAACCCCCTAAAGGTACTTATGAGATAAAATTTTGGCCCAAACATGATCCTATTCCAAACACCACCTCCACTAAATCCTTGTCATAACCCAAGACCCCCAAACTACTTCGAACTACAAACAGTATCCCACTTCACCAAGCTCCACGTAGAGGAAGACAAGTTGCCTGCCCATAAGAACTATCTAGCCAAAGAGTCCAAATCCTTAACAAACCCAACATGAGCCACTTGGAGCATACATCTATAGTTGGGAAGATCTAGCACCACTAATTTGAGCAGTTGAACCCGCCCAATAAAAGACAACCATCTATGAGTCCAATGATTAATTTTTGCACAAAACTTGTCAAGAATATTTTTCCAAGACCCCCTAGGAAGATTACCAGAAGAGATAGGAATTCCAAGATAGGTTAAAGGTAGAGAACCAATCTAAAATCTCAAAATACAAGAAATCCTCTGTTGAATGAGCCACAAGGTATTAAAGAAGAAAATGGAAGATTTATCCTCATTAATAATTTGACCAGAAGCAGCAAGATAAGTATCCAAAGCCTTGCACAAATTAGTGGCTTCACGGACCTTAGTTGCACCCATCAAAGCAATATCATCCATAAATTGCAAGTGAGATTGGAGAGGCAATCCATTACCCCACCCCCACCCCTAGATAAGACCTAAAACCACATTGCTTTTCAACAATCTCCCCAAACCTTTCACAAGAAGAATGAATAAATAGGGAGAGAGAGGGTCCCCTTGATGAAGGCCCCTGGAAGCCCCAAATAAGGAAGACGGTTCACCATTTATCAAAACTAAAAAGGTAGTGGAAGTAACACAACTCATCACCCACAAAACCAACTCTTTAGCAAAGCCAAAAGTAGAGAGAACTTTGCGCAAGAAAGACCATTTTACTCTATCATAGGCCATAGCCATATCTAGCTTGATGAACATAGCCTTTTATTTGGAAGTTGCCATGGAGTGAATGACCTCAGTGGCAATGACCACACAATCCAATATTTTCCTATCTTCCATGAAACCACCATGTTCCTTAGAGATAAAGCTTGCTAAGCCATCGCTTCAACTGCTCAACAATCAACTTGGAAATAATTTTATACACCACATTACAAAGCGATATAGGATGCAACAAACTCAATCAGCCTGCACCCTCACACTTGGGAATAAGAGTAAGAAAGGTGTAATTCAAAGCCCTCAATATCTGCTTGCTCCTCTGAGATTCATGAACCACAACTAGCATATCCAAATTGATAATGTCCCAAAATTCTTGAAAGAACTCAATCGGAAATCCATCTGGACCAAGAGTTTTTCCCTTCTTCATTTGAAAAATAGTAGCCTCCATTTCATCTGGAGTAATGCAACCCAAGAGGTGCTAATTCCTCTCCCTAGTAACCAAAGAAGGAATATAGGCTAACACTTGATTTTCTTCATACAACACATACCGAGAATCCTCTCTAAATAAAGAAGCAAAAAATTACAAGGCTTCACCAGAGATATCCCCTAAAGAAGATAAATGCTCACCCTTGTCATTCACAAGAAAAGGAATTGAATTAAAATGTCTCTAGTATTTTATAGAATTGAAGAAGAAGGCAGTTTTTTTGTCCCCCTCCTATAGCCACTCGACCCAAGCTTTTTGTTTCAATAAATTTCCTCACGTAACTCCAATTCCTCCAAAAATTTCAACGTCCTTTCCTCCTCCATGAGAGAGACCTCGGGAAGGACAAACTCTCTAATCTCCCTAGTGATAGCATCCAAATCAGCCTGAGCAGCAGCCTTAGCATGGAAAATATTATCAAAACACTACTTGTTCCATGTTTTGAGTTGGTACTTCACATATTGCAACTGTTTGGCAAAAGAGTACATAGTGGTGCCAAAATCAGGTCTCCCCTTACTCCACCAATCAACAACAAGAAATTTTAGAGAAGGGTCACACAACCAAATAAGATAAAACTTGAAAGAAGGAGACTGAGCAACCCAAGCCAAAGAAACAAATAATTTGATAGGCCAGTGATCTGAACCCCTCCAGTCTAGAATTTCGAAACAAGTAGACCAAGGACCACCAACCCAGAAATAAGAAACCAGAAACCTGCCTAACCTCTCAGCAATCAAGTCCTCCCCTGGCCTCCTATTATTCCAAGTAAATTGACCATTACTTGTCTTTATGTCAACAAGATTCAATGTAGAAATGTTATCACGGAGAAGATAAGAAGCAAACTCCAACCTCAAAATTCC
>CM021102.1:560009991-560043910 GCA_007115665.2 Sequoiadendron giganteum
TAACAGTAACGATGACAAAAAGGGTAATTACCACCAACATAATGTTGATGATAACAACCTGAAAGAATCCATCAAGGAAGCAATGAAGACACACATGTTCAAATCAGGTGCAAGTAGAACCTCACAATTGGAATGGACATTAATATTATTAGAAATCAAGTCACTATTCGGTTGGTCAGACAAAGGATTCACTACCCTAATGAAGTGAGTTGAAATCTATTTCTTACTTTCCATTGTCAATTGGTGTACACAATTCGTAAACATTCATCGACTTCGTTTATATTTCTTTAAGGGGATTTTAAAACCATATATTGTATATAAACAGTCCTAGTATAGATTGACATATCAAACATGTTCATCATAATTCAAACATTCAATTGATTTAATCTCTGGCAATATTACAGGGCACTAAAAACTAAAATATTCCCTGAAGAGAATGTGTTGCCATCAACTTGCAGAGAGGTGTGTTTGTTGTTGGTTGAGTTGGGGATTGAATATAAGAAAATTCATTCATGTAAAAATGATTGTATTTTATACAAATATGAATATCAAAACAAGGTAGAATGCCTTGTATGCAAAGAGAAGAGATATCATACAGATGTAAAAGGTCCTACAGTTCCAAAGAAGGTTTTACGTCACATGCCAATTATACCTAGACTTCAACGAATATTTCGTTGCAAGTCACTTGCACAATTAATGGATTGGCATGCAAAGAATAGGAGTAAAGACGGATTCATGTGAATTCCAGATGACTCCAAAGCAATGAAACACATAGAGGAAAAATGACCAAGAAAATTCAAAGATGAACCCCGTAGTATCAGGTTTGATCTTGCAATTGATGGAGTGTGCCCATTCTCTTTCCCGAGCTCAAATTACAGTGTTTGGCTAGTTGGATTGATATTATACAATATTCCCCCATGGATGAGTGTTAGAAAGGAGCACCTTACGTTGACTCTCATTGTTCCAAGAAAACATCAAGTTAAAAATATGGATGTTTATCTTGCGCCTTTTATTGATGAGATGTAGTTGCTATGGAAAGGCATAAGAATGTATGACATATCACGTCCTCCATAAAATAGGTCCTTCATGTTGTATGGTGTGCTATGTTGGACTATTCATGATTTCCCTAGACTTGATGTTTGTTCTGGTAAGATAAACAATTTATGTATTTACACTCATAAAAATTTTTCATCCCAACTTTCATACTTAGTTTTATAGTATTTTTTTTATGTTATTAACATTACTTGTTGAATTGCAGGGCTTCAAACAAAGGGGATATTTGCATGTCCAATATGTGTAGAACAATTTCAAGCTAGGTATTCTAAATATCTACATAAATTTATTTACGCACAAAACAGGGTTTTTCTACCTCTAGATCGTAGGTTTAGAAATCGCCTAAAGAATCAATTTGATGGAAAAGTTAAAAATAGAGGCCCTCCCATGATTATCTTAAGAAGTATGAATATGTTGAATTGAAAGCTTGGGAGGATTTTTTTTATCGGGGTGGTTCAATTCAAGAACCAAAACAAATTCTAGTTAATATGCCAGAAGGAATGAAAAGGAAATCCATATTTTATGAGCTCCCTTACTGGAAGGATCTATTAATATCTCACTTATTAGATCATATGCACGTCTTCAAAATGTCTCAGATTCTATATTTGGACATATATCAGGCAAAGAGAAGGACACCTTGTCTTTGAGGAGAGATATTTCTCTTTCGCGTACCAAAATTGATAGAAAACATTTGTGGCCAAATAGGGAAAATGAAACATATGCAGAAGCTCCATGGATTTTGAAAAAAAAAAAAGCTAGACCAACTAAAAAATGTCATCTGTTTAATAAGGACACCTAATGGTTATGGGTCATCATTGGCTAAAGCTTTTACAGTTGATGGACATATCACAGGATCTAAAACACATGATTTTCAGAATTTTATGAAGGTATTATATATCATCATTTAACATTTACTGGTAACATTGATTAAGTACTAAATATATTTTGATATTTTGTTGTGTGAGAAAAAATTACTAATGACCATTTCATAAATGTGTTTGATAGAATATCATTCCATTGGAAATTAGGGGGGATTCATGTCTTACAGTTGACTTAAGGAATTCCATAAGTCAATTGTCAGCATTTACAAGGTATACATGGTTATATGAAATGTTCATGTATGAGAGACATAGAGATATCATATTGCATTTTAATTTTTGACTAAAGTTTCATACTAATTTACTATTCTTATATTAGGTGGGTGATCTCCAAGGAGATCCATGAATGTGAAGTACAAAAGTGGAAGAAGGAAATTCAAGAAATTGTATGTGTATTTGAGAAGGAGCTCCCTACAAGTTTCATGGACCTACAAGTCTATTTACTTATACACCTAGTCGATGACATTGAATCGGAGGGTTTCGTACAATGAGGTGGATGTTTTTCTTTGAGAGGTATATGAAAACTCTTAAAAGATATGTCTGAAAAAAGGCACATCAAGAGGGTTGCATGGTTGAAGGGTATGTATTGAATGAAGAATTTTTCTTCTTGTGTGAATTCCTTGGTAAGGATTTTGAAGATGGGCCACGCATCTGGGATGAAGAACGAGCATCAGATATTATTGATGGAGAAAAACCACAATCTAATGGTGTTGAAGTACAAATTAGTAAGTAAATTCATGATTAGAGTAGTTTTTTTGCTTGCAACCATTAATTTACTCTGTAATTTATTTGTCAAATTAACAACATGACATTTGGCATTTGAAATGAACATGTTGACATGTAATAGGTGTAGATGAAATTTCTATACTCGACAAGTTCATTCTATACCACATGGACTTTATGAACAAATAGATTGATCTGTATGGTAAAAAGAGAGAAGTGTTAGAAGCAAGGAGACAGTTTAAGGGATCGAACCAAAAGAATACTCCACTTCCCACTAATCTGCTTGGGGAATAGGGAAAAGATTGCACACTAGAATGGGTTACTAAACAAATTCAAAATCAAATAGAAGATGTAGGTATAGATTCAGACATAATAGAAGATGAAATCAACATGTCTAGAGGATGTGAAAGAAAGGTACAGTTAGAATTTTACAAAATGTTGGTTCCTTACAGTTTTGACACTATTAACTATTTTAATATTCATCATTATATTTGTTTTCACTGAAATAAATGGTCTTTCACAAGTGAGGAAATATTCAGCAATGTGGGCATATGGTTGACATTATCGTGTAGAAATTGTAGATGTAAAGAGACGATCCTTCGATTGTGGCATCATGGTTGACTTCAAGCAATCCAGTTGATGAATCTCAAAAGATAAGAATATAATTGAAGGGAATCTACAATATGTTGGGAAAATACAAGAAATTATTTAGTTGGATTACTGCTCTTTAAAATGTCGTAATTTTTAAGTGTAGATGGTATAAAGCATTTGAGAGGAAACGAAGATATGATACCCATAGTGGATTGTTTTCTATAGATTCCTCATGCTTCCTACCAGAGGATAAGGAGCCTTATGTTCTACCAATTCATTGTGAGCAAGTATTTCTTTAACTCAAAAAAGAAGCAGTAGTGATCATTTATCTATTAATTCATAGTTTATTGTGAATATATACATGTGTTTATTAATCAATAAAATTGTTATAACATACATCTAATATATGTATTTCGTTCATGTGCAAGTATTTTTCTATGAAGATATTTTGGACCCGAAATGGATGTTTTTCATACATTATGATCCAATATTAAGGCATGCATTTGACGATGCATTAGCTGATACTAAGCAAAACAATTATGGCCAACAAAATGAGAGAGAGGGATTAGAGAACATTGAATAAAATGACATCCATGAAGATGTTGAAGATGGTTATGTTCAGGAACAAGAAGACAACAATCCACAGTTATATGAGGTTATGGAAGACAACAATATGGATGGTATAGAAAATGATGATCCAAATACATCTAGTAACAATATAGATGGTCTACAGTCAAATTTCAATGATGATGAAGATGATGCAAATCAAGATGAGGATGATGAAAATATTAATTACTTGAAAGAACATATGAACATTGACAATGATACACTAGATGACATTGTAGCAGACAATAGTGTTTTTGATATGGCAAGCATCATTTACAGCGTGGTGTACCCTTTACACATTGAGCCCCAAGGGCCAAAAAAGATCAGGTCTAAGATATCAAAAAAAAAAACTAGCCAAAAAATAGAAATAGCAAAAAAATAGTACACCGACCATGGACCAACAGAAGAGGCACCAAAACATAGACTAAATAATAGCTAACTGGCATTATCCCAATTTTTATATAGGATTTCCACAACATCATCCCCGACCCACTCTTGATTCTCATCTGCATTCTTTCCCTCCAGCTCATCTTTAATCACCATCGATAGAGTGTTGATGATGAAATGAACCATCTTCATAGTGAAGCGGGTCAGGCCCCTAAATCTCTTATCCAACTTGTCAATTTTTTCTTCAAGCACATGGTGTTCCTCTCCCTTGTCAACGACCTTTGGTTCCTCAACAATCTCAGTATCTAGTGGGTGCAAAGACTGAGAGGCTGAATTCTCTTTCAGCTCTTTGCTACTGTCAGGGATGGTGTGGGATCCTTTCACATTTTCCTCCTCTTCCTCCTCAAACATCTCCTCCTCCTTGTATTATTTACTGTTTGAGTGCTCCTCCTCTGAGTCCACCACCACCTATCTTTTTTTTTTTTTTTTTGACAATCTCCCGGACCTTCGAATAGTAGTCTCTCCGCCAATCATAACCGTTGCCTCCACCACTGTGTCACCCTTGGAATCCTTCCCCACAACATTTTTTCCTCTGCCATCTTTTGCCATTGAATCCATTAAGCCCTTTTTCTTCGGTGTGGCTTTGTAAGCAATTTTAGCTAAAGTAGCCTTGAGCTCACATAGACTGGTCGCCGCACTTGTCTGAATGTTACTTGCATTACCTTTGAGTTTTTTACTAGCATGCTTGGGTTTAGGATTATCAATAGCACTCAAATGGGTTTTTTGAATGGGGCTTTTAGACTCGGCAGGGGAGATGTTAGCAACAACGAGGGATTCGACTTCCTCAACACAAACAACAGAAATGGGCTTAGGTGGGCATAAAGTGAGGTGGAAATGATAGAGTCTCATGATAAGCCCCTAGCAGAGAGGCAGAGGAGGGATATCTTTCGGGTTAAGGCTAGCATTTTCCTTGTATTTTTCCATCGAAATTTCCAAATCCATAAGCAGAAAGAACGAAAAGCTTAAAAGAACTTTGTGCCTAAGATGATTCAACAGAGGGAAGTGGTAGAAAAAGTAGGTTTTAAATCTACCTTCGAGCATCACGTATTTCATGAGGGCCAAACAAACTTGGTCCCAAGGTTGCAGAAGAGCCTCCCGTTCAAACCCTAACTGGTTGTAGACTTGTGCCTCACTCCCCACAAATAAAGCGTTCATGTTGTCATTATCCTGGGTCCTAGTGTGTTTCAGATACTTTTTTGACCAAGACAATAATGTTAATGACCAAGACTTCTAAATTTTCAGAATTATTTGCAATCCATGTTTAAAAAAGGATGATTCTTATGGCCTAAACTTTGAAATGCTTCAGTAATATTATTTGTGTCGATACAAATTACCTATTGCAATATCCTTAAATTGTTCAATCTTTGGTATGAATTGTTGGCAAAAAAATTAGGATTACTTGGATGCTTCTTCCATTCATTTTGTATTAGTCCATATGTTCGTGAAGACACAAAATTTAATAAAATATTAATGCATGTAACTCACAATTATTTAAATAAGCAACTTTGTTAACTTTATTATTTTTAAATAGTTTCCATTTTTATGTTGAACATCTAACAAGACAAAATAAGCTTAAATTTTCAAAAAAAATAGTAGCTCTACCAACATCCACAATAAATGCTTTACTGTATCAGCATATTCATTCACATAAGCATAGTATTGAGGCTCAATAATTGATATTCATTCAAATATAAGAAGAAATAAGTATGGAAAACATAAGAAAAATATAGAATGATAACACAATTATGGAGAATCTTTGATAATAAGATGTTCTCCATTATATTGCTTTAATTGATATTATAGTTCTCTTATTTAATAATCCCAGTGTTATCCCCTCAAGTTATTGTGGAAGTATGAAAGGAATTTTAATTCTTAAGTTGATGGAAAGCAATCAAAACAAATTCTCTAAAAGGACTTTTAATCCTTAATAGGAGCCAATTTGAGTAAATTATTTGAAAGGACTTTAATTCACACCTAATTAGAAACCAATCAAAGCATCCACACAGTAACAGCAAATATGCCCTGATAAATCTTGCAGACTTAAATAACTTGAAAAGATCACTTAGGAGACAGTAAAGCAATAAATAAGCATGAAAATTTGACACAACAATTGAACACTGAAAATAGATTACGAATTATAATTAGTCATCTCCATTATATTTTATTTTAAATAATATGCATTATAACAAATAGTTATGATGTTTGATGACAAATAGTTAATTAACATAAATGAAAACATAACACTTCAACACATGAATGCATTGATCCATTAATCTTCCAGCAAGTGCCCGTGACCACTTAAGATTTGTTCAAGGCTCCTACTCCATGATAATGCACCACCTACAGAGTGTATCTTCCTTATGATGTCGGCTAGTCTTTAAGCTCCAATGGTTGCCCCTATGTATTTTTTGCATCTCACGTTTGGTTGATGAACAAGTTGATGGCGAAGAGATGACGAGTGTATTCCTCCTCGGCATAAGTTTCCATGTTGGCAATTTCACCCTTCATATCATATTCCACATATATCATCTTTTCAAGTTGTTTATGTGTATTTTATAACACCATCTATTTGTCGTTTATTTCTTGCAATGTAGTATGTAGATACATGGCAAGCTCATCCTTCTGATAATCTTGCTCCCTAGGATTGCCAAGGTTGTCATGGACTGCAGGACGCAAATCGAAATAGTCAAGGTCCTCTTTGAGCCTATTGTGGTACTTGTGTGATTCCACTAGCTTATTGTATGTCTATAATGTCTGACCTTTCATGTCTTTCTCATTTTGGAGCTCTTCCCTTTTGTCAATCATTTATCTTTGCAATATTTCATTCTCCACAAGTGATGAGTGTGTTTCTTTAAACAATTTCCAATATTCATCAGATCATCCTGTTGACTCTTTCTTTGATTATCTCAGACACAACATTATATTTAGTGGTTTTTATTCTTGTTTCCATCTCCTTGCATTTCTCTTGAGACTTTTGATGATAATGTTTCCAGTAAGCTACATCTGCTAATGCATCCACTATTATTTTGTCACTCTCTAAACATGGGGAATATAATTCTGATCTGGAAGAGGAAGATGTTTTATCTCTGTGACTAGCCACCTCCTTCCCTAATTTATCATTTTCTTTTACCAGTTTTTCAATTTGTGCCTTAGTGAATTTTGCAACATAAATTTTTAGCTCAATTGTTTCAATGGGGTTAGTGTCCCCTAGCCTATGGACCAAAATATATCCAAACACTTCGTTTGGATTACTGATGAGAGAAGGCCTTTTATCTTGAGGATACAATACCCAAATTAGCAAGGTGGCTTCATCTGGGTTGTACCCTGGTCCTAAGTACATTTTATCACTTGCCTCTTATGTTAGATGCATTGTTTTGTCTCCTCTTTTCCTAAAACTGTCGAACACTATTGTAGAGTTGATATCCCATCCTGGTAAGAGTAGTGCCCCAGCCTCTTGAAGTAATTATTTTTCCCTTTTGGAGGTGATAGATTCTAACTCTTTGTCTATTTCTTTTCTCAACTCTTCCAAGGCGGTTTCCTCCTTCTAAGGAGTAATATATGTCATCCTTCGTCTTAGCATTTTTCCTTTATGCTCATAAACAAATGATTTAAATTTAGAAATCTTGACAAAATCACTGTCAAAAAATAATTCTTGCACGGCCTTAACTCTCACGTCATCAGAGAGTTCATCTAATGCTTCAAATTTGACAATGTTTCATTTTGGAGGTGGATCATATTGTGTAACTACAGTGGCACTTACGTCATCGTCATCCTCATCACTCTCTTCTTCATCTTCTTCACTCATGGTTGTATCGATAGAGAAGTTCATTTTTGGAGTGGGTTGTGAGGGTATGTAATCAAGAGGCTCTATGTCCTCAGCCTACATTCCTAAATAAGTTGTCTGAGGTGCTTCAAATACATCTAGGGTTACATCTTTTATTAGCTCATCCATGTGAGTGATGAGTTGCTCAATTATTTCCAGAGGATCATGTACTTCATTAAATGCCCCTGAATAGGATGGTACATTTCCTTTCTTCCTAGTCTCAACAAGCACAACTTTGTTATATGCAGTCATCATGTCTTTTGTTGAGGCCTCGTCATAATTTCTTATTACATCATCAACAGAGAATTGGTGTTCATACCTTGATATTCCTTGTGACAATTTTTCCTTGTGAATAAAACTATCTGTATCAAAATTATTTCTTTCAATACATAACGGTAAATTGTATTTTGCCAATTTTGTATCAATTTCATCATACCCTTCACTGGTGACTACTGTAAAATATCCAAAGCACAAATTTCTAGGCATGATACTCTACTTATTGTATCTCTTAAGATGTTTTGCATCAGATTTATCCAATTGTCTTACAATTTCCAAATAGGCTATTTTGTCTAGAACTATTTTTGGCAATAGATATGGGGCTCCTTCAAACCGATAGGCTCTAATCACAGTGCAAGCAAGAAATGCATACCAATCCCCCTAGTTATGATTTACCTTTTTCCTGATGTCCTTTTCCTTTGCTCTCAAAAATTTATGTATTTCAGGGAACAGGTTATAATTACATGGATCAAGGAAAACTTTAGTGGTGAATCTCTGCCAATCGCCGAATAATTGAAATCGAGACCTCCAAAAATGGTGAATAGTACAAGCTAAAAAGGATGTTGAATCCCCAGGTTTTTACAAAAAAATATTTTTTTGTCGATTAATTCGCCTATGCATTATTTTTTAAACGATGCATCATTGGAACTAATTCGCCAATAGTTTATATTTTAATTACAAATATTCATTATATTCGCCAGTAATATTATATTCCTACCATTGATTTCAGGGCAATATCGCCACTAATAATAAACTACCATTTCATTTTAGCGATATTTTAGCCTTGAATAGGTTTTTTATTTATTTCCATCGATTAACTTTTTAATCGGATGGTTGCAAGTTGATTTTGTGACTTTATATGCATGTGCATTTTAAAAGGCTTGTTGAGGCCCAGAATTTGTTTTGGGCCACACGATTAGATTTAATCATGTGGCCCAAAACAAATTTTGGGCCTCAACAAGATGTTTAAAAGGCACATGCATATAAATTCATAGAATTAACACGTAGCCATCCGATTAAAAAGCTAATCGACAGTAACAATTTCACTTTTCATATAGTCTTTCTTTTCAAGTGAGAATTTTAAAAAATGCTTAATCCGTGTGTGCTCCAATGCATTTTTTATAGTGAATTTATGCTTAATCCAGAGTTAGCCTAGCATACTATTGAATTAGAGCCTGATGCAAAGCCAATAAGGCAGAAACATAGGCCCCTTACGGCCCCTTAATCCCAAGTTAGAACACATACAATAGACTTCACAAATTGTGTTGTGCTTCGAAGGATGGCTATATTTGGATTAATTGCTGCCATAACTTTTTTATATGACTATAGGTATAGATGAAATTCAACATGATTTCGACAACAAAAGGTTTCACGTACTTTATTTATACATACAAAAGATGGTTGTAGTCTCTTAAACATCCTTTGAAAAATCTTCACATCTGAAAATTCTTGCTTGAATGCTTCAAAAAGTTCACTTTGTGTCGTATCTATAAAATGTTTTGGATGCGAAATTTTTGTACCATATTCACCTATTTTTTGTAAAATTTCCCTTATATTGGAAGAAACATGAGAGTGGTTGGTCCAATATTCAATCACATGTTTCTTTACATCTTCTAAAATTCTTTCTTTTTGGAGAACCCTACAAATATTTGACCAATTTTTCTCAATATTTCCCTCTAATTTATCTCTCTTTTCAATATACCTTTAAACGATTCTCCTAGAAACATTTAGTAATTGGGAAATTGGTTGAACTTGTCTTCTATGTGATAATTTCTTGCTAGAAATTATAGTCATCAATGCTCTACGTGCAACACTTGGATCAGTAGCTCGACTCTTGTTTTCAATACAACCCAATGTTTCTTGCAAGTTTTCAACAATTGTTTTTTTTAATGAACCTAATGACTTTCTTATTATCAACCCCTAACAACTCTAAAACAGAAGTCATTTATTTTTTCCTAAATAACTTTGCACATAATTGTGCTCTTCCAATTAGGTTTTTTTTTCTTCAAAATTCATCCCATATTCTTTTAGAGTGTAGTTTTAATGTATGTTAAATCGAGATAACATATCTTTATATGAAATATTATTGAAAAGAATCCTCATCCATCTCCATCAGTTTTCCACATACCATATAGAAAAAATTCTATTGCTAGGTTCAATTTGTTCTTGTACCTATCGTCCTGTAGTCCATCAATAATTTTCATGGGTTGTTCTTGAGTAGATGTTCATTCACTTTTCTCTTCTTTCTTTTATCATACTTCCTCTTTCTATTCCTTTGACTCCCCATCACCAGTTACTCAAATTTGAATTCACCTTCATACAAATGTACACACATGCTTTCAATGAATGTATTTAATATTGCATTTAGAACACTAAATATTGTTCATTTGTTAAAACCAACGTAAATGTTGCCAATTTTCACTATAGATCAATTGGCAGAGCTGATTATTTTGTTTCATTTCAAAGTGAGTTCAGTTAATTTATGTATGTGCTTAAATTGTTGTTTGCTTTAGATTTATCAAGTTTCAGTTATGCATTTATTTCAGTGAACAGAATTTAAGACTTTACTCGGTGCTTTGCAGCATAAATGGAGTACAAAATTTTAAAAAATAGATGATTAAGTATAATCATTGCTTTCATTTATTTTGTTTTATTTCATTAAGTTTATTCACTTTATAGTATTTCATTTGATTTGCAAATACAAATGATTATACAAGATTGCATTTTGATACATTTCTTTTCAAAATGGAAATGAAAAGAGAATTTTAAAGCCCACAAAAGCCGTGGAGATAGCTAGAGAAGAAAAAAAAAAAAAATGGACTATACAACTGAAGGTAAAAAATAGGAAGCAAATAATATAAAACATAGCCATCATTGCTTGTTTCTCAATCCTCAATTGATCTTCTTGCAGCTGTCTCATCCTTGCTACCACTTTTGAGTAAACCCACTATAATAAAGGGGACTGTTAGAGCTCTGGATATGAACTACACTACGTGCTCTACCATTAGAAATATAATTCATTCCTTCCAACACATTGAAAAAGTTGAATGAATATGAAGGAGTACAATGAGAACTGTGAATGCAACATCATGAATCTTTTAAACTTCATTGTTTTATTCGTATATTGTTTGTTTCCTGTGTAGGTATATGACAAGTCATGTAGTTGATCATTTCATGGAAACATAATAGTATGTGGAGTAAAATGGGCTCCCACAAGGGCTGAGCCCTACATGTTGCCCCTTAAATCAAGGAATGGATTTGAAAAGATACATTCATTGTTGCTAAAAATGGGGCTAAATCTGAAAGAATGCATTGTGAATCTACAAAAATCCCAAGCAATCCATCATCCAGGACATCAAAACCCAAAATGTATGAGAATGGAAATAATCAAGGATAAATTGCTCAGGTCAGTTTCTAAAAGAGTGATAGTGAACAGGCATATATAATTCACTGCCAAGTTTTTGTGTGCTTAAAGCATCATGGTAAAGGTTTTCATCTTTTCATAATTTTTTGTATTTTCTATGCAACATTCATATTCATTGTTGCTTCTTTTAATGGTACTTAAAAATGCATGAAGAGTGTCAAAATATTAAGAACAATTGTTATCATCAAATCATAAAAGGAGATAGTACTGAAGAAGTGGCATATAACACACCAAGTATCCAAGTTGAATGCAATAGGAAAGAGCATCCTGATGATAACATAATACAAGAAGCGGAAGGAGTTAAAGGGGTATGTTGTCGATAAACAGCAAAATTTATCAAGTAAATTAAATGAGTTTCATTATATATATGAACTTCCAATAATTTTGGAAAAGACAAGAAGTTTAAATGAGAAAATACAAATACCATTTGAGCAAAATATCAATCTGCATTTTGAAAGCAAGTGGAGCTACAGTAGTAATATGAAATAAAGTCTTCTTGTTCTTTTAAAGCAATGCACTTTTTCCATGATAATTCAATGTCGAGCAACTAAGGTTTCAGGGTAAAACAAATGCAATAGAGCCCATTTTGAAATAGAAAGAAGAGACCAACATAATTTTGTCTGGTGGAATTTTGAATGGTAGTGAGAAAGGCTTTCTTCATAAAGGGTAAACCCGCCAAGGGTTCATATTCAGAATCACGAATGCATAAGTGGAGATAGGGTTTCAAGTTTTGTGCCATGAAGAACAACCTAGAAAATAGATAGAACATATGAATGGCCGAAGCCACTAGAGGTTTCAAAACCCCATAAATGATAAACAAATACAAAGAAATTTTCTATCAAAAGCATGTCTTATGGTCGCAGCCTATGGAGGAGTTTTTTCTTCTGTTTCAAGCAAACCCATTTTGGGGTTTCAAGTTTAAATGTTAAAGACCATCAAAATACAGAGTTTCAAGCTTTTAAAGCTCTTCAAAATGGTGGAAATAATGAGTATTGGCCGCGGCCATGAAGCTATTGAAACCCATAAAAATAAAACCCCTTGAATCTAAATGCTTTCATTTAGGAGGAAAATGTATTGTTTACAATTACAATCATGGGTCAAGCCCAAGTAGATATGGATACAAAAAAGAAGAAATGCATAGGTATGGTCACGGCCTGGGTAATAGAATCACGTTTTTTTTCAAATTGAAGCTCTAATCGAGCTATTTAAGAGGGAAAGTTGCATCTTCAAAGCAAGTAAACCCATGGCCTATACAATGCCCTGCAAATTTTTTTGCAATAATCATCTCTTTCTTGCAAAAGAAAAGCTTTTATAAACTTTATTTAAAAAGGAAATACAGGCAAAATAGAAAGAGAAATGGAGACTTACCATCATATATTTGTAGAAGAGCTTCACAAACCCGCAGTTGAGCTCTAACAGAGCTTCTGCAAATGTCTCATGTGAGCTCTCCATTGGCGATAGAATGGAGGTGTATCGATAGGAAAACATAGAGACTCTAAAGTGCATGAAAATACATGGATAGTCACGGCCTTAAGGCCAAAATTTGTCTCAAAAACTGGAGCAAAGAAGCCTCGAAATGGCTCAGAGTTGACTTACCTTCACTCCTGGTAGAGTTTTGACCTACAAAGAGGTCGATGGTCGTAGACTTCATTATTTTTTGCTCGAACCCTATTTCTCCATGGTGGTGGCGCCATTTTCCCAGCAAAGCATACTTTCTCCAAAAAGTCCAAGTGAGAAATGAGGCTGAAATTTTAGGGCTTTCATGTTTTGTTGTTAGGGTTTCAATGCCCTAATTCGACTTGGGAGTATTTTCATCTGTTGTTAAAAATATCGAACTTCCAAACTAATACCATTGGTGGCCGAATTTTTCATGAGCTTAACTGTAACGCCCCGCCACGCAACCCTAGAGGCAGTTGCAATTAACCACTTAAACGGAATATCTTTTGTTTTTTAAAAGGATAAATAAGCAGTGAGTTAATTAATTTAATGACAACAACCTCTAAGGTTACGAGACAGAGGTTATATAGAATCTCAACATAATATGAATAAAACTATGACAATTATTTAATCATTATTTAACACATACATTCCAAGAAGGTGAAACAATAACAAACATAAAATAAGTCTTTCGATTTAATTAATCCATTCAAAACCATAAGATTACAATCTCTCATTCCCCGAATGAGGCAAGTCCAACAATAAAAGATTACAATTACAAATTCCACCTCAATAACAAGAGGGGTAATGATAACATGAATAATGGAAAGGATCACACGGAAGGACTGCAACATAAACAACCACGAGCTCTCCAATAGGAAGTCTCGCCCACACGAACATGAAGAAAGAGCCCAACGGTTAAGGTGCATGCCACCTAACCAAGTGGAACCCAAAAGTCCACCCCCACCCATGCTAGGAGATAGTAACCAGAATCCCTAGACAAGCACGTCTACCTCTAAACATAGGCTAACATAACCAATCTGGATGAGTACAACAAAGTCACTAACAAAAAGGTTACATTGCTTCCAGAATTAAAACAATCAACTGCATCACTGATACGAACATACTGTCAACCTAGGAGAAGTGTCATCACATTGTTTCATAGGTTATCCTGGTAAGTCTTCCTAGGCCCCGGCCCCCAAACTGGGTTATCTTGGTCACCTCTAACGACTCCCGGCCCCTCATGTAAACCAATGCGGAATCAATTACCTTTCGTAGTGACAAGGTAACGATCTTGCCATTCTAGGCCTTCTCGTCTCAACCCAAGTCTTTACAAGCCCTTGCATGCATGAGCGAGGCATTATTATCTTATTAAGTGTTTGGTGCTCCCAACAGATTAATTTAGTTATCAATGGATTAACTAACTTGTCAAGAGTTATCCTAGCACCACTTCGTGTGCCGGCCCTCATTACAAGCCACTTCCCTATGATGACACGTGGAACAACTCCACAATCCCAAGGATACTCAATGTGACACACAACAAAGGTGTTCCAACCACTCCAACTCTAGGAGGTATAACATAGAACAAAGCCACTCCTTATAAGGAGACACAGATCCCATAATCTGCACTAATACCAAAAACATAATACCTCCCCGTTCGTGGAAACCAGGTGATGATTGACCACATACTACACGCTTCCCAAGGGTACAAAATAGGTTGACAACCTGACACGACAACCACCATAAGAATGGACCCTACCTGGAAGACTTACAAGTACCATGCCCACATATCCCAACGACGACACAAACGATCAATAATCAAGGAAAACGTGCAATCCTACTTTGGGGTTCACTAAACCCATTTCCTCATTAATATCCAGTAATTTGCCGCATTTAATAACTCAAAAAAGGAATAAAATTTAACTTCAATGTTTCAGTTTAACTATTGTTCAATGATATCAGGAATTGTTTAATATCTACGTTTCAAGAATAAACATTAGAAGATTAAAAAGAAGCTAGGCAAAATCATTTGTTAACTAATCATGTCGTCATTACATTTTCTGGCAATTCATACTTAACATATCGAAATGTCATTGATTTAATATTCATATTTTAAGAAACACATAATAGTAGAATACTTAATAAAATTGCCCAATCAGTTTCCCCAAGAAAGTAATATTCTTTTGCAAAAGCAATAAATTAAAAAAAAAACTATTTAATTAATTATTTAAATTAATTAATCAATTCCCACCATAACCCAAAATAACTAACATTATATTATCCTAAGACATATTATTATTATAATATTATAAATATTAATTATATGAAAATATAATTATTAATATTATAATATTATAACTAATAATAAAATATTATATTATATTAATATTTTAATAACATATATATACATATATATTATAATAAATATATAATAATATATACATACTATCAATATTAATAATAATAAAAAAAATGAAATTAAAAAAAAAAAATTTAAAACAAAATAAAAAAGGCAAAAACCCTAAAGTTTATGGAACGCAGCCTCCATGGGTGTTGATAGCTTAGATAGATCAGAAAGTAGTGACAAGCGGATGGTGGTAAGAGGTGTGGGTGGAATAGCGGCCTTGTTGGCTCCCCTCACCACCTCTCATGAGGCTTGATGGGGAATTGAGGCCCCACAAGTCTCCCCTACTCTTTCTTTTTTTTTCTTTTTTTATAATTTTTTTTTTTTACATTAAAATTTACGTTATTTTAAAAGAAACCAAATTTCAATTTTTTTCAGGGAAAAAATTTCATGTGTTCTTTATTTTATTTTATTTTTTTTATTCTTTTATTAATTTTTTTTTTACGTGTTTTTTTTTTTTTGAAAAAAAAACATAAAAACCAGATTTCTTTTTTTTCAAAATAAATTTTATTTTCTTAATAACCCACATGAAAACTAGAGGTAAAACCTCACCTCAAAATCAATAATAGGTATACATATATATATTTTAAAGATATATGTGTATATACATCTAAAACATCCATTGCAAAAATTAATTGAGGAGGGGAAACAAAATTTTCAAAAGATCAATTTAAACTTCAAGAACTCCATTGATTTTTTTTGGAGAAATTATTTTTTTAAAAGAAGGTATTTTCCACAATTAACACAATTTTCCATATGGGTTTTCCCATCTCAATTCACAACCAGATTATTGAAAACATTATGCAACCAGATTGTCAAACATCCACACATTTAAAATTGAAATTGCTAAAATCAATCAAGCAAAAGACAAGAACCTGATAAAACTTGAGTTTGAAGAAGACCAGATGATGCTCAACCTTTCCTCTTGCTACCAAATCTGATTCTTCACAATTTTGCCACTCCAATCCAAAAACCCACAAAATTGCCCAATTTACCTCTCACAAATTTTCAATTTTCATGCAAAACTCAAGATCCAAAAATTGAGAAGCCAACTCAAACCTTAAGGATTTTACCCTAAAAAACTCAACAACCCTCATAAATTCAAAATGGAAAATATCTATTTTTGAATTTTTGAATTTTTTTAACTTTGACTTTGCAAATCATTTCCCTTTAATTTTCAATTTTGCCCAAATATGCATAAAATTCCCAAAATGAGAAATTTAACTATTACCACATTATAAATTTAATCAATTAATAACATAAATTTAATCAATTAACTATTAAAATATTTATTAATTAGATTAAATTAACAATGCAATAAATTATATTGCAACAATAATCAAACAAAGTAATTGCCAATTAACTAATAGAGCATATATTTTATCATTTTCCCTACTTGCATATAAACTTGAAATTTAAAGCCAAAAGACCCAATTAAGATAACTCAACCCGACTACACCAAACGACTCACTAGGACTAGGGTGACGACCTGACACGGAATCCTAGCTACTATCTCCCAATCAATTGTCGTTGGGCAATGGACACGCTCAAACCTGTGAAACCAGGTGGAGTCGTTGTCCTGTACCTGTCAACCTGCAGCAAAGAGCATATCCATATATATAAACATGTCATTATTAAAATACACCGTGAAGAGGAGATCACGGAATCGCAGGGCGCTCGCAAGCGAGTGATGCGATACTGTCCTCTTCACCAATACAGTCATTCTAACTGACACATCTAACATATCAACAAAATCAAAGCATAAAACATCATAAACTAAATAACCACTTATGCTAATTCCATACATGCCATAATAATTCACATCAAAAGGTAGGATCATCAAGTCAAGATACATCACGATAACATAGAGATAAACTATAACCAAGTACAATGTCACAGTACACCACAATACTAAAGCATAAAATAGGAACCAATAATGTTCGTAAAAAATACAAAACGGAGGGGTATTACATCCTCCCCCCCTAGGGTCAGGCTTACTCCTGGAAGCCTGCAAACAAATAGGGATGAAGCTCCCTCATTCTAGCTACATCTTCCCATGTGGATGAGGTGTCATCCCTAGGATCCCACTAAATCCTAACCTGATCAATACCTTGCCCTCAAAGGGCGAGCGTTCTGTGCTCCACGATGGCCATGGGCTCTAAAGCCAGCTACCCGTCCTCTACCTACAATCCATTCCAATCAAGGACATGAGAAATGTCAGGATGGTACAGCCGAAGAACTGAAACATGAAACACATCGTGTATGCACGAGAGACTAGGCGGTAAAGCAAGACGGTAAGCAACAGGACCAATCTTCTCGAGTATCTCGAAAGGTCCGACAAAGCGAGATGCCAACTTAGAGCCCTTTCCATAACAGATGGGACTCTTTCATGGGCGCACCCGCAAGAAGACTCTATCACCTACAACAAATTGACGATCCACTCTATGTGCATCTGCATACTTCTTCTGCCTATTCTGCGCTGCCACCAAGTGCTCTCTAATCCTATCCACCTGCTGCTCCATATCCTGCAGCATCTCAGGACCCAACACTATCCTGTCCTCTAGTCGATCCCAACTCAAAGGGGTACGACACGGTCTCCCATACAATGCATGGAAAGGAGGCATATCGATAGAACTCTGAAAACCATTATTATAGGCAAACTCTACCAAGTAGAGATAATCCTCCCATCATGTCTACTGGTCCATCACATACATGCGTAACATATCCTCAAGGATCTGATTAACTCTCTCGATCTGTCCATCTGTCTCAGGGTGATAAGCTGAACTGAAGTTCAATTGTGTCCCCATCGCATGCTGCAATGATGTCCAAAGGGTTGAAGTAAACATTGGATCCCTGTCAGAGATAATCAGACACGGAATGCCATGTAACCTCACAATATCCTCCATGAACACTCTGGCTACGGATGATGTGGTGTAGGATGAGCGCATAGGTGAGAAGTGTGCCACCTTCGTCAACCTATCAACTGTCACCATTATCACATCATGTCGTCTCGAAGAATTGGGTAAACCAACAATGAAATCCAATGAGATGATATCCCACTTCCACTCTAGTACTAAATGCGGTTGCAGGAGCCCTACTGGATGCTGGTGCTCAGCCTTAACTCGTTGGCACTCTAGACATCGTGACACAAAATCCGTGATATCTCGCTTCATCCCTGGTCAAAAGTACAACTGTCGCAAATCTACATGCATCTTCTTCACCCCAGGATGGGCTAAATAAGGTGCACGATGTGCTTCAGTCATGACCAAGGTACGAAGACCATCAGAAGGAGGAACGTATATGCGTCCCGTGTGTCTCAATAGCTCATATGAATCCAGAGTGTAACCTGAATGTCTGCCCTCAAGAGGTCTACTTGCCTCTATCACTGTCCTGACCTCCTGGTACCAACTATCTGCTGGAAGGGCAGAAAGAATCCGACTTCGTAGATCCACAACTAGAGTCAACTCGGATATCTCATGTCTCCGTCAACTGAGTGCATCCGCTACAACATTCTCTTTCCCCTGGATGTACTTCACCTCAAAGTCATACTCGCAGAGGAACTCCATCCAACGCCTTTTCCTAGCATTAAGGTTGGGTTGTGTGAAGATACACTGCAGACTCCCGTGATCACTATGCAGCTCAAACCTATGGCCAAGAAGGAAATGTCTCCATCTCGTCAATGCATGCATAACTGCCACTAACTCAAGATCATGGGTGGGATAGTTCAACTCATGATCCTTGAGTTTCCGTGACTCATATGCAATGACTCGACCATCCTGCATCAACACTGCACCAAGACCCTCCAAGGATGCATCCATGCAAACCATAAGGTCCCCAGTTAGATCCGGTATCGCAAGTATCGGTGCACTAGTCAACTTCTCCTTAAGGCTCTGAAATGTTGCCTCGAACTTCTCAGAGACGCAGGGGGCTCGACCCCCACCGCGCCCCATGGGAGGCGGTGAGGGGAGTCGCGCCCTGCGCGCACCCCACCCACACTCTTACCACCATCCGCCGGTCGTCCATTGGGATGACTGTGTTTACACACAGTCACCCCCATTAATGGGGTCGGCTATGTGTAAACACAGCCGCCCATGGAGGCACGGCCAGGGGAGGCGCGTGCCCCCATAAACTTTAGGGTTTTTGCCTTTTTTATTTTGTTTTAAATTTTTTTTTTTTAATTTCATTTTTTTATTATTATATTAATATTAATAGTATGTATATATTATTATATATTTATTATAATATATATGTATATATATGTTATTAAAGTATTTAAATAATATAATATTTTATTATTAGTTATAATATTATAATATTAATAATTATATTTTCATATAATTAATATTTATAATATTATAATAATAATATGTCTTAGGATAATATAATGTTAGTTATTTTGGGTTATGGTGGGAATTGATTAATTAATTTAAATAATTAATTAAATAGTTTTTTTTAATTTGCTTTTGCAAAAGAATATTACTTTCTTGGGGAAACTGATTGGGCAATTTTATTAAATATTCTACTATTATGTGTTTCTTAAAATATGAATATTAAATCAATGACATTTCGATATGTTAAGTATGAATTTCTAGAAAATGTAATGACGACATGATTAGTTAACAAATGATTTTGCCTAGCTTCTTTTTAATCTTCTAACGTTTATTCTTGAAACGTAGATATTAAACAATTCCTGATATCATTGAACAATAGTTAAACTGAAACATTGAAGTTAAATTTTATTCCTTTTTTGAGTTATTAAATACGGCAAATTACTGGATATTAACGAGGAAATGGGTTTAGTGAACCCCAAAGTAGGATTGCATGTTTGCCTTGATTATTGATCGTTTGTGTCGTCATTGGGATATGTGGGCATGGTACTTGTAAGTCTTCCAAATAGGGTCCATTCTTATGGTGGTTGTCGTGTCAGGTTGTCAACCTATTTTGTACCCTTGGGAAGCATGTAGTATGTGGTCAATCATCACCCGATTTCCACGAACGGGGAGGTATTGTGTTTTTGGTATTAGTGCGGATTATGGGATCCGTGTCTCCTTGTAAGGAGTGGCCTTGTTCTATGTTATACCTCCTAGAGTTGGAGTGGTTGGAACACCTTTGTTGTGTGTCGCATTGAGTATCCTTGGGATTGTGGAGTTGTTCCACGTGTCGTCATAGGGAAGTGGCTTGTAACGAGGGCCGGCACACGAAGTGGTGCCAGGATAACTCTTTACAAGTTAGTTAATCCATTGATAACTAAATTAATCTATTGGGAGCACCAAACACTTAATAAGATAATAATGCCTCGCTCATGCATGCAAGGGCTTGTAAAGACTTGGGTTGAGACGAGAAGGCTTGGAATGGCAGGATCATTACCTTGTCACTACGAAAGGTAATTGATTCTGCATTGGTTTACATGAGGGGTCGGGAGTCATTAGAGGTTACCAGGATAACCCAGTTTGGGGGTCGGGGCCTAGGAAGACTTACCAGGATAACCTATGAAACAATGTGATGACACTTCTCCTAGGTCGACAGTATGTTCGTATCAATGATGCAGTTGATTGTTTTAATTCTGGAAGCAATGTAACCTTTTTGTTAGTGACTTTGTTGTACTCATCCAGATTGGTTATGTTAGCCTATGTTTAGAGGTAGACATGCTTGTCTAGGGATTCTGGTTACTATCTCCTAGCACGGGGGGGTGGACTTTTGGGTTCCACTTGGTCGAGTGGCATGCACCTTAACCGTTGGGCTCTTTCTTCATGTTCGTGTGTGCGAGACTTCCTGTTGGAGAGCTCGTGGTTGTTTCTATTGCAGTCCTTCCTTGTTATCCTTTTCATTATTCATGTTATCATTACCCCTCTTGTTATTGAGGTGGAATTTGTAATTGTAATCTTTTATTGTGGGACTTGCCTCATTCGGGGAATGAGAGATTGTAATCTTATGGTTTTGAATGGATTAATTAAATCGAAAGACTTATTTTGTGTTTGTTATTGTTTCACCTTCTTGGAATGTATGTGTTAATTAATGATTAAATAATTGTCGTAGTTTTATTCATATTATGTTGAGGTTCTATATAACCTTTGTCTCGTAACCTTAGAGGTTGTTGTCATTAAATTAATTAACTCACTGCTTATTTATCCTTTTAAAAAAAAAAAATTATTCTGTTTAAGTGGTTAATTGCAACTCCCTCTAGGGTTGCGTGGCGGGGCGTTACAAAGTCCACCTTTCAAAGGTTTCAATGTGGTGTCGATGCCTAGGTTTTAAGGTAAGCATTTGATTTAATATTTCAAAGTCTAAATGCCTTAGGTATTTTACCTAATTTCAAATGCCTATGCCTTAAGCAAAATTCAAATATTGATATGCTTAGGAATTTATTCTATTGATTTTTAAAAAATCAATTAGAGGTCAATAATAAATATCTTTTCCAATATTTTTATGATTTTTTAGGAAGAAAAATTAATTGTAATAGAGATATCAAAGCTTATCATTTTTGCAAAGATTTTCTAAAAATCTTAATTGCAAAAATTAGGGCGAATTGAGAAGTTAAGCATTGGAGCTTTATTTGTAATAAAACTACAAATCTTGTAAATCAAAGGTTAAGCAATGTTTTTATAAATTGATTTAATCTTTTTCTATTTTTAGCATTTGTTTTAATGAAAGTGAGTTGTTGACTTTTCCTGGGCGACTTCCAAAAGATGACAACAAACTAGGTTTTTTTTTTCCAATTTTAAAGTAGATTGAGCCTATTTTTAGAAGCTTTTCGGATGGACATGCAAAAAGTGTGAGGTTTCAACTTTTATTATATAATATGATGCAGTTTTAGGGGCTTTTCTCTCAACTTTTCTTTTGAGATCGGATTTGAGTTTGGAGAGATATATTTAGGAGAGAAAAAAATCTAAGTTCAAATCATTTTCTTCTTCCTCTTTTGTTCATGCAGAGAGTCTTGTAAGCAATTTTGTACTCAGATTTTAGGTAAAATACTCTTTCAGTTTCAATAAAGTAACAAAGCTTCTTCTTCTCATTTCTTGTCTCATTTCATAATAGAAATTTGATGTCTTTGTGATTCAAATTTGAATCCTTTTATGTCTTGTTGTTGTGAATTTGTGTTCAAAATTGCATAGTTTCAGGTTACATGTTGTATTTAGTTATAGATCTTCATACAAATTACTGATGAAAGTATGTGACAATGAGATTGTGAGAGCTATTGTGACAAAGAAATTTTTGTGAGTGGAGGTGTCTAAATCTCATAAGTTTCTGGTAAATCATCTATTAGATTTAAGTTATCTTTTCAATTATATTTCTCCCACTTTTTTCGAAAAAAAAAATTAGAGTAAGAAATATCATTCAGAGAACCAACTCACTCTGGAGATTCCTTCTACGCACAGATCACCCACATCTGAAGAAGGTTTTCATGTGTCAACAGATAGCTAAGTCTTTTGCAAGCTTAGCATAGGGTGCATATTTGATTGATAACAGTTTTTGGAACGCCTGGTGGGACTCTGAAAGTTGATTTCAGAGAAGGTATTAATTTTTTAAATTTTTGTTTGGTGTATGCAACAAGTTTATTCAGCCTTTTGGAGGTTTTTTACATATACTTGGTGACTCCATTTTTTATTTTGCATGCAAACTTAGTGCAACCTGCACATAATAAAAATACAGACCAGATCAAGTTTTGTGCCATTCGAGTACCTGCAACTATCTCCACCTTGAAGAAGGGGTAGGACAGCAAGAAGATTGTTTGACATACCAGGGAGTTCAAAATCAACACCTCCATTTCTCATCTCTATAGTCCTATCACCAGGAAATCCTATTCCTGTAGCACAAGTGCCACTAATGGCAAGACAGTACGCGTTTGCGCCTTTTAATGAGGGTCATCCGTTAAATATTGCTCAACATGATGATATCCCAGTTGTAGCCCTTAAGATTTTATCGTATTTTACTGGGGAATATCACACTACGCTTGTAGATCACAATCGAGATGTGTCCACTTTATGCTCAGTTCACAACATCACTCAAGAGAACGTAGCACTGAGGCTCTTGGCTATGTCTCTAAAAGGGAAATCTTTGTAATGGTTCAGAGGTCTTGTAGCGAACTCAATTATGACATGGGATGCATTAGGTAATGGCGTGTACCAATATTTTGTTGATAAGTCAGATCATCTATCCTTATTATAATAGTTGAACATGATCAAGACAGCTCTGCACGAGCACATGGTCGATTTCAACTACCGATTCCAAAGGACTTGGGACAAAATTCCTTTAATGGTAAAACCAGCACCTGATCATGCTTTTATGTTTTTCTTAAAAGATTTGAATAGCAAGATTTCAGTAATGATCCAATCTATGGGCGGTAACATTCTCCCTAATGCTTTTGGCATCGCTATTAGAGCAGAAAATTATCTTATTCAAGCTAGGGAAATTTCCCCTAGGCCCCCTATGCCTTTATTTCCTGAAATCCAATTGCCTATGCCTGTATCTTTACCATCCCTAGCTATTGTTCCCCCTATTCCAGCAATAGGTTATCAGGCCGCAACTCAAGAAATTTTTGTTCCAGCCCAATCCCAGGAATTTCAGGAGATCAAAAACAAACTAATTCTTTTGGAAATGATCTAGTGAGCATTAAAAAATAAGTTGGCCAAGAACATAAGCCCTATCAAGCCCCATATCAACAGAATCAACCTAATAGGCCACCTTTTCAGACTAACTATCAAGGCCAAAGAAATAACTTTAATCTTAGACCTTTTTAGCCCTATAATCTGAACGTTTCCAGTTTGTTAAAAGAACTTGTACTGCATAACAACATTGCCCAAGATTGTGATTGGTGTTATCTGTGCAATCAGCCCCATAACCAATCAGCATGTGTGAACGACATGAGAAATTAGGCCTTATTGGTCCAAAACAACTATGCTAGTTTGGAGAGTGTTCTAAGTCAAAATCTAGAACAACAAGAAATTTTTGAGGTTGCCTTGCCAAACTGGCAGAGTTCTCAGTTTTGTGGTGTGAACATTTAAGATCAGCAAAATTCTCCTATCTCAGCCAATACTAGATCAAAAAAGAGGGCTATGGATTTGGGGCAGCAAGTTGGAAACATACAACAGCAATCTACTAAGGACAAACTACATGTTTCTTCATCCCATGTTACTTCTGCGGCATAACCTAAAGTGCAGATTTTGCAAAGAGGCCAAGAAGTACCTAGGAAGGAGCAGTCTAAAACGCAAGCGCAACCTTTGCAGAAAGGAAGTGACAATGTTGTTGCTAGGGGACTGCAAAAGGTAAGCCCTATTTCCTTCAATTTTGTTGAGCATCTTAAGAAGGCCACTATTAGTATGTCAGTTTTTGATGCATTACATATTCTGGGTCAAAAGAGTTGTTGCAGGATGCCTTGGCTGAGCTTTTTGTTTCTGACAATGCTAATCAAGGGAATGCTAAAGTAGTGCTTGCAAATACCCTGGAGGTTAAGAATGAACAGAAAACCAAAGAGGTAAAGCCTCCTCCATTTTATTTGAGTTTTATTATTGGTGATAAAATAGTACATGATTGTATGGTTGCTTCTGGTGCGAGTAGCTCAGTAATGCCTAAGAGTCTAGCTGATGAGTTAGGATTAGTTTAAGAGCCTAATTCTCATAAAGGAGTTACCCAATTGGATGGTTATGTCATTAAAAATACTGGTATGATCAAGAATTTAGCCATTACTTTGCATGCATCCCCAAGTTTTGCAATTCCTCAGGATATACATTTTACTGACTTGCCACCCCATTTTTCCATTTGCCTCTCAAGAGATTTTAGAGCCAAACTGGGTGGGTTCTTGTCTTCTGATTGGTCTCATATGTTCTTTAGAACAAGATATGGTACGAAAGTAACCGTAAAGTCTAAACCTCTAGCCAAAGACCATATCGAGCCATATGTTTTGAGTCCTATAAATGCTAACCTCTACATCACCCCTAGACTAGAGGAGCAATCCAAGACCTTAGACCACAACACCCTATAGAAAATGTGAATCTAGATGAGTGGGCAGCCAAAGATCGTGAGCTTGATCCTTTCCAGCACACCGATGAGATAGGATTAGGGGTTTATATGATTCATGAACTTGATGTTGTTATCCCTAATCTGATCAAAGAGGAAGAGAAACCTACAAAGAAGGAAGATAAGCTTTGGAAGATTTACTTTGATGGATCAAGGAGTAGTGTGGCCGCTAGTGGTAGAGCCATGCTAATTTCACCAGATGGAAACAATTATTATTCAGCCTTCAGGTTTTCATTCAACTATACAAATAATACAACCAAATATGAAGCATTGGTGCATGGCCTAGAATGGGCCCGAAGGAAAGGTATTAAATGTTTACGAGTTTATGGTGATTCAGAATTAATAGTGAATCAAGTTAGGAATTTGAATACTGCAAAGAATGACTCACTTAAAAAGTACAAGCATCGAGTGTGGGATTTGATAGAAAATTTTGATGCTTTTAATATTCTTTCAGTTCCTCAAAATGAAAATAAGCATGTAGATAGGCTCACTTCCATAGGATCCCAATTTGATATTTCGAATGAGATTCACAAGGTATAGGCATGAAAATATGTGAAAATTATAGTCAGACCTTTTGTACCTGACAATAATGTGAGTTGGCAGGTTTTTGACAGCGATGAGCAGATTGTGAGCTTCTTAATTGTTGAAGTTGAGTTTGCAGATGGAAACCAGTAAAAGTGGCAGCAACGATAGGATAGGCAGATTATGCAATTAAAGACAAATAAGTTGTCAAAAGGATTGGTGACCTTAGAGTTTGTTTTCAACTCAGATGATCAAGTACGAAAAGATAAGTGCAGCATGACTGTCAAGGAGGAACACTATGAGGCAATCAAGATTTTCAAGGGTAAGATGCTCAAGTTGGGAAAGATGTGTACTAAGGAAGAGCATAATGCTTTTATTTCATTATGTCAAGAGTTTAGTGATGTTTTTGCTTGAGAATACAAAGACTTGAAGAGTTTTGATCCAGAGTTAGCCCAACATACTATTGAATTAGAGCCTGATGCAAATCCAGTAAGGCAAAAACAGAGGCCCCTTAATCCCAAGTTAGAACACCTAATGAAGGCTTAACTGAATAAGTTAGTTGAGAGTGGCATTATTTTCCCTATTAAGCATACATCTTGGGTATCTAATTTAGTTCCCATTAGAAAGAAAAGCGGAGAAATTAGACTGTGTGTTAATTTTTGAGATTTGAATAAAGCTTCCCTGAAAGATCATTATCCACTTCCTTCCATGGAACAGATTTTGCAAGTGGTTTCTAGTTCTGACAGATTTTCTTTGTTGAATGGGTACTCAGGTTATAATCAAATTTTGGTAAAGCAAGAAGACCAGTTCAAGACAACATTTACAACAAAATGGGGAACCATGGCCTATAAAATGATGCCTTTCGGCTTATCCAACACTGGAGCAACGTTTTAGCGGGCGATGGACATGGCGTTCCACGGCCTCATGAATAAATTTGTTTTGGTATACTTAGATGATATTATGGTTTTTTCCATAAATGCTAATGAACATTTTGAGCATTTAAAACAGATTTTCCAAAGATGTATAGAATTTGGAGTATCTCTCAATCCAAAGAAGTGTATTTTTTTGTACACGAAGGTAAACTCCTTGGACATATTGTCTCAAAGCAAGGTATTTCTATAGACCCTGAGAGAGTCTTCACTATTCTTGAGTTACCATTACCAACTCACAAGAAAGGCTTACAAAGCTTTCTTGGGAGGATTAATTTTGTAAGGAGATTCATACCCAATATTGCAACTTTGCTACAACCTCTCACTACTATGCTTAAAAATAATATGCCTTTCATTTGGACTAGAGAAGGTAAGAGGAGCTTCGAACAGATAAAGGAAGCCCTTGCAAGTGCCCCTGCCCTTGTTAATCCAAATTATGACAAATATTTCATTCTTTATGCTTTTGGATGGGTTGATATTGTTTCGGCTATGTTATGTCAGCAAAAAAATGAAGGCCTGGAGTAGCCTGTGGCATTCTTCAAACAGGTATTACACGATTATGAGGTGAAGTATTTTTTCATTGAGAAACATTGTTGTTGTAAGAAGCCTCAAAAGGTTCAGGCATATGTTATCTAATAACATAATTCAGTTATTATTTTCTCATTCGACTATCAAGGATTTCTTACTTAACTGAGATATTAATGATAAACATGTTGGATGGATAACTAAGGTTATGGAGTTTGATATTGACATTAAAATAAGTAAGTTTGTCAGGGGTAGGGGTTTGTGTGAACATATTGTAGAAATACAAAGGGCAGCAAATTAAAATAAGTTGATGTTGATATAGTACTAAGTAATGATGATACAATTGTTGTTTCAGCTCCTGTTGCTACCTGGGTGCAGAAAATGATACATTGTTTGCAGACTGGTGAGTGTCCCAAAGGCTTGGATAGAGTGAAAAGAAGATACTAAAGATTACAATCCATTCCTTATGCTATGGTTGATGATATCCTTTATAGGAGATATTTTCAAGGTGTTTTATTAAGATGTATTGAGCTTGGTCAAGTTGACAAGTTGTTAGGATAATTTCATTATGGACCTTCAGGAGGCCATTTCACAGCAAGAACAACAGCCCTAAAGATCATGTGGGTTGGTTATTATTGGCCAGATCTATTTAAAGATGCAATTGCTTGGGTCCGAAGATGCGAGAAGTGTGCTTTATTTTCTGGAAAACATATGCTTGCAGCCCTACCGCTGCATCATATTCAAGTGGAGCAACCATTTGCCAAGTGGGGTTTAGACATCATTGGACCAATCAACCCACCTTCAAGTGTGGGTCATAAGTGGATTCTTGTTGCAACAGATTACTTCACTAAGTGGACTGAAGTTGCTGCTTTAAAAGAAGCAAACGAGACTTTTGTGCTTAATTTTTATCAAGACTTAGTGTCGAGATTTGGTACCCCAGATTAAATAATCTCTAACAATGGTTTATCCTTTATTGGTTTGAAGATTTCTAACTGGTCAGTTAGGAATAATATTTTTCTGAACACGTCTTCTAACTATTACCCGCAGGGTAATGGGCAGGCAGAATCTACAAACAAGAATTTGATCCGGATAATCAAGGAAATTGTAGAGGAGAATCAACGGGCATGGAACGAAAAGCTAAAGTTAGCCCTTTAGGCTGACAGGGTGACTCCTAAAAGAGCTACTGGTTGTTCTCCCTATGTGCTTTCCTATGGAAAAGAAGCTAAGTTACATGTTTCTATTGAGTTACCAACCTTGATTTTTGTTAAGGAACTGGAATTGTTGGATGAACAGCCTCTTGAAATGAGATTTGCATAGTTAATGGAGCTTGAGGAGATTAGGAAAGAAGCATTGAGGCAGCTTGAAATACATCAAGCTCAGATGAAAATTTCTTTTGATAAAAAGGGCAAGGCCACGAGATTTCATCATTGGTGATTTAGTTTTTAAATGGAATGAGTATAAAAGTAAACCTGGACGACATTCCAAATTCGATGCAATTTGGGATGGGCCTTATGTGATCGTGAAGTGCAAAGAGAATAACGCATTCCAACTTTCTAAGTTAACTAGAGAGGTGTTGTCTATCCCATTTAATGGGATCCACCTCAAGCATTGCCTTTGAGATAAGTACTATCATTGTAAATAGTAGAGTAGTTTGTTGCAAATAAGTGCTTCGTGCACATTTCATTTCAATTTTTTCTCGCTTTCCCTAAGCGTTGTTGTGCATGTTTGGTTGGCCATCAGGGTCTATTATTTTTCTTTCAGTATTGTTCATTTTTGTTTTGTTGTTGTTTGGAGTGTTACGGTTTGATTTTATGAGTTTCATGAAGGGGCAGATTTGACTCCACACCCAATGGAGTATTGAAGGCAATTGATCTAATGCTTAGCAGGCAATCATTTAGCAGATATTGCCAAAATGTTGCCAATTTTCACTATAGATCAATTGGCAGAGCTGATTATTTTGTTTCATTTCAAAGTGAGTTCAGTTAATTTATGTATGTGCTTAAATTGTTGTTTGCTTTAGATTTATCAAGTTTCAGTTATGCATTTATTTCAGTGAACAGAATTTAAGACTTTACTCGGTGCTTTGCAGCATAAATGGAGTACAAAATTTTAAAAAATAGATGATTAAGTATAATCATTGCTTTCATTTATTTCACAATGTTTATTCACTTTACAGTATTTCATTTGATTTGCAAATACAAATGATTGTACAAGAATACATTTTGATACATTTCTTTTCAGAATGGAAATGAAAAGAGAATTTTAAAACCCACACAAGTCGTGGAGATAGCTAGAGAAATTTTTTTCAAGAAATGGACTATACAACTGAAGGTAAAAGAAGAAGAAGATAATGTAAAACATATCCATCATTGCTTGTTTCTCGATCCTCAGTTGATCTTCTTGCAATTGTCCCCCCCTTGCTACCGCTTTTGAGTAAACCTGCATCATGTAAAGGGGACTGTTAGAGCTCTAGATATGAACTACACTACGTGCTCTACCATCAGAAATATAATTCATTCCTTGCAACATATTGAATCAACTGAATGAATATGAAGGAGTACAATGAAGACTGCGAATGCAACATCATTAATCTTTTAAACTTCATTATTTTATGCATATATTGTTTGTTTCCTATGCAGGTATAGGACAAGTCATGTAGTTGATCATTCCATGGAGACATAACAGCATGTGGAATAAAATGGGATCCCACAAGGGTTGAGCCCAACATGTTGCCCCTTAAATCAAGGAATGGATTTAAAAAGATACATTTATTACTACTAAAAGTAGAGCTAAATCTGAAAGAATGCATTAAGAATCTACAAAAATCCCAAGAAATCCATCATCCAGGACATCCAAACCCAAAATGTATGAGAATGGTCATCAAGGATAAATTGCTCAGGAATTTCAGTTGCTAAAAGAGTGATAGTGAACAGGCATATGTAATTCACTGCCAAGTTTTTGTGTGCTTAAAGCATCATGGTAAAGGTTTTCATCTTTTCATATTTTTTTGTATTTTCTATGCAACATTCATATTCATTTTTGTTGCTTATGATGGTACTTAAAAATGCATGAAGAGTGCCAAAAGATTAAGAACAATTGTTATCATCAAATCATAAAAAGGAGATAGTACTGAAGAAGTGACATAGAACACACCAAGTATCCAAGTTGAATGCAATAGGAAAGAGCATCCTGATGATAATAGAATACAAGAAGCGGAAGGAGTTAAAGGGGTATGTTGTGGATAAACAGCAAAAGGTATCAAGTAAATTTGAGTTTCATTATATATATATATATATACTTCCAGTAATTTTGGAAAAGACAAGAAGTTGAAATGATAAAATACAGATACCATTTGAGCAACATATCAATCTGTATTTTGAAAGCAAGTGGAGCTACGGCAGTAATATGAAATAAAGTCTTCTTGTTCTTTCAAAGCAATGCACTTTTTCCATGATATATCAATGTCAAGCAACTAAAGTTTCAGGGTAAAACAAATGCAACAAAGCCCATTTTGAAATAGAAAGAGGAGACCCACATAATTTTGTGTGGTGGAATTTTGAACGACAGTGAGAAAGGATTTCTTCATAAAGGGTAAACCCGCCAAGGGTTCATATTCAGAATCACGAATGCATAAGTGAAGATAGGGTTTCAAGTTTTGTGCCATGAAGAACAACCTAGAAAATAGATAGAATATATGAATGGCCGAAGCCACTAGAGGTTTCAAAACCCCATAAATAATAAACAAATACAAAGAAATTTTCTATCAAATGCATGTCTTCTGGCCGCAGCCTATGGAGGATTTTTTTCTTTTGTTTCAAGCAAAACCCATTTTGGGGTTTCAAGTTTAAATGTTAAATACCATCAAAATACAGAGTTTCAAGCTTTTAAAGCTCTTCAAAATGGTGGAAATAACAAGTATTGGCCACAGCCATGAAGCTCTAGAAACCCATAAAAATTAAACCCCTTGAATCTAAATGCTTTCATTTAGGAGGAAAACGTGTTTACAATTACAATCATGGGTCAAGCCTAAGTAGATATGGATACAAAAAAGAAGAAATGCATAGGTATGGTCGCGGCCTAGGTACTAGAATCACTTTTTTTTTTCAAATTGAAGCTTTAATCGAACTATTTAAGAGGGAAAGTGACATCTTCAAAGTGAGTAAACACGCGGCCTATACAATGGCTTGCAACTTCTTTTGCAATAATCATCTCTTTCTTGCAAAAGAAAAGCTTTAATAAGCTTTATTTAAGAAGGAAATATAGGGAAAATAGAAAGAGAAATGGAGACTTGCCATCATATATCTATAGAAGAGCTTCACAAACCCGCAGTTAAGCTCTAACAGAGCTTCTACAAATGTCTCATGCGAGCTCTGCAATGGCGATAGAATGGAGGTCTATCAATAGGAAAACACAGAGACTCTAAAGTGTATGAAAATACATGGATAGTCGCGACCTTAAGGCCAAAATTTCTCAAAAAATGGAGCAAAGAAGCCTCGAAATGGCTTAGAGTCAACTTACCTTCACTGCTGGTAGAGTTTTGACCTACAGAGAGGTCAATGGCCGTAGACTTCATTATTTTTGCTCGAACCCTAGTTCTCCATGGTGGCGGTGCCATTTTCCCAGCAAAGCATACTTTCAACCAAAAAGTCCAAGTGAGAAATGAGGCTAAAATTTTAGGGCTTGCATGTTTTTTTGTTAGGGTTTCAATGCCCTATTTCAACTTGGGAGTATTTTTATTTGTTGTTAAAAATATCAAACTTCCAAACTAATACCATTGGTGGCCGAATTTTTCATGAGCTTAAGTCGATCTTTCAAAGGTTTCAATGTGGTGTCGATGCCTAGGTTTTAGGGTAAGCATTTGATTTAATATTTTAAAGTCTAAATGCCTTAGGTATTTTACCTAGTTTCAAATGCCTATGCCTTAAGCAAAAGTCAAATATTGATATTCTTAGGAATTTATTCTATTGACTTTATAGAAATCAATTAGAGGTCAATAATAAATATCTTTGCCAATATTTTTATGATTTTTTAGGAAAAAAAATCAATTGTAATAGAGATATCAAATCTTATTATTTTTTGCAAAGATTGTCTAAAAATCTTAATTGCAAAAATTAGGGTGAATTGAGAAGTTAAGCATTGGAGCTTTATTTGTAATAAAACTGCAAATCTTGTAAAGCAAAGGTTAAGCAATGATTTTATAAATTTCTTTAATCTTTTGCTATTTTTAGCAGTTGTTTTAATGAAAGTGAGTTGTTGACTTTTCCTGGGCGAGTTCCAAAAGATACCAACAAACTGGGTTTGTTTTTTCCAGTTTTAAAGCAGATTGAGCCTATTTTTAGAAGCTTTTTGGATGGAGATGCAAAAAGTGTGAGGTTTCCACTTTTATTATACAATATGATGCAGTTTTAGGGGCTTTTCTCTCAGCTTTTCTTTTGAGCTCGGATTTGAGTTTGGAGAGATATATTTAGGAGAAAAAATTAATTTTTCTTAGTTCAGATCATTTGCCTCTTCCTCTCTTGTTCATGCAGAGAGTCTTGTAAGCAATTTTGTACTCAGATTTTAGGCAAAATACTCTTTCAGTTTCAATAAAGTAGCAGAGTTTCCTCTTCTCATTTATTGTCTCATTTCATAGTAGAAATTTGATTTCTTTGTGATTAAAATGTGAATCATTTTATGTATTTCTGTCATGAATTTGTGTTCAGAATTGCATAGTTTCGGGTTGTATGTTGTATTTAGTTATAGATATTCATACAAATTACTGATGAAAGTATGTGTCAATGAGATTGTGAGAGCTATTGTGACAGAGAAATTGTTGTGAGTGGAGGTGTCTGAATCTCATAAGTTTTTGGTAAATTATCCGTTAGATTTAAGTTATTTTTTCAATTATCTTTCTCCCCCTTTTTCCAAAAAACTCTTTTAGAGTAAGAAATATTATTCGGAGAACTAGCTCAATCTGGAGATTCCTTCTTCACTCAAATCACCCACATCTAAAGAATTTTTCCATGTGTCAACAGATAGCTAATTCTTTTGCAAGCTTAGCATAGGGTGCATATCTAATTGATAACAATAAAAAATAAATAAAATAAATTATAACATTGGTTTTCAAAACATGATGAGAGTATTTACTATAAGCACTCTATAACCTCAAGCATCATCTAAAATTCATAGGGAAAAATCATTTACACATGTAATAAATAATTAACATAAACCACACACCATTATTCTCTAGTATCTTTGTATCAACATAGAAAAAATAACACAAACATT